>JAVTVJ010000285.1:600000-1104835 GCA_034509425.1 Eopsaltria australis
CATTATCAGTGTTTAAACAGGCTCCCATTTTAAACACAGGAAAGCACAGGAGAGCAGAAATTGCGAGCAAATCATAAATGGAGTTAGGTATTCTGCTTCCTAATCTGCTCCTCATTTATCACAAAGACAGGGCTGTGGTGGTGTTAGCCAGAGGTATTCAAGGTATTCCTAAGGCCACTTTTCAGTGCCAAGTGTTGTAACTCCTCTTAGGCTTGTGTTAGTGCTTCAATTTAAATGTCATCTCTTTATTAAATATTTCACATGAGATGGCACAGAAGGGTTTTTTATGAGGGTAGTGACCAGGATAAAATCTATCCAAATACAGACAACTTGCTAGATCTGTCTGAGGCTGTACAGCAGCGTACAAAGGACAGGATGACTTGATTTTGTCATCCTTGACAAAAAAATGAGTAACTTCACTGGAAGACACTTTGATATGTCAGAAATATTTTTGAGGAATGCTGTAAAAACTATTTGGTATATTTTCTGCAAGAGATTATGAACCCCTACTGCATTTACCTAAAGTAGACTTAAGAAGTTTAAAAGTCAGTCTATTTTTTTTTCTAGGAACTTCGGCAGTTTTTTCTTTGGTTGTAAATACCAGCTTTTCCTTTCTTTTTAAAAAATAATTTTGCTGATGTCAACATAGTGCTCTCCCATTTGTGAGCATAAAGCACAGAAGATTTGCTTGACTTGGATAAATGTTAAAAAGTGTTAAAAATGTTTTAAATGGCTTTTATTTGAGAATAACATCAAGGAGGATCTCAATAAAGCCATTGATAACTGTTTCCTTCTAAACTTGAGCATCTTTGGAAGTAATGTTCAAAACTAATTGGATGAGAAGACTTTTTGCAGGAATTTGGAATATTACTCTGTAAATAAGAGCATAAGAGTAGAAAGTACAATCTACCTATATGTTTTTTGCCAAAAAAGTGTAATGCACTAAACATGGTCTATTGCATGCTCCTATGTTTGGGAGCCAAATTTAAAAGTAATCCTGTGTAATCAAGTTTTAAATCTAGATAAAGAAAGTGAAAGTTTGTATCTAATATCAAGAGTCTGACCTTCAGAATTTGGTGTAGTGGTTTTGCCAGTTCTTCAGTTGGTTATGCCATCCCAAGTACCAGTACATAGCGCTGCTGTGGAATTCTGTCTGCAGCTTACACCCAAAAGAGTTCTATTTGTTCACAGACTAGAATTTTTTTTACTGCAAGGGGAATACTTTAAGCAAAACGACTCTTAAGTGATAAAACATATGAATTAAGCATTTAAAAAATGGCAAATTTGTGTTTCTGGAAGGACTAGCAGGGTGCTATGCCTACTTAAACCTTGAAAACAAAAGTGTCCTGATTTTATTGCTTTCAGAAGCCATTTGATTACAGGATAGTATATGTTCCAGATACTAGTTAAAGGTAAAGCTGTTTGTTGGGTTGCTCCCTTTGCTAATTATTTCTGTTTCCAGTAGCCACCCTTCTTGCTGTTAATTTTTTGATATAGTGTAAATTTGAGTATAGTCATGTTGTTCTTTTTGAGTAAGTGTTATGTAATATGTCAGGAAGCATGGATATATTATTTTGGAGATGATACAGACTTACACATCTCTTCTGGCTTTCTACTGAATTTACTTCTACTTCTGCAAATTCTCTGGTCCCTACTTATATGCAGCTTCACAATCTATTCCTAGTAAAATTTATGTTTTCTAACATAATGCATGTTACAGATTAAATAGTCATACTGATGTCCTTCACTTAAAAAAACTGATTTTTTTAAAAATTAGTTGAGTAAGTGTCTTCAGCCTGTATATCATAGATGGTCAAAAAGATGAACATTGGCAGATTTGTTATGCAACACTTGTCAGTTGAGTATGAGATATGAAACTGATTTGGTTGTATTCCTTTGGTGCACTTTGGTGTGATTGTAGATCACTATGGTATAATTAGTACTTTATTTTTGTATTAACCTGATGAAAAAAATACAGTACCATCCCAGCCTTTATTCTGAATGTGTGTACTCTTGTTTGATTCACCAGGATGTTAGAAAAAAAAAATTTGCTGGTGTGGCTACTTCAGCACTAAGGATGATGCTAGCAAATGAGAATTGTGTGTAGGGCAGGTATTATGATTTCAGATACAGGTAAGGGGTAGAGTAGAAAGGTAAAAGCACAGACTGATTATGATAGGTTGGATTAGTGTGGGGAAAAGGAGTTTGAAAAGGTAGGAACACAATGACAAAAAGTAGGGTAAATAAGCACATTCTAGAGGACTTTGTATAATACTATACACTGTTGAGGAGAGAAAATTGAAGCTACAGTAAAAGTAAACAAAGCTATCTTTTCTTTTTCTACTAAGTGATGCTGTTCATAATTCCTTATTTCAGAATGTGCCTGTTACTGCTACCTGTTTCAGTGCTGGATTTTTCTATTGGATGCCATGGAATCCAATAGACTTCCACTCAAAATTTTCAGCTATTGCTTGTATCTTTTTAAATAATTCAGTCTAGGCTTTTGACAATTAGCACAGACACCCGTTACATTTGGTATGTTTTTATGTAATCCAAATAGAAGAGGAATTCTGTAAAAATGGTGTAAAATTTCTAAAATGCTGTTTGAGGGTGGGCATATTGATATGCAACAATTCAGCAAAATATTTCTGAATGTGGAGGCAATTAGGAGTAATGGAAATTACTTTAGTAGCTTCAAATGCATGAATTTCAAAAAAGAGTTGGAAATTTTGTTCTACTTGTGTGATGTGTGAAGGGGAGAAATATAGTAGTTTTGCTCTAAATAAAGTTTATGCGCTGTCAATATTGCCAAGAGGCAGACCAAACTTATCAAGGTAGACTAGCAGCAATAAAATATTGTATTACTTCATATACTCAAAAGGAAAAAATGACCTTTATGATCAAAATCCTTCAGAAATAAAATAGATAATCAAATTTATAAAAATAAACTTGATGATCGAGTGCACATCGAGCATACCATTTTGGTGAAAATCCAAACTAGACAAGAATGTGTCTATCTGATAGTATTTACTTGTTTATTAACAATGATTATGCCCATAATTGCCTTTTTAGATCCTGTCATTACATTGCTGTGCCAGTCCAGTTCAAGCCAACAGCAGAAGGAATGTTTGAAGATGTCTTCGTTGTGCTGACAACCAAATATGGCCCAATTAACATTCGGCTGTATGGTAAAGCTGTTGCAGAAAAATAGAACAGTTTTATAACTGTTTATAAGAATTTATAGCAGTTCATACCATTTAAAATAGTCAAAGATTTGCTACTGCATTTCCATACTAATGTTCAACTTGTTTTGCCCTGTGATGCTGCTTTGATGAAAAGTCTTTTGTAAGATAAATTATGGTGCTTGTTTTACAAATATGTTTTTATAGTAAAAACATTGAGAAATAACGTTGTATGTATTAAAGTTATCATTTTCTAATTTATGTTTCTGCACTTTTAAAGCAAATAGAAGTTTTCTATTTTTGCATTTATTAGAAATAGCTGGATACTGATATTTTATTTTAAGCGTTGTAAATTCAGAAATAAAATCTATGTGTAAACAGTTGGTTCTACCTGATTCCTGTCTGTTTTAGAGGATTCTTTGCTGTTAGTATGGGATCAAGCTGCCTACTCTTAGACAATGCTAAATTTTTGGGGGGCTTTGAGGGAGCAGGGGGAGGCATTGCAGTCCAGAAGGTGACCTGTTAATATCACATTTCCATGAGGTAATGCTGGGATCTGACAATCAGCTCCCACCTTTTTACACAGTTCGGTGGCAGGCATAAGCTTTGTTTTTAACTCTTAAGAATGTGAAAACAATGTAAATTTTAACATGAGCAATAGTGCCTTCACCCCTCCAGAATTGCATCTTACCCAGTATTCTGTCTCTGAAGGTCACACAAAGATGTTACTTTGAGAAATGACATAAGCCTGGCTGCTCACTGGTTCAATTCCATTTTCTCAGTGTCTGCCACCAGATGAATAAGGGTGGGAGGTAAAATCCCACCTATGCCTTTTTTTCCATTTATTGGCCTGTTTGTGAATTCACTTGTTCACATTTTTTAACCCTTTCAACACTTTCCACAGCTCCACGTGGTAGCAAGCTCTAAAATTTCACTGTATATTCTTTTAAAAAAATTTGCTTTTTCTGTGATAAGCTGTATTATTTCTGATTTAATTGAGTACTCGTCAGTTCTTTATATTGTAGGAGTCATTGAACAACAGTTCCACCATTCCCTTACCAACTGTTACCATGTCATAGAATCATAGAATAGTTTGGGTTGGAAGGGAACTTTAAAGGTTGTCTTGTCCACCACTTCTGCTGTGGACAGGAACAACTTAACCTAGACCAGGTTGTTCAGAGCCCTGAAATTTTGTTTCTGTGAATAGGATGTCTTCCACTGCTCTGGGCAACCTGTTCCCAGGATATAAGTGGTTCTCTGGGCTCCAAGTGCACATTGCCAGCTCATGTGCAGGGCTGCTCTTCGTCTGTTCATTCCTGTGAAGGATTCTGGGGGTTGTCCTGACCCAGATGCAGCCCTTTGCACTTGGTGGTGTGAAACCTCAAGAGACTTCCACGGGCCCACTTCTCGAGCTTGTCCAGGTTCCTCTGGATGGTATCCCATCCTTCAGGTGTGTCAACTGCACTGCTCAGCTTGGTGCCATCTGCAAACTTGCAGAGGGTGCATTCGATGCCTTCTTCTGCGTCATTAATGGAGTTATTAAATAACACTGGTCCCCATATGGATCTGTGAGGGACACCGCTTGTCATTGGTACCCTGTGGGACTCTGAGCCATTGATCCCTACCCTCTGGATATGACCATCCTACCAATTTCTTATCCAGTTAACAGTCCATTCATCAAATCTGTCTTGCTCCAATTTAGAGAGAAGAATGTTGTGCAGGACTGTGTCAAAGGCTTTAAAGAGACAAGATAACATTTGTAACCCTTGTCTTGTACATTGATGTAGTCACTTCATAGTAGAAGGCCATCATGTTGGTCAGACAGGATTTCCCTTTGATCCCACCCTTCTCTTTGAAGGGTGCTGCCTGTCTCAAGTTGCCTCCCTGTCCTCCATGCGTTTTAGCACAGCTTCTAGGAGCAGTTGTTCATGATTCTTCTAGATGTATATGTAAGGCTGATGGGTCCTCCTTTCTACCCTTTAAAAAATGGGTGTAATGTTTCCCTTTTTTCAGACACCTGGGACTTCACCATCATGAGTTCTCAAAAATGTTGTTTGTAGCCTTTGGCTCTGTCTTCTGTTTTATTTTTGTAGCATGGAGCTGTATGGCCAATGCAGGTTTTTGACAGCATTGTTCTGTCATAGCATATGTACATCATTCCCTTCTTCAGGTTAGTAGGAGTGGGAGTGAAATTAGTTTTAGTAGGAGGTTGTTCGTTTAGCAGCATTTTCAAACAACTGAAATGTGAAAAAACAGGAAAAATTTGAAGTTCCCTCTGCATTACCTTTGGTATATGCCATTAGTGTTAAGTAAAGCCACTGTTTCTCAGCAATCTGGAAACCACAAAGGGAAGATTTATTAAAAGAAATTAAACCATAGATGAGAAGTCACTTCCTTATTTTCCCAACACATGAGTTCCTGTCTGTGAGATACTGTGACTATGTTCCTTTTGCCCTCTTTCTGCCAGATGTTCCATGTTTCCTTAACTGATGTGATGCCTGTGTACTTCTGAAAACAGAATTGGAACAGAGGGTATCTTCTGCCTGCTGCCTTACCTCAACGGGCTTGGCTGCTTCATTTGAGAAAGACCTTAGTGTAAAAAAGCCTATGTCTGTTCAGTTTTAGAAGTACAATTGGAAGTCTCTTCCAAAGCTGGAAAAAAGACTAAGCTGCCTTTGCATTACAATAAGAAGCCCTGCCTTTGGTTAATTAAGTATTTGGTGTAAATTCAGAATTGTCTTTGTGTTCTGTTCCTGTGGTAGGCCTGCTGTCTGTGACTCTGTTCACACTTTTGTTATGGGCTTTTCTTGAGTTCTGGAGATGAGAAAAATTGGGAAGAATGGTTATGCATGTTTTTCTATGTTTTCACTTGGGTTGGATGTAAGGGAGGAAAAGGATGCAGAATGTGATGCTGTGGATACTCTGGTGAACTATGCTTGTGTGCACAAATGTGTAAATATATACAGGTGAAACACATCTAAGTATGAGCAAATGACCTGTCCTCATTATCCAAGGGAATCCTGATTTGCAGGTTATTATTTTGCTATCTGTTTGCAGCCCACTGTGCTAGTTTCATTCCTAATAATGACTTTTGTGCAGTCACTTCAAACTGGTTCCATTCCTACTCCACAAAATGAGACTGCTTCCTTTCCCCATGGTTGCTTTATTTATTTAATAAACTTTTGTAGTCAAGATGAGCTTGCTTTGATTTGTCCAGTGCTTACTGTGAAGCAGTCCTGATTTCTGTCTCTGCTTCTTTTAGGGATACAGAAAAATAGAACAATTCTGTCCAGAATTTGATTTGATCAAGATTTTAAGCCATAATACTTCTAATAAAGTAAGCAGAATTAACTTTAGGTATAATTCTTTTCTTCTTTTGATCTTCAACAGCTTTGAAACTTCTTTTTTCAATTTTCTCATGTTATTGGGTGCAATCTTTTGTCTTGGACTGGCAAGATTGACTCAAACGCCCCAAGCAGCAAACTTAAAAAAATCCCAAACAAACCTGAAACGATGTCTTTTTAATTACAGTCATCTTACTTGTTGATTTTAAAACCAGTCAGAGAGGAAATTCAGAAATCAATTATTTTAAAAAATTCATTAAGTATCTAGCACTGAGGATGTCTGTGTACCTGTTCAACTTAATTGGGATATTAGTAATCATAATTATTTAACTGCTTTGTAAAGTTTTCACATCATTGACTACAAATGGAGTTGTAATACATTCCGTACACGTGCTTCAGTGTGTTTTGGAGATTGTTGTCCTGGCATCTGAAACTAATTAGTGTTCAGAAAACTTTGTATAGATACATATCAAGGCCTGGCTGTCTAGAAGATTATTTTGATTATATAAAAGCTTAAAATGGTAAAGAGAATTTTGTAAGTGTTTTTTGATATATAAAGTAAATTACTGAGGGCAATGCTGGCCTTTTGAAATAGAATAATAAATACTCTGGGCATTTCTGTTGTAGGAATGCCTGATTGGTAAGATGCTGGTATATTCTTGCTCCTGTGATTTGTGGAGGAGTTGGGGAGTAACAAAGTTCACCATGAGGTTAGTAGGTTATGTATCTTATATATGTGAAGCATGTTAGCTTTCTATATTGCAGCATCTTTGAAAATGAGAAAAGGCATTCTGGGAACAAAAGTCCTTGGAAGCCAGTGAGAGAGTGGGCAGGTGACATAAGATCAGTTGTCCCTGGTACTGTAATTGAGTATCCTGACTTTTAGTCACAGCTATCTTGTTCTACCTTGTTTCAAAAAACCCTCTAGATAAAAGAAGTTATAAGCTATACTGCTTTCATTGTATAGCATAAATGAACAATATACATCTTTTTATCAGAATGACAAACATCAAATATTTGGGTGAAGAATCCATCTGCCTGCCATGATGCCTCAAACTCAGTAAGAAAGGTGACTCAGTAATTTTTTAAGTGGTAGTGTTTGCATCATACCAATTTTCTCCCCAAATTTGCCAGTTAAGTAGAATATTGTTTCTAGCCTCCCATTTGAAAATTCGAGTTGGCATTAACAGTAGAAAATATTTTTTCTCAATGTTCTTATAACAGTAATGACTTTTTGCCTTTACAGCACTACATTAGTTCACAAATACCTGAAGTAATGTGGAATCTGCCTTAGAGGTTCTCATGCAGTGGTAACTTCAAGTACAGAATAAAGAAGTGTTGCAAGCTGGAACATGGTGGATTAAAAAGAGGATTTTCTTTACACATTTTATTAATTTGCTAAAACTGCTCCTGAAATCTTTCCAAACTTAATGCAGTGTGCTAAATGTGTACTAACAGCATAAACACCTAACTTGCAGTATAAGAAAGTTAAGACAGAAAATGAAAATTCTGCTTTCAATGAAATACTGTTTAACCACAAAGCTTTCCTAAGCATATCCCTCAGTCCTGGGTGTTTTATTTTTGCTGTATGATTGTTGGAGGATAGTCTGACATGAGCAGTTTTTAGATGTAAAATTAGATGGATATAATGCACTTGGATTAATTTTCTGTAAATATTATCTGATCATCTCTGAAAACTGGATGCTTGGGTGGCACTTTTTGGCTCTAGACATTTCCTACATGAAAATGTTGGTTTGAGTTTTGCACTTTCTCTCCGATTCTAGGAAAGTGTAATTTCTAGAGCTGCTCTAAAGCTCAGAAAGATGCAACTAAATTGTTTGCTCTGAATAAGCAGCTTTATCCCTATTCTCAAAATTCTCTTTTTTTTTTTTCCATGGGGGAAAAAAGGTAGTCAGTGCTGACAAGCTGAAGCTTTTAAAGTATAAATACTACTTAGAAACATAGAATTTTAAAGTATAAGACTCTTTATAAAGCACTCTAATATTTTTCCTGATTAGTGTATTCATTACTCCCATTGTACTTGGCAATTATTTGTAACACAAGTTCATGTCTTTATGGCTCAAAATGCTGAATTCTGCGACAGTTTGTCCTTGATTCCAGGGGCAGTTTGTTGTCTGAGAATGACATTTTCAGGTATGTCTTTCCTCACAGACCCTCATCTGTAGCCACCTGCCTAAATCTGACAGTTGAGCACCAGCTGGGAGTTATGACCTGGAGCAGCATAAAAGGGCTGGAGTGAGACAAAATGATCCATCAAGTCCTGCTTGTAAGTCAGGTCTCCAAACATGCGTTTTCCTCTCTATAAATTAAAAATTAAAATACTAATGGGTGTTCTTTTGTGTTCATCCAACAATTGGTTCATTAGGTAGGTATGTACAAAGAGGCTTTGCTTGTCAATGCTGTTTGGCTCTAAAAGGAGGCAAAATCGGTAGGGGTTAGGCTGGTGGTGAAATGCCCCCACCCCTTTTACCTTCCTTCCATGTTTGTTCTGGGAGGCTGGCGGTAGGTAATACTCATCCTGCATAGAGCTGGTTTGCATTGTGAGTGTTCTGTCACCAGTCACAGCTGTCAGGTATGTCAGTCATGTAGTATTGTGGTGGTGTCAGAGACATAATCAGAGAGATTAGGTGGACACAAAGAGCTCTGAATGAGGTGGTAATTGCGTTCAGGGGGAAAAGAGAGTTAAAGAAAGAAACTTTCCTTTCTCACAAGATCCATTAAAGAGGTGACAGCTAATATATTAAAGCTGGAACAAGATAATTGTGGTAAGAATCTTTGTGTGTTCTCCCTAAAATGCAATGTGCTCACAATAAATATTCAAATGCTTATTTTGTGTTGTGAATACCAGATAACCATTTACAGTGAAATGCGACCTCTTTCAAAAAGTTTAAATTCATTGCCAAGAATGTTCTAGGAACAGTTATAAAACTCAAAAGGAATATTGGTGCTATACTGAATCACAAAAATGCCATCTTATGAAAGCTTCTTTGCAGGGATTTTCTTCAAATTGGTCTAGTGGAAAAGAAATACTGAGATGCCAGCCATGGGCTGTGCTCTTCCAGACTTTGCTCTCTTTGAGTAGTACTTGAATAGTACCTCTCCCCCTCCTCTCTCTCCTTTTTTTTTTTTTTTTTTTTTTTTTGGTTTTTTTTGGTTTTTTTTGTTTTTAACAGACTACTTGAGTATCTGTTTACATTACACTTTTGCTGTATTGACGCCATGCTTCAGAATTGCTACTTACCCTTAACATTCAGGAAGAAATTCCCTTCCCTTCCCTTCCCTTCCCTTCCCTTCCCTTCCCTTCCCTTCCCTTCCCTTCCCTTCCCTTCCCTTCCCTTCCCTTCCCTTCCCTTCCCCCTCCTTGTTTCCCGCTCTACCTTCTTTTGAAGGACTGGAGGTTGCTACAAGTGTGCACACACGGTGTGTACTGGAACTTCCTTTGGCAACAATCTTTTAAGCACCTAGTCAGTGTGTTTTGCTTCCTGTCGCTACATTTGAGGTCAGGTTCTCTGTCCCCTCCAGACAGACAGGGCAGATAAATATTTTGGCATCCTCTTCAAGGTTTGAACATTCTCCTTTGTACCTCTGGAAGCTCTTAGAAACCTCAGGTACTGTAAGGACTTAGGAAACTGCTGATCTCTACTCCCTCCTGCTCTTGTGCAAGGGCTCATATTACAGATTTTGGTCATTTGGTGTGGGCCAATGGATTCGAAGCCAAATAGGAAAAAAATGTGAACAGCTTTTGGAATATTATATATTAGCAGAAGAGTTGTTACGTAAACCTTCTTGAGTTAGTAATTAATTCAATGGCTGGTTGTGATTGTGAAAAAATAAGCTTCTGTGCCCAGCCTCATGTTCTTTATAGCCCTAGTGAACAGTGACATTGATTTCCTGGCACTGCACAGCTGCTGTTGTTTTGAATGTTTAATCTGAAATCAACAGGACTGTTGAGTATTCTTTATTATCAGTGAGTATAAAATTTATAAGTAATGAGTATAAAAGCCTAAAGCAACCACTAGTGGAAAAATCAGTCCCACAACAAATTTAAATAGTATCAACCATCCTCCACTGTACTGCTTGCCATCAGAAAACATGAAAAGCAGTTTCATTTCTGTCCATTAACTTCTTGGGATCTTGCTAGAGTTTCTGTGTTGACTGAAGTGAAAACCCAATCAGGCAATCTTTGCCCACAGAACTTCCAGATCCTTCAAAGATGACTGCATAGGTACAGAAAGAAGAAAATATTATATTAGACCCTATTGTGATAAATTTTCCTGTCTCCCTTGCCATTCAAACCAACACTTTTCCATTTTCTTTTGCAGCACCGAGTCCTAATAAACCTTACAATACAAAATAGAGAGAGAACAGTATGAGTCAGAAAATCTTTGACTGATTCTTCATTTAAATGAAAGTAGTTTCACATTTCTCATGGTATTTATGGTGGTTTTCCAAGCCTTCTTTTCTTGCTGGCTGTTCTGATTGATAGTGAAGTGCGTTGAGAAGAGTAATCTCCAGAGATGGAAAGATTTGATGCATTTGGATTGTAACTGTCCTGCAAGTGCTTTCAGGATAGCTGAGCCACCATGTGTCGGTATAATGGATTGATCAGTTTGATTCTTTAGATACAGGTAAATCACTTTGACGCAGGTTAATTCAGGCTGTGTTTACAGAGGTTATTCTGATCCCTTTTTCAGGCTCCTGTATGTGTTTTCAAAGAAACAATACCCCAAAACCTTTAGAGAATGAAAACCCATTCCTCCCTATTTACAGAATGGTATTTTTTCTTTCAAGCTGGAAGCCTACAAAATAAGTCTTAGGTTTTCATCATAATCCTTTATGAGTTTTAAATCTACTTTATAAGTTGGCAATTTTAAATGGTTCCTGGTGAGTAGAGCCCTGGTGAGCTTCAAAACCACACACAGTTTCAATGAAGCTGTGTGAACCTGCTTCAGAATCTCTGCAAGTTTTCCAAGCTTTTATGCTCTCGTATGGTTTACAGACAAAAACCTACAGGGGTCCCATTTAAAGCCTCCTAGCAGCTAAAAGATAGAGAAAAAATGGCTTTTAAAAAACCTGAAGTACCCTCTTATGAGTGCATTAAAAGCAATTTTGTTTGCTTTCCACTTTCAAAATGCTTCAAGCTGCCAAAGATGCAATGTTAGAAAATGACTCATGAGTACTAGAGAGAAATAGTCTCTGAAAGTTGGTTCATAGTAAAGGATGATAGCTAGGCAAGTGGAATTTCTGTATTCAGAAAGAATTATCTTCTGTCCTCATATTGCAGATTTTTTTTTCTGTCTCAGTAATCTGTTCTTCAGTGGTTCTTCACCTTGATCTTACAGGTTTTCAGCAATTGTATGAAAATCAGCTCAGAGCTTCAGCTTGTTCCTGCGGATGCTATCTATTGATGTTTGGAGACCAGGACCTCCACAGAGAGGGAAGGCAATGCCAAAACAATGGAGGCTTGGAATTTAACCCACCTTTCAGGTAAATCATGATGTCTCACCCTGTGGGCTGTCTGACAGTCTGTACTGTAGGTTTTAGGAAATTTTAGTATTGCATTGTGGGTTCTACATTTTCATTACAGTGTTTGGTACTGGAGTTGTTTCTTGATTTATTTTCTCTACGGGAAACACTGGGCACAAAGGCAAAGTATTAAAATGTCCTCCTCATTTTGATATTGGTACAGCTCCTCACAGTTTTCTCTCTCTTTCTCTTCCAGTCTAAATAAAGACAACAGTGTGGAGTAGACTTTCTAAAATTCAAGAATATTTGGACCTTGTGTTCTGTTCCAAGCCTCTCTTGAACAAATTGGCTTTCCCTTCTAAACTGTATTGCTGAGTGTCAGGGAAAGAAATTTTTAGGAAAGATTCATTTAATGAAATCTAGAGATGAATTGACAAAACAAACTTTAGTGAATTATTTTAGTTTATTTTCTAATGGTTTAAACAGATGTTACCTCTAAGAAGTTCTCACAAAATCATATCTTTTGAAGGCTTGCCTTATGTACTTCATGGTCCTGTAAATGTGGCATATTTGGTATGAATAACCATGGAGGAAAAGGACTAACAGCATTAACTTTTAATGGTTTTAGTTTTAAGTTTTAAAACTATATATCCACCAGCCCCTTAGCTTTTTCTCTAGGGAGTCAAAAAGAAGAAAGGGAAATTTTGATGCACTTGGTTGTAGGCAACGGCTGGAAATGGAATAAATATTACAAGAATTAAAGAACTAAAAGAATTAAATGAAAGTACAGAAGTGGTAGTAAAAAGTGTCTGAGCTGTATTGTGACAAACAGAAAGCAAGACATGTGTGAACAGGATGTGAACATAACCTGAGATCATGAGATAAAGATTCTTACCTGGTTTTAACTGTGAAAACACAACCATGAGCCTAAAACTTACATCTGGAAATAAATCTCACTTACAGACTAGCAACCCATTGTGTAGTTGAGTACTAACTGAAGAGGTTTGGTATTTTTAGACATCTAGTAAATAAAATGATGGAATGAAACTTTGAAAGCACTTGCATACCTAGAATAACAGCTGATACTTAATCTCACTATTTACTTGTATAAACCATTCAATGCAGGCAAATTTTTTGATTCCCCAAACCTCATTTGCTGTTCCTTGATAACTGTGCAGGTTTTTCTGGAGCTGGTCAATCCATGTTAGGCAGCTGGTGTATGTTAGGAAGTTATTTCAAATCCTCTTCCATATGCTACCTATTTCTTGCACAGTCTCTGTAGTTTCTGTGTACTCGTCTCCATTGTGATCACCCCTGGAGTCCTCAGAGGAATTACTGCCAAAGCTCCAGGCATCTCTGTGTGGCCTCTATGGAACTCGTCTGTTAGGATTTACAGTACTGCTGCAAACACGAAAAGATGTTTGAGATTAAAAAAACCGCACCAAACTCCAAACAAACTGGACCCTCCCCCAGAAGAGCTGAGGCTTCCCAGAACTGCACTAGCAATACAGGGTTACTTACAAGAAGAATAATCACTAGCATCACCAGACATGGAAACAGCTATGCTGCAGTATGATGTTACCCTCTTAGGAAGGGTCTAGGTGAGATTCTCCTGCACTGCTTCAGTAATGAGGTTATCCAGGGTTTTTTTAATGGCATGGAGTTCCTTATCCATCTTTTGTAGAAAGATCAAATTTATTTTGTGTCATTGCAAAAGCATATATGAGTGTACAATGAAAGAGAAATTTGTATACTAACATGGAGCTTGCATTTGTAACATGAAAAATGAAACAGCTTTTTTTTTTTTTTGGTGGGGTATAGAATGAGACAAATAGAAAAATGTTGATTCATTGAAGGTAAGGAAGTTGAGAGGTCGTTAAAATTTTTTGGGGAGAGACTTTGTATACTTTAACACTTGGCTGTGCAGAAGGAGTGTTTTTGGATTAAGTAGATGTTAGCTTTAGCTAACACAGATGAGAAATAATTTTTCTTTATTCTAGCAATGTATAGAAAATAAGCTGTGTTTTAGAAGACAAAACTATAGTTTAATGAAGTTGTGGGCAGAAGTTACTGCCTGGATCTTGCTGTGTTTGCAGAAGAGGTAACTGCCCCTCAGCTGCTTGTCACCATCTTTTCAGCTGGTGATTATCATCGTCTCAGATCTGTTTGTTGTGCATGTTGTCATTTTCTAACTTGTCTGTCAAAATGAGTTAGGTTGAAAAGGCTCTTTTTTTTTTTTTTTAAGTTAACTTGGTTCTTTTTGAAGGCAACAGATTGTGGAACATTTGTAATAAGAGCCCCTCCAGCAGATAATCTCAAGCAGAAGGGTGATGACAGGCGGCTGGAGGTTGTAACCTCTTCTGAGCTGGAGGAGTTTCTTGAGATAAATTAGTTATTCCAAAACCTGGGTGGAAGCAAGCATATCTGCTGCAGGGGCGGGGGTCTTGTAGACACCCCTCACCCTGCAAAGCTGCTTCTGACACTTCCACAGCCAGGAGCCACCCATGATGCTGATCTGTTCCCTTCTACAGGAATGTGACTTACAGTAGGGTGTCAGTATTTAGAGCCTGTTCGAGTCAGAAAGACATGCTGGAGTGGAAAGCAGGCCAGCTTGGAGCAGTGATGCTGAGTATGAGGATGCCTTTGTCAGCTTGACTAAGGACCAGCCCACCTACAGGTGCCATTTTTTGATGAAATTGTGTTCAAATCCAGATGCTCTCATTCCATAACTGCAATAAAATGGGGAACAGCTGCTGCAGGAGCAACAGCAAAGACTGTGGGGGTCTGTTAATGCCCTGGAGTGCGCTGCAGTTCTTGAAAACCTGCTTTCTCAGGAATCCAATTCATATATGCTGAAGTGCTAACATGAAGGTTGTCCTAAGATGCTTTTGAGTTAATTTGGTAATGTGGGAGTTGCTGAAGCATTTGTTCTTTGGGATGCATGAGTCGAGGACCTATTAGTGTGGGAGGCCATACTTCCTCTCTGCAGAGGAAGAACTCCTAGTTAATGTATCTGTGGATATGAAACTTTATAAATAATGATATCTAAAGGAGGCAATTTATGGTTCTCTTTGCCAAGAATTTGCCCTATTTGTTTATCTGGGGGTAGGATGAGGTCCATTTTCTATGTTAATATGATAGGCCTAAGATCTAGCAGGTCAGACTGAAATACCGTCTTTCAAATGGATCTTCCTGTTTGAAGATGAAGATATATTTGTCCCAGTCCCAAAGTCCAAGAGGTCATGGTTAATGCCTTTTTCTGGTCTTAGGAAATAAAGGCTCAGACACGATGAAAGGGTTAGGGGTTGTTTACCTCGGTATTTTAATAGGATCCCGTTCGATGGCTTCTGTCGTCCAGGTAGAACGCATCACAAAAGCCCCTTCCCCCCAGTCGAGTATACAATTAAAGACTCTACACATTAGCATATCTACCAGGAGGGCCCAATAAGGGGCCTGGGTGGGCTAACTTCTAGTTTACAAAATCTGTCCTACTAGGAGACCTTGAGGGCTCACGAAAACAGGGTGTTTGGTGTTCTAACTCTACGTGGTTTCAGGGGTGTTTAGTCTACTGGCCTGCTAAACACCATGAAACCAGGCTAAACTATCACCTAAAGCATCACAAGTATGCATGCTAATACTTGTGAATGTAGGGAACAGTGTAAGAAGTATTCAGGAGAAAAGCAGAAAAAATCCTTCAGGCATCATGGTCAAAAGCAGATAAAGCAGCCATACATGTGGAGTCAGACACAAACTCTGAAACAAAAAAGGCAAACTGGATAATTTAGGTGAAATCCAAATAGCAGTGATGTGAGTTGCAAGGGTGGAACTGCGATCTTAGGGCCATGAGAGGACGAGCTGGAGGGCAGGTGAAAAGTCTGTTGACCTATTCTTGCCTGGTGTCAATGTGCACCACTATATCCAACTGGGAGAAGTAGAAGGACCTGTGGTGGAGATAGTTTTACTTGGTCTTGCCTTCTGTAGTGCTTAGGGTACAGGTCTAATCTTGTAACTCCACTTTCCTGAATTTCTGGCTTTAATCAACAAGAACAGTGTACTCTTAGGACTTTGTTCTTCCTAGTGGGACTTAGAGAACATGCTGGCTGCTTAATGCAGCATTCTTGCATCCAGATCAGTACTGCTATTTCAGCATCAAGCTTCTGTAATTGTCAGTCTCAATAAATTGAAACTCTCAAAGCACTGAAGGATAACACCGTGTCTATTGTAGCTGACTCTCACAATGTTTGTTTTAGAAACGACTCAAGTACTGTGTCAGTTCAAGACACGTGTTAAGTTGCTGAAACTACTTACTGAGATGCATCTGAAAGAAAGGATTTTTCTTTCATACAACTATTTTGTCTGATCACCTCTTATTCACTTCGTTTAGAACTCTGGAACGAAGAGTGATTGGAAAAACATCTGTGGCTCAAAATCTGTGTTGAATGGTACTATCTATTACAACAGAGAAATTTATTTATTCTATGACCATAATGTTTCCTTCTTAAAAAGAAACCCAACCCCCAAACTATAATAATATTTTCTTTCTGAAATTTTTCTTGCTGTGCTTCACAAATCTAAACATTTTTTAACCAGAAACCTGCAATTGATCAGAAAGCTATATGAAGTATGTCTTTGCAGAACTTAAAGAGGATCATGCAGCAGAAAATATCAACACCAACCGTTAATGTAAATGGGTGTTCCTGAAGGTGCCATGGAATGTTCCCGACTAAAAGATATCTTTAAGCACTTTCTGAAATGGAATTTTGCAGTGCAACTGAGGGCCAACTGATCGTAAAAGGCTTATTATGAGGCTGAGACATTGTTGGGTCTGGATACTCTTTGAATGGCATCTCGATGTCAGCCTAGCCCCATGCTGATTTTGCTTTCTTTCTCACTCTTAGGGAATAGCTAAATGACACACATTCTTCTTCCCGCTGGTGAGGTAAATTGTAAACATCCCTCTAGACTCTCAAATTCACCTGCTAGAGTGATCTGTCTCAGCTGTGGCAATGCAAAGTTTCTTTTCATGCAATTAATGGGACAATTATATCAGAATGATGAGATCATGCCTTTTGCTGAAAAGAATAGGGATCTTTCATGAACAAAGAGAGCTTTGTTTACATCTTTACAAATAAAGCACCATTTTATTCAGTGAAAGTGGGTGACTGCTACAATTTGGGTAGGCACAGCATGGCATGAAGGTGAACTCACTCTGTAGAGTGGTAGGTAAAGCTTTGGTGTGGCTGTCTCAAAACAAAACAAGCAATATTTTGGGCTTTTTTCCCTGCTTACACTGACTAGTAGACTAGTGTACAGAGAGTTCTGGTATTGCTTAAGTAAACCTAAGACTGTTGAAAGTATTTCATTTGTTTGCTAAATAAGTGTAGAAAACCCATCTTGGTTTTTTCAAGACTTTTCATGTAGGTAGATTTTTGTGCATGTAAATCAAAGTGTACTGGTGGAAAGTTCTGTACTCTAGGGGAATTACTGTGACTCATAATTTGGTCCCAAGTTATGAGACATATCCGAACAGAAACATGGAAAGTATTTTCATTCTTGATTCTTTATACTTGTGTATTTGTACAAGAGAAACCCCATTGACATTGCTAAGAGAAATACATGAGTCTCAGATATTTTTACAATTCATTCTTTAAGCTGCAGAGCATATTTTTTCTTTAAAAAACTCATTCAGTGAATAATAATTTTAGTCTGACTTTTGACACTGTTCTAAATGACGTCTGGATTTCATATAAAATCATATATCTAGTACAAAGCTGAGACTGCCCACTGACAACTAAATTCCTATGCTCATGTAATTCTCTTTAGGAACAGACAAATCACAGCTATACTGACTCCAAAGTGGTTTTGGTTTTATTTCTGGTAGCAGGCGTGATTCTGAGGCCCCTTTAAATTAATTCAGCATCTAGCCTGTGCCTGGATCATTGCAGTTAACTACCAAGTGGAGCCTATACCAGTTAATAGAAGGACTTGTGAATGAGGAGAAGTCTCCCTGATATTGCTCCAGTTTTCACTGTATGGGTGAATGTTTTGTGGACCCAGAGAGGCCCAGTAGGTGAGAGGGTAATTTGGAGCCCTTTCCAGCAGCAGCTGGGCAGCTCTGGCCACGTGCCCCATGCAACTGTTCAAGCAGCCCAGGCACCGGTGCTCCCTGCCAAGATTTCCATGCTGCTGTTGAGCCATGGTGCCAGGAATGGGGTTGAACAGAACAATATCTCCTTTGCTCTGCTGCCTTGCCCCCAGCAGAAGGGCAGATATTTGGAGGCAGAAAGGGCTTAGAGATAACATTGTGCCTGTTAGCCTTGGGAGGCTCTGAGGTCTCTGCGTGGCCTCGTTGCATGGGGTATAATGCAAGTTTTGATGTAGTTCATCTTTCATGCTTTCAGAGTAACAAACTGAGTACAGCAGAGACATAAATGCTGTAAAAGCTATAAAGATTAAACAAAAATAAACCTTAAGAAGTTAGTTCCAAACCCTGAGAGCAGGAACAGGCTTTACTGTCTTAGAGTTGTCAAATTTTGAAGTTAGGGATAGTTATGTGCTAAAAGACTGTGAATGGCATAGCCACAAATAAACCATAAGCAGGTATTTATGTGCCCTTGTTTGCACAATGGTGAAAAGGCTCAAGTTTGAGGAACAAGGACATTATTTCACACATTTTCACCTTGCCAGAAAGACACAGCTTGAAGAAGTGAAAATTTCTGGAAACAAGGTAACTTTGATTGGCATAAGCTCCAGGTGTTGTGTTTTATCAAAATGTTGCCAGACTGTCTGACATAAGTGCATGTATATCGAGAGTATACGTACACGAATAACCTGCTCAGTCTCTAACTCCTCATTCTAAGGAAATTACTCCAAGTCAGCTGTTTTGCATTAACTTCCTGCATGCAAATTGTTATTGTCAGGTCAGTGTGAGCCAATTCCAAGCCTTTTATTTTCTTGGTTAAGGACCAACTTCCTTTGCATGCCCTACTGGGGCAGAGTATACATTTTATAGAAAACAACTGAAGATTAACTGGTTTTTAGTAAATTTGACATTCTAGCTTAATTTGTGACAATTTGTTCATGAATTCCTACTGTTAGAGTGTGGTGCAGTCAATATGATACTGAACAAGAGCAAGGTGTTAATCTGCACAAATGAGGCAAAGTTTCTACCAAGGGGAACTTCTTTTCATGTGTTTTGCTGATTCATCCTTTCAGCAGTTTCCATTCTATGCAATGAAGGAGAAACTACTCTAGAAATGGTATCAAAATAATTGAAAATAAACAAAAGTAGAAGTTAATTTCACAGTGCTAGTTGACTCATATTTCTGCAAATGTTAATATTATATCAGAAGAATTTCCAAAGTTGCATTACTCTGCAACAGGATTTTTTTTTCAGTGTTAGGATTACAATCAATCATGTCACTTAACATTTAAAAAACCTCTAGTATATGGCATCCCTGCCTGTTGTGTAAACTCCTAACCTAGGAAAACTGGTTCACTTGTGGAAGTCTGTATTACATAGTGTATAATCTGTACCATTTCTAATCAGTTGCAGAAGACCATCCTGGAACATAGTAGTTTCCCACTTCTTAGACTTGAGAGAGAAATACAGGGGGGTTTCATGTATCTCATTATGTTAAACATCTGAATTGAGGTATTACTTTCACAATATGACAGGGCATATCTCAGTACTTCTAACACTCACTTGAGAGATGTATGTATGACTTGTTAGGATGGTACCTATAAAGATAAAATAGAGCTTTGAAGTTAAAATTTTGAGATGTAGAAACTCTTCTTTCCTTTTACATGTTTTGAATATTTTTTCCAGTAGTGTCCTGTTTAAAGTGATTCAGCTGACAGTGAAGAGTGCTGAAGATGCTGGCCCAAGGAGTAAACAGTGTGTTAAAGGAAATACATGTAAAAATCTGCAGCTTTTATGTAGTTTGCACTTTTGCAACTTGTTAAACTGATGCTAAAATAACTGGGGAAATGCCTTTTTAATAGCTTATTTTGTATTGGCCTCTGTTCTTGGTGTCTGTATGGTATATTAGCATTTGTAGGTAACCTGCCAATAAACGAGTGGCTAAGGAAGTGTCTGAGAGAAGCAAGTTATTGGAGGAATTTCTGTTAATGAAGTCCTAATGAAGATCTGATCATTAGAGAACAGTTTGTCTTTTTGCAAGCAGTTTGTGATCTAGTGGTTGTAGTTTGAATGCAGGAATGAATTCTGCCACTCAGCCCTCTCTGTAGTTGTTTTCTTGTCTATAGAATGGGAATAATGCTTGTGTACGCCTGGGTTGGTGAGATTGAACTGATTAGTGACAACAAAATGCTTTGGGAGCCTTTAATAGAAGGCATTAAACAACTGCATGCTATGCAGATTTTCAGTATTAAAAATATATTATAGGTGATATGCAAAAACAGTGGGGCAGATAAAAAAAAGTCACTGGGATTCATTTAACAAGAAAGAGCATAGACAACATTTCCTAAGATCCCTTTGGGAGGAGTTACCTAGAAGGGAATAATGTAACAGTCTTATTTGCAGCATTTCTGTAATCAACTGTGAGAACATTTTTCCAGTCATGAAAAAATGCATTTGCTTAGAGCAGCAGATGAAGCAAAGCAGGCATGTGGTCAGCAGCAGTTTCCACTTGTTCTCCTTCTGGACAATATGGATATCTGATTCATGGTCAGTGTTAGCCCGGGGTCCCTGAAGGTGATGTTCCTATTAGGCATGAAAAACACTCATCTACTATACTATACGACAATATATGCAATTTGTCTAGTGTCCTCTGTCCAACCCATTTGTTTTAATTTAATTGTCTTTTCTGATGCTAAAATCTCCAGGTTTTTCAATGCTGCATCAATGCAAAGGCTTTAATTTAAAAGAAGTTGATGCCTGAAGGATTTTTTCTGCTTTTCTCCTGAATATTTCTTACACTGTTCCCTACATTCACAAGTATTAGCATGCATACTTGTGATGCTTTAGGTGATAGTTTAGCCTGGTTTCATGGTGTTTAGCAGGCCGGTAGACTAAACACCCCTGAAACCACGTAGAGTTAGAGACCAAACACCCTGTTTTCGTGAGCCCTCAAGGTCTCCTAGTAGGACAGATTTTGTAAACTAGAAGTTAGCCCACCCAGGCCCCTTATTGGGCCCTCCTGGTAGATACGCTAATGTGTAGAGTCTTTAATTGTATACTGGACTGGGGGGACGGGGCTTTTGCGACGTGTTCTACCTGGACAGCAGAAGCCATGGAATGGGATCCTATTAAAATACCGAGGTAAACGACCCCCAACCCTTTCATTGTGTCTGAGCCTTTATTTCCTAAGACCAGAAAAAGGCATCAAAGTCCAAAAACAGATGCAAACAAACAAAGAAACAAAAAAAAAAATCTAAGAAAGAGAAAAGGAGGAGTTGTAGTAACTGGACACTGGGAACTTCTCAGAGCTCTGCAGCTTTATCTTTTGGGAGAGTTGACGGGCAGAACCAGAAGAACTTTATTGGAAGGGTGGGCTTCTTAAAATGAAGGCAGTTATATTTAAAAGTTTAAGCACTGACCAGATGCCTCTGTACTGTACCAGGGAAACAGTGAAAATGGTCCTTATTGCAAAAAATGAAGGATTTTTCTGAGTGCTTAAATGGAAAGATAGAAATATTCTAAGAATATCTGAAAAATAAGAATAGAGTGGCTTTTAAACACATGTAGATGTGTCCAGTTACTGGGAAGGTTATGAAAGGTAGGAAGATGAGCAGTTGAATAGGAGGTATCATATTAGTGAGCATAAAACCAGAAGGTTATAGATTGTAGTACTGATTTTACCATTACAGTTAAACACAAGATGATGATGCTGTTCTTGGTAATCAGTTCTATTATAAATTCCTTTCATATGATATCCCTTTCTTCATGCAAGACACGTTATCTATTGAATATTTTTTCTGTAGGTTTTCTGTGTGTGTGTGTGTGAAATAAGTCTGATCATTTCTATTCTAGTGAAGTCAGTGGGATTTGTGACGGGAACTTGAAAAAAGGATCTTTTCCAACAATATTTGTCAATTCTTTCATTTACAAGTGCTTTGCAAACTAATTACTTACCTCACAACTGACATAAGCCAGTACGGTAGGACTAGTAGCTAAGAAAGTAATTCTGGAAATGTTTTTGGAGAAAAAGGGGGTTTTGGTAGAACATTAAATCAAAAATGTAGAATAACAAGCAGTGAATAGCTTCTTTGTGATCCAGTAGACAGAACACCATAGAATAAACCAGGAGAATTTGGATCAGTTCCCGATTATGCCTGTTCTCACAGTACATTCTTAAAGCAAATTATATTTCTTTTATGACTTAAATTCTGTATCTATACCATGGAAAATTACAGCTTGTCCTCCAACACAAATCAATCTGAGACTTGGGAAAGATATTGAAAATATATTTGGGAAATTGTATCATAAACAAAAATTTTGTACCTTCCACATGGCAAAGACTTTGTTTTCCAAAGCTGAAAACATAATTATTTGTAAATTGCTTGTAAACCCATGACAACAGAGTACATCCTGTAGAATAGACAGGTTAAGACAAGAATTTGTTTCTTATTTGATGATCAAATATTGTCTAATTTCTACATACATTATTCACTCTGTATAATAAGATGTAGTCCAGCCCCTCTTCCACAGGGCATGTAATTTCTGTTTATTATGGTAATGTACATGGTATTACCTTATGAGCTACAATTCGATTCCAGACCTTTTCGCTTGGTTCCTTGCAGAGAGTTTTTACATTGTAGCTTTCTTGGCTGATTTATCAGAAGCTGAAGGTAGACCTGGCAACCTGATCTGTGCTCACTCATTGTGAGCTTTGGGCCTCCTTTTAGGAAAAAAAAGGGCAGTGTTGCTGCTATTATGGTTTGGAGAGTCTTGGGGTGCTTCTGATATTCATAGCACTCACTAAGTTTACAGTCTGACTGATAGATTACATTTTATTTAGCATGAAAACCTTTTCTAGTTATGTCCATCACAACGAGAAAACCAAAACATCTCTTAAGATATGTGGGATTATCTAAAAGAGAGATTGACATCTAGTGATGGGGTCTGCAGGTGTGTGGGTGGGATTGGCAGATGAACAACACATTGCAGAATGAGCGTGTATATGTGTGTGCACCCAGGAACAACAAATGAGCTGGAATCTAATTTCAGTGAATGACTCGAACAGGCAGAGAATTTTCTACAACAGGAAAATATTATAAGTAATCTCTCTTGTTCTGCCTTCCTTACATCCTTACATACATTTTCCCCCTGTCATTGCTTTCATACCTACCACCTACTTAACAAGGCATACAAGGTGGACGGTGCAGTCACTGGAGTGACACAATTTCACACCACTGTGACATGCTGGAAATTCAGTCTGAGTCCTGTGTCTGGTCCAGGGGCCCTACATTAAGCCCATCTGCACACATTTGCTGGGGCACTGATGTGAGTGTCAAGGCCTTGCACCTCTCTGAAGCCCAGTGCAGACTGAGGCCTCCATCCCTCTACAACTGAAACACTACAATTTGAATTAAGATCTTGAACCATTTTGGAAAATTTCAGAGTCTTTCCCTAAAATATTTAACAGACTTTTTTCCTTCAAAATGGCCAAAACCATAATGGCAAGCCTGTGGCATGTGTTTTTGTATGTTACTGATTTTTAAAATTCTGAGATTTAATTTCTTGCCATTAGTTCCATAAATTGCCTAATACAGAAATTTTCTCCCCTGGTGTACTCTGGTTAGTCTAATCAGGAAGGAGAGTGGAAGCCCTTGGAATGAATGACCTTTTTGGGAATCATCCAAGAGAAAGAATATAACTTCCTGGCTTTTGTGAGAGAGAATTGTCATGTTGTTCTCCATTGTAATGCTTCCCTCACCAGACTCTGCCATGACAATAAACCACCACCACCACCAAAAAAACACCAAACCACCAAAACTAAGCCCTGCCCCACACTCCAGAGGCTAGATTGAGAGGGGATTTTGGATTTTTTGAAGCTGGCATATTGAAGGTGTTTCTGTCCCTGTGTACTGCAGGGTTCCAGTAAGGATGCAGTCTTCTTTTTGCAAAACAGCCCCAGGTTTAGAATTATAAGCAGTGCTTATCTGCTCGTGGTGGACAACTGGGAGAGGAATCTGGATGATCTGTAACAAACCCTGCCAAATACTCTTCTGATTAGTTTTAGGTGTTTTATTTGTAGCATGCTTTTATGTGTAGTTTAGCAAGGCTGGTTTATGACGTGCCCATATGTTTTTTGGCTGTGTTCTTACTGTGGTTTGAGTGTTTTTAATTTCTTCCTCCTTGTTCTCTCAGCGTAACAGATAACAGGAATCAGCAATACTTGAAATACACTGATCTGTGGCTTCCTGGTGGGAAACAAAGATGAGTCACCAGTAACTAAAACCAACAGCCCTTAAGTCCCTAGATTCAAAATTGTTCTTCTCAGTATAATTGTTCAAATACTTGCTTTCCCCACTGACTTTCTCCCTAGCAGTGCAGCATGTCTTGCAGATCACCAGACTGGGAAGGAAGAAGTGATAGCAGTTACAGCATGTGTAAAGGGGCCCACTAGGGATGGATATGGACACTCAGACCTAAGTGCTTCACCAGACTGTGTATCTCCTACCATATCTAATAGCATGGTTGGACCAAGTATTTATAATACTGTCTGCCAGGTTTCCTTGGTTCTTGCATAGGGGTTCTGGACACAGCAGGGGTAGGTGGTGCTTCTGTTGTTAAGCTACACTCTTAGGAACACAGCACCTTGCTGTCTGCCAGTAACACTGAAGTCACTTTTACTATCAGATGAATGATAAAGTAGTAAAAAACCCCAACTAAATCCCCAACAGTCCAAATATTAACTATACCATGGCTACGTTTAGAGAGGGAGATAAAGAAAAAATGAAAATCATACATAGATCTGCCTACACCTTAAATCAATTATACAAATTTTCACTTTTTTTTTATCTAGGAAACAAACACTCAGGATGTCTGTGCAACCTTATGGATATGAGAACCCAATATCATGATACTGTGAGTATGGCTTTCAGTGAAGCGATATGGGAGTTTTCTTTTTATTATTTTTTAAGATAAGTTTCTTCATATAACCAAACTCTCCCTGGGATTCTCTATAGTGAAGCCTCTACACAACTCCACGTTCTATGATTTATAACTTTGTCAGGAAAAAAATGTTAACACTTCCCTTTAACTGTCTCTCTAAGCTTCAGAAATATTGACATTCTTCAGACATGTTTAAGTGGAACAAGGCACTGAACAGAACTTTTAATGGAAATTTTGGTGACTTAAAGGTAAAGGAATTTGTATACCTGAGGCAATGTTGTCCTCTGGCAGGTGCCAGTATGTTAGGTTGCAGGTTGTCTCTTCCAGACATATCTTGGATAGGAACAAGATTATCATCATCATAGAGTATTCCTGGCATTTCACTTTCCAGACGTGCATCCATCACAATGCTTTCTGAGCATGTCTGTGCATTTTCATCAGTTTTTGCTGTCCTCCTCCTCCTACGTGCCCAAAATATCCCAAATTGCTGTCAGGCAAATCTTTTCGCTCAAGAGGTATTGTATAGAAATAATTTGGTACTTGGTAGGTGATTTTGTTATGCTTTGCAAGGTTTACCATGGGTCAGGATATTCCTCTGCACATGGGAAGACTCTCTTGATGGAAGTGAATGACTGGCATTCCTTGAGAAGTCATTGAAGGGAATACAGCTGGTGTGTGTCACACTAACTTGCTATGAAGTATATACAGATTAACAGAGCACTTTTGGAAATGAAGCACTTGACTCTTGGTGGCTAACTACAGAGCAAACTTAAAATCAAGGTTCTCCCAATTTTTTAGATTATAAAGAAATAAATTATAAATTCCAAGTTCTGGGTTAACCCTGTGACTTCCTGATGATTTTTGCAACCTTCAGGACAAGTAGTCCCAATAATTATCCATATTACTGGAAGCTCCTCCTTTCTGTAGTGTTTGATGTTCTTTTGGCTCCTTGTGGCTTAATCCAAACTATATTTGTTAAAATAGTCTTTCACTGCTATTCTGACTGTTTCTCTGCTTTGGAAGTAATCCGGTAGTTCCCCCTTTTCCAGTCATATGGTGACCCACAGCACCAACTTCAGGCCATCACCTCCACAATCTTCATAGCTTGGTGCTCTGGATTCTGGGTTGGCAGATTCCTGGCTCCTTCAAGCAGACTTACATCTTCCTTCCAACCTGCACTTTGGGAGAGGTGAGGCAAGAAGTAAACATACACATGCTTAACGTTAGCAAAGTTTACACTTCTTCATGTTACCTCATCCCTGCTATTTATCCTCCTTATTCTTAGGGTCACAGGTATAACTGGGAAGGGGAGAGTTTTCAGAGTACATTGTGATTTAGAGGCTGATGCTCTAAATTAACAGAAGTCACAGAAAGGGACCACAGTGGGTCATTTTGTCCAGCCTTCCTGCCCAAGCAGGGCCATCCTAGAGCACATTGCACAGGATTGTGTCCAGATGGTTTGTGAGTATCTCCAGTGAGGGAGACTCCACAACCTCTCTGGGCAATCTGTCCCAGTTCTCCCAGAAACAGGGATTTCTTTTATTTCTGTGAGAATGGTATACATAAATATCCCTGCATTTAAACATGTAACAGCAACTTTGGTTGGTGTACTTGCTCCCAGGTGGTTTGGGCATAGTTGAGATTAAGGTGACCGTTTTATTAGATAATCCCTACCACAGGCCTGCATCCCAAAGGATATTAACAGGGATAGGGGAAGGCCAAGGGCTAGGGAATGCTTGACAGTTCTGTGTGGGGCTGCATTACTGAGCCTGGAATGGACAGTGCCTGCAAGTGAACACAGGCAAGGCAGAAGCTGCCCTTGGGTTTGTGCCTGCTGGGCCGTGACATGAACTGGGTTTTCCTGTCTTGCAACATTTTTTGAAAAGTTAAAAAATTTCTCATTCTGCATGGGACAAAGTGTACTTTTTTTTTTTTTTTTTTTGTTTCCCCCACCCTGTGCCGCCCTGACCTTTCCAGAGGTGCAGGGGTAGGGGCTGCCTGAGGGCTGGTGGGTGTGTAGCGGGGCTGCCCCATGGACACTGGCGCTGCCTCCTCGCCACGGGTCTCTGAACAGGGCCATTCCCACGCTAACAGAGCAGCTCACAGAATCGTTAGGGTTGGAAGGGACCTCTGGAGACCACCTAGTCCAAGCCCCTGCCAAGGCAGGGTCCCCTAGAGCAGGTGACACAGGAAGGCATCCAGGTAGGTTTTTAATGTCTCCAGAGAGGGAGACTTCATGACTTCCCTGGGCAGCCTGTGCCAGTGCTCTGCCACCCTCAAGGTAAAGTTCTTCCTCATGTTGAGGTGAAACTTCTTTTTTAGTTTATGGCCATTTGCTCCTTGTCCTGGTGTTGGCCACCACTGAAAAGAGTCTGCCACCATCCTCTTGGTACCTGCCTTTGAGATATTTACACACATTAATGAGATCCCCTCTCAGTCTTCTCCAGACTAAACAGGCCCAGCTCCCTCAGTCTCTCCTCATAAGCGAGATGCTCTGTCTTTGTGGCCTCTGCTGGGCACTTTGCAGTAGCTCCAGTAGCTCGTACTGAGGAGCCCAGAACTGGACACAGCACTATAGATGTGGCCTCACTAGGGCCAAGTAGAGGGGGAGGATCACCTTTTTTCAACTTGCTGGCCACACTTTTCTTGATGCACCCCAGGATCCCATCGTCTCTCTCAGTTGCAACGGCACTGCCAGCTCATTGTCAGCTTGTCATCCACCACGACTTCTGAGCACCACGGTCCTTCTCTGCAGTGCTACTCTCTAGAAGGTCAACCCCGAACCTCTGCTGGCACTTGTGGTTATTCCTCCCCAGGGCCAGGACCCTGCACTTGCCCTTGTTGAACCTCATGAGGTTTCTCTCCTCGAAGGCGAGTCACGGGCGGCGTTTGGGGCGCCCCCCGCCGCTGCCGGGGGCCGGTCCCGCGGAGCCGGAGCCGCGCACATCCACCCGGCAGGTGTCAGTGTGGGCTGCGGGGCCGGGCGGGAGCGCCGCCTCCCCTCCCCCGCTCCGCCCGCCCCCCCGCCGGCGGCCCCCGCGCCCGCCCGCCCGCCCGCCGGAGCCAGACTCGCTGCAGACAGGCGGCAGCCAGCGGGGCGGGCAGGGCGGGGGGAGGAGGAGAGGCTGGGGATGAGTTGGAGGCAGGCACAGCCTCAGCGCAGGGAGAGCGGCTGCCGGAGACAGGCAGGGGGAGGAGGCGAGGCGCTCCGGAGGAGGCCGGCGCGGCGCGGGGGCGAGCGGCGGGGGCCGGCGGGAGGTGAGTGCTGCCCGCCGCGGCGGGGCCGGGGGCGGCCGGGGGGCGCCGCGCCGGAAAGTGCCGGAGAAAGTGCGGGAGGCCCGAGTTGAAGGTCTGGCAGCGTGCGGAGGACGAGGCGGCGGCTGCCGGGGGGCTCCGGCGGCGCTCGCCCACCCTCCGTGCCGCGGCGGGGGCAGTGCCCGGCTCCCCGCGGCCGCCGCCGGGGCCGGGCTGAGCGCGTCCCTCCGCGGCACCTGGGGGCAGGTGGGGGTGTCGGCCGGAGCCGGGGCGGCGTGACAGGTACCGCTGATAGCGGGGTCGGCTGCGGCTCCGGGGAGCCCCGCTGCCGCCGTCCTGGCCCGGGAAGCAGCCGGAGCGGCAGCCCGGACGGGAGACCCGCGGGGCTCCGCAGGAGAGGCGGAGGCGAGCGGGGCTGCGGAGCCGCGGCGGCGGGCAGGGCGCTGGGGAGCACGGAGTGCGCGGCACGTCCTCTCCGGCTGCTCCGGAGTAAATGCCGGAGCTCCGTGCGGCCGCTCGGGCAGGGCTGGTGTCACAGCCCGGCTGCCGGGACCTGCCCGGCCCCGGGGAGACCCAGGCGGGGATGCCCGGCCGCGCTGCGCGCCCAGCGCGCAACTTTCGCAGCAAGGCAGAGCAGCAGTGCGGCTGCCCGCCTCACGCACCAGTGACCTATATTTGATGAAGTGCCTTTTTTTTCTTGAAAAAAAGTTTATTAGCAGAAGTCTAGCTTTGCCTGCCTGTATCAGACGCCTGCCTGCATTGTTTGCAGTGAATATGTGCATCCCAAATTTCTGAATGGTGTGCCAGGTTTTCTGTCATGTAGGTGGGCAGGTAGTTATGCGTAGGCTATGGTTTGATGCTTGCTGAAGAGGCAAACTCACCGTTGTGTGTAGGTTTAAGTTGAGTAAAGAACAAACAGGAAGCAGGCAAAATGCAAAAGTAACTTCTGTTTTCTTAGGCGATCTTAACACCTAGAATGATACAGATTTTAGTGGGATTCAGAACCTTTTCTGAATAGCAAATGGTGGTTGTGCAGGAGAACAAAAATCTGGTGAATAATTTTATATGGTGTTAAATGTACTGTTTGGTGTTACAAAAGTTTGTTCATCTGAAAACATAGGCATCTCCTTGTCAGGATGGAAAGCTCCTTTAAGACGTTTGTCTGTGCTTCCAAACCAAAAAAATCCTGCATTAAAATATTTGTGGACTGGAAAGGTGCATCATATAGCACGAAGAGTGAAGTGTCTGCAGCTTCATAAATCTGAAGCTGGCTAAAAAGGGAGGGAATTTTTACCAGTAAGAAAGCCCAAGGGGCAATTACTGGTAGTCATAGATGAGGTAAGGACATAGCTGCTGCCTAGGTATGGGCAGTGTTTCTTGCTGGTCCTTCAACACCTGGCTATGTTGGTTGGGCACAACTTCAGTTCTGCTTTCCAATTTCATTTCTAGGAAAATGTTTTGGGAAACCTATTATTTGAAACGATCCAGAGCTCCCTAAATAACACACGATGCACCCTTGAGTAGAATTAAATTACTGTGCACGGTGCACACGTGTTTGATTCCACTAATGAACATATAAATATTATGGCTTTGTGGCTATAAATGAAAGGGGAAGTTTTGCTGGAAAACCACTGCACTGGTGGGAAGCAGCCTAATCAACATCCCCTTGTTCATGTTAGCTGAGATAGAGGTGATAATCTGAACATCTATATCTGCACTGGTGTTTTAGCACCAGGTATTAAGTTACTGTGATACACAAAGTGACCAGGATGAGGAGAACTCAAATTGGAATGTGTCAACTCTCTACGGTTATGTATAGAAGTAGGAACACATCTTTTTGTATATCAGCACAGTTAGTTCCAGCTCAGGTATGTGAAGATCATTGTTGCATACACATAAGGCATATCAATACTCCCCAGTAAATTCAGATGCCAAAGTGGGCCTAAATGGTGATCAGTGTGTAATGCAGAATGAATTAACAGTGTGAGACACAATATTTCAGATCACTGGTTTTTGTTAACTGAAACATTGCAGGCATTAGGCAGCGTTTGACTGATGAAGTTTTCTGTTCAGTACCTTAGTCTTGTTACAATAAAGCTTGTGGAAGTAGAAGGAAACTGAGATTCAAGATTGAGGCACAGTTGTATTAAATGTGGTAAGATTACAGGCATTGGGCAGCAGCTTAACCTAGGGATTTAGAACTAACCTGGCCTTTTGTTGCTTTTAAGTAAATAAAATGCTATTTTCTTCGCATGGAACATTAGAGCGAGGCTTAAAATGAGGAGTTGTTAGTTTTCCCTGCGTTTTTGTGAGAGAGGGAAGAGGGGATGGAAAGTTTTCTCTCTTATTATCTTGATCAAAATTTACTTCTCTTTTGACTGCCCTGCAGTACTCTGTCTAGTGCTGCCTTTCCACCAAGAACTAGTTTTATGTCAATGACACTGTCTGAAATAATTTGGAATACTTTCCAAACGTGGATATGATGTGCCAAAAAGGAAGTAAATAATTATTGAAATAATAGAGAAATATCTTAAAAGCATTTTAGCTTAGCATAGTCTCTGAGAGAAATGAAGTGTTAAAAAGCATGTGCCTTTCCAACAGTTCTTGCATCAGGAGTCATGGTTATTGCATTCAACTTGTGAGTGGTCTTGGAAAAGTTTTTTTTTTTTTTTCCTGTCTGGTTTTTAATGGTTCAAAACAGCTCCCTGCAAGTGAGTTGCCAGTTACGGAATGCAAATACTTCTAGGAGTTTGGAGATGAATTTTTCTGCAGATTGGTTCTGTGGTAACCGTGAAATTCTTCAATGGCACCAATCTAGTATCAGCTGCTCGTTGAAGGCACTGATGCCAGAACAGTGGTGCATCAGTTGCTGGGAATCCAACCCTGTAGTGAAATGATTCATGCATATACATTTTCTTTTCTCAGTTGACAGCTATTTTTAAGAATAGCTGTCTTGCCTAGAAGGTTGATATCTAAGCAAAGGCAGCCTAGATAGCTAAAAATTCTTTCACACCAAACATAATCTTAGTACACTAAAACATTTAAATGAAGTTGATTTTAATTGATTCTTGCTGAATCTCTGGTTCTAATTGGCCATTATAAAGAGACCGGGGTGTTTTGGAGCTGATGTCAGGAAGTCGGCAATTTTTTGCACAAAGAAAGATGAGTTTGAAGTAAATGTCAGTTTGAAGAAACTTATAATAATAATGGGTAGTGATATCTACATGGTAGCAGATTACCTGAATAACTTATTGAAATGAATTGGGTTCTCTGGGTATACAAGCCTGAAGAAATGGTCTTGAAATGACACATTTGTCCAGTGTACTTTAATTTTCTCTATGTGCTGCATGGGCAGAATATTCTAGTGAAGGAAAGCTGTGGGCCTTTCCTTTTTCCATTGTGTTCTTTTGAACCTCGTATTTGAAAAAGAAATTTGATTTTTTTTCTCTTAGAGAGGAGTTTTATTTGCTTGGTTCTGAGCCTGTCAGTTGAATAATAGTAACTCTAAGGGAACAGCAGTAGAAAGAATGCTTGCAGGTGAATAAGAGCACAACATTACAGTGTGTCCTGTATTTCATGCTGGCAGAATGTCTCAGTATTCATCATCTATGTTTATTTAATACATGCATTTCTGTGGTCTATGCTTTGATTTAGTATATTTGGAGTATGCTAAATGTAGATGTGTTTTACTAAATGCTTTTTCTTATTGTTTAGTTTAAGCAATGGAAGTTTTCAAGCACCCATATCACCATTCATTATCACTCAGCATGATAATGGGCATATTTAATCTTCCTGATTAAAATTATTTTGGTCACAAGAGACAAGGGACTGAAAATGAATAATTTTCTTGATGTTGTGCTGTGTCTGTGTTGTTCATATCTGTTGTTCTTTTCTCTAAAATCGCGCTACAGAGAACACACTGACCTTTTACACTTTGTTTATATCATCTTGCTCTACATCAAACTTTTCTTTCAGGTAGGAGACAGAAATTAAGAGGAATGTAAATGCATTTTTTCTTCTTGTTGCCAATGGAGAGCTTTCCTAGATTTGAAATAAGTTTTCTTAGTGCCAAATGGTTGACTTTTCTAGAATAAAAATCTCTCCAGGGTATGCAAAAAGTCCTCTGGTTAATATATTGGCATTCCCAGAACCCACTAAAGCTTAGGCAGGTTGCCAGACACCACTTAATGAGGATGCCGAATGTCTGGCACAAATCTGCATGAAAACCAGCAAAGGAGCTGGGGGTGGAAGTGCATGCGGTGGGGAGAGGGCTGGGAAGGCGACACATCCACACCCATAATTTATTTTTAATGTCTGCATTTTGCAGAGAAACCGATCAGAAATCCTTACCACAGGATTTTGAAAACTTGCTGGGAGCAGGAGTCTGGATGCTTCAAACTGAGAGAGCTGTGTTCTCACAGAAATATAGTTTCATTAGGAGAGCAGTTAATGAGTTAGGGGAGTTAGTTTTTGGAGGAGAGCACCAAAAGAGGCTGGAAATCATAGTGATATTATGTTTTATTATCTGCTAAAACTGAAAAGCATTTGAAAATGTTGTTAGATATTTGGGACACAATGGATGTCAGTGATTGCCAGCATCAACAAAAAGGCTGTTAAAGTTACGTGGCAGGGATAGATAAATTAGTGCTGCTAGAACACCTCTGCTCAGTGTAAACCTGTGGTGGGGGCTCTGCCTGATGCTGCAGAGCTTGTTTTGCTATATGTTAAGTAGAATTGCAGGTATAATAGACTCTGAGGGCTAGATAACTGTTAAAAGAATCATTCACCCAGATCAGGTATTTTTCCATATGAGTGCCATTAAAACCAGAATATGTTGGTTTGTGTTGAATCAGATGTTTGGTCTTAAAGGTTGGCTGAGCAAACTTAGTTACATTCTGAACTGAACATTATTTCAGACACTTAAAGCATGAGCATTTTCAACATTTTTCCCAGGCTTTAGTCTCTCCTTTACCCACCCAAAAAAGCATTGGTCCTCTATAGACAAATTTATAAATAGACATTTGGTTGGTAGGCATGACTGAAAATATTTTTTTAATACAGAATAATTCTAATAGTGTTTTTGCACATGGCATTTGGAAACACATATGCTTGTTACCTGCTTTTCAGTACAGGTTTCAGTTGTGCATTTCACCTTTTTGGAGAACTGTTCCTCTTTAGAGGAATTCTGCTCACTATAATAGTGGCATCTACTTTATGAGTACTGTTGGGTAGGACTAAATCGAAATCTAGATGCTCCTGTTTGATTTTGTTTGGTTTCACTGAGGTGAGTTGAGAAATGAAAGCATTGGACTTCAGTGCTGGTTGCAGTGGATAAAAGGGCAAGTGTAGTTTGCCAGTTTTGGTGGGGATCTTTGCAAAGTTTTGTCTGTGTTGACACTGACTCCTGGCTGCCTATAGGACAGGGAAAACAAGAAGAGTGTGTTGGACATTGTACTCACATTTTTAATCCAGATGTGTTTAGGATTAGTTCTAAAAGGCCTAGAAAAGATACACTGCTGAAATGCTGCACATGAGAATGGAGCAGTTTGATGAAGTGTCTGTTGGAATGTCCTTGTCTTTCCATCTCCTGGTGTCCTTGATTTCTTCCATGCTAAACACCCTGGTACCCTTTTTTTGTTAAAAGCTGGTAATAAATCTGCTTCTGAAAAAATGTAGTCATGACAATGAACTTGTATTGCCTGTAAAAGATGACTTTGGAGATTTCAATTCTTTTTGAATTCAGTATTTCATTTAGTTTCTATGTTCTGAAATTGTAAAAGATGTACTGGCCTTTGGGGAAGATGTGCTTTTTCTGCATGTTTGTATGAGAAATACCTTGAGGTTTGAATGATTCTGTCATAACCTTGGGCCACTTGTGTGTTTATGTTGTGATTTTAGAGGATAGTACAGAATTCTCTTAGGGTTTCTGTTAGAACAAATGTTAATGCTTAATAAAATAAGATCTAGAATCTCTCTCATATTGAAAAGAGACTGGAAGATAGTGTTTTCTTCTGGATAAACCCTGGAATGTACTTAGAACTCTAAAATAAGTGTTGACTGTTGACTCATATTATCCAGCATATGCCATTATAAGGGTATTGTGTTTTGTCTTCAATTTTCAGCACCAGTACTTGAAGCATCTTCAAACAGTATAGCACAGTACTCTGTTTTTTAAACACAAGTTCCACTCTTCTTCTTTTCAAACATTATTGGAGAGAAAATGTGCGACACTTCCTTAATTATCTCTTTGTGTTGTGTGGCTGAGCCTATTATTTTGGTTTCTCACACCTGTAACCTAGTTGTTCTCCATTTCATAGAGGGAAAGGAGGGGGCAGTCTGTGACTGAGATACAAAGCAATCTCTTTAACAGCCGCCTTCTTCCACTGAGACTTGCATGAAATTTTTCCCGTGCATTAATTGTGATCCATTATTGCTCTGGACTTGTAAACACCTCTGAACATTCCATTAGGTGTTAATGACACATGAAGCAAGAATTAATATGAGTCTGTTAGTCCTGTATCTAGTCGGGATGTACTTAGTATATGTAATTGCCTAGATGTAACAGTATTTCTTAAACTTGGGTGTAAATGGTGTTGCTTCACTTTCTGCTTCTGCTTAATCATTAGTTACTTAACATTAGACTGAAGTGATGCTAATCCGTAGAGTCTGTTTGGGCCTATATTATACAGAATGTCAGCTGGATGTTTGCCTTGCTTTCTTGGGATTTTCAAAAGACAAAACTGAGTTCTCTGGCTTCTGCCCCATGGGTCAGAGTTGAGCAGTGCACAGCAGAAGATGTGGAAGAGAAAATGTGAGGAACGCTTATAAATAACCCAGCTTAATCTCCATAGCTGTTGAACTGGCGCCTTCGGTGAGATATCACATTGGTGTGTGTTCTTCCCTTACAATTGCACCTCCATGGATGTCTGGTTTTGTAGGTTTTCCTTACCTAGCACTAAGCAAAATTAAATTAAATGTTTGTGGAAATGCATGCAGATAAGGTTCAGTACTCCTGAATTAGAGATTGCACCTGGTCATAAACAAGTTAGATTTGGGCTGACTAATGGCATCTGTTGGCCAGTGCAGTTCATGTGTAGATGTTTTGTTTTACAAAAGGTTTGTGTTGATTATAATTCCTCATCAAACTTATGTAGGTATTAGAAGTGAGGTGGAAGAGAGTTCTGAGGACATTTCCAACACGGATGTTTTCTTGTTTTGTGTCTCTCATGTTCCTCTTACTGTTGTAATAACCTTTCTAGCAGGCTTTTAGAAACATCACATTTGAGATTAACTTGTTGCAAGTACTCTATTTTCACTTAAAATGTCTTAAAGTATGAGTTTTCCTTGTTTAATTGGGAAGCCTCTAACATGTGATCCATCTGTCCAGTTAAAGCAGCTTGCATAATGTTGAATACAGGTACTGTTTGGTGGCTACTTTCACATAGCTTATAATAATAATAATTTTTTTTTAAAGCAACCATCTGTTGATGAACACAGAAATACTGCCAGTGTTTGTCAAATGTGTGCTTTATCTGACCTGTTCTACTTAGCACCTTATGGCAAAGCTTTCTCATCAAAGCATTTTACAAATATTTTTATACTTACAGTGTCTTATTAGATTGATAACAGTCGTATAACTTTTTAGTGTAGGGATTAATGTACTAAGAATTAGGGAGAGAAACTGCTCTCCAGTTGCAAGAGGAAGTCACCTGCAGTGGCCACAGAGATGATTATTCTAACTTGCAGCTGTAGGTGAAAATCACTGTTCTGTTCTAATGATCTTTACAGCCTTTTGAAGAAAACAGGTGGAATAATGTAAAGTTTCTACAGCAGAAAGCTCCAACAACCTATGTAGCCTGATCTCCTTTTTCTCACAGGGAGTGCCTGGGCAAATAGGTAAATTTCCAGAAAGAAATATCACAGTGCTGATGTGTGTTAGTGCTGATAATGCACAGTAATGAGTTAAAAAGCATTTGGTTAATGATTCATAATTTTGTTTGAAATTACCTAAAAGCAGAGCAAACCAAAAGGAATTAGAAGAAGTACAAAGAGGAATAAGAGTACCTCTTCAGTTTGCAGAGTGGGAGTTAGGTGTGCAAGGTATTCTGGAAATGTCTTTTGAAATGTTGAGTTCTCTCTTCAGTTGAATATGCAGCCAGCCACAGACTCTGCCTTTTCCCATTCCCTGTTCTCCCCTGGGTGTTGTTAGTGGTTGGAGATAAAAGCCTTTAATCATGTCTACATGGAGACACCAGCGAAAATCACCTGAAGTGTTGAGTCAGGATGTGTATGTTAAAGTATGTTAAACTTGTGTGTGAATGCTCTGTTGAATACAGAACAGCCTTCTATATTTAACTTGAACCAATCAAAGGTCATTTAACGTTCTCATCTGATGGAGGACGTAATTCAGAACATAAGTTAAATTACAGTGATTGAGACCCCTCTGTGTACAACTTTTGACATAGGTGTTTACCATGCTGTAACTTCAGTGTTTTACTCTGTACTTCATTTATCTCAACTTTCCTCCATGTTGCTTCTCACTGATCGGTTTCCAGGATGCTGCTATTAAGAGGCATCTTAGGTGAACCTAATGGCAAACTTTCAAGCTGATGTAATTTGCACAGAAAATGGCAGTTATATATTGAAATTGGGATGTTTCACTGCAAATATTTTAGGCTTGACAGACTTTGACTGAAATCAAAATAAGACGCAACCTCTCTTTGATTCCTGATGAACTTGTTTTGGCCAGATGCCTGGTATTTTCACGGTCCTCATCACAGAGATAAACTGCCAAGGATCCCACTTTGTGACCAGGGATGCTGTGTTTCTAGGAACATGTGGTTTCATTGGATAGCCTGCAAGAGAAGTCTGCTGCAAAGTCAGGGGCTGAAGAAATCCTTCATGGACTCGCCTCGTATTTGGGGACCTGCAGTAATCCTCTGTATCTGTCTTTTGAAACTGTCAGTGTTTTAAAGAGTAAAACTAAGAAAAAAAATGTTCTGTTTGACAGTTTTAAAACTGAATACTTAAGCTGGTAGGAAATTTGAAGTTTTATGGGGTCTGTCTGCTTTGAGAGCCCAGAAACTGTCTGGTTCTAGCTGGAGCTGTGTTTTATCATGCTTTTGTGGATGCCAATTAATATCTTTCTTCCCCTTTTTTGCAATCTGGAGTTCATCTGATGGAGCACCTCAGAAGAACCCAAACCTCTGTTGCCTAAAGTTTTTTAATTTACCCCTTTTCGTGTCAGCTTTGACCACAGAGGTTTGCAAGTTGCAGTTCCGACTTGCATAGGAAGACTTATATACAGGAAAGAATATCCTGAAGCTTTTGTATTCCAAGACATTAAGATGAACGGTGAAGCATATATTCTTCAGGGTTCTGAGAAAGAAGGGAGCTTAACTTGCCTACTGTGTTGCAAAGAAGAGGAATTGTCCAGTTGAAGCAGTTGCAGATGCAGTGTATATTGCTGGACTTTCCATTTTTCCCACATTCTTTTGTAAGCAACCCTTACAAAACTGAGACTTTTCCTGGACGTTTCTCTTGAGCTGCATGATGTGGTGGAGGTAGAGATTAGGAAAAGGTCTCTCTCTTTTTTTTTTTTTTTTTTAATTAATTATAGTATTTTATAAGGTAATTAAAGGATTGCTGAATTCTCCCTGTATGAAAAATCTTCTGGACTTTCAATTGGTCAAGAAGGTAACAGCAACACTAAAAGCTGTGAAGGAAAACTTGGGAGCCACGCTGACTTCAATACATTGAAATTGTTTTGTGGTTGAAGATACTGAAAGTACAGTTGTCTGTCTGAAAAAATAAGAGGAGGTGTTATGCTCTATTAGCTGTCCCACATTTAGCTGGTTGTTCCAAGATGCTTGCATATTTGTTAAGATTATGACCACTGCAGTAGAGGCAGATAAATTCTAGCAGCTTAAGCGTCTCTGTAACTCATGAACGTACAGAGCTCTTGACATATTCCCAGAGTAAGTGAGTTGGTTTGGGTTTGAAACTGAAAAGTTTTGTCACAGAGTTATAACAGTCTCAAGATGTAACTTTCTGAGTTTACATGGTATAGCAGACATTAGAGAGAAAATATGTAGCAAGTCATCTTCCCCACACTTTGAGTCTTCCATTTGGGTAAGTTAAAGCGTCAAATTCTTATGGATGCTAAGGATAGTCTCTTCTCACAGTGTAAAAGTGTCAAAAGAATATTTTTTCCTGCCTCTGACCTTGATGTGTAAAATGCACTGTAGTACCCTTGTGTACTTGAGATGTTCTCAGGTGTCCCTGACACCTACAGGAAGCCAAATGCTGTGTGCAACTGGTTCTGTTATCTCCCAATCTCCCACATAGTTCTCCTGTTGCTCCTGTGGCTAGACATCTCTCTCTCTCTCTCACTTATTTTTTTTTTTTTTTTTTTTTGGTAGTCCTTTAGGGTACAGACATTTCAGAGATGCATCTGTAATGTCTAAGTGGCTTCCTCTCCTTTCCTTTCCCCTTCCACCTCAATCAGGAAATTCCAGATGGAAGCTCTCCGGTGTCAGTAACAGCTGCACAGCAGATAAATTTTTGCATCCTTAGAGCTGCAATGTTTGTAGCTCCATATATGTAGTTACGATATACATTTACATTAAGGATCTTCTGGTCTTTTAAGCTTCCTCCAGACTCTTCGAGTCTTCCTTGATGCAGCATTTTGCCCTATTTTCTGTTCCTGGTTGGAAATAGCTTCTTTCAACATAAAGAAGTTAAGATATTCTGTTGTAAATTTGATTTTTAGGAAGCCTGAATATTTTAGAGTCCTGTGTTGTGATTCAAAAATTGTGCTCCCTTCTTTCATCTCTAGGATTTATAATAAGGTGTCAGCAATGATCTAGTCCATCTGGGAGCTTGCATCAATGCTTGGGAGAGCCATATGTGTCTGCCTCAAACAAGGCTATAGAAAAGTGTTCCACTAGCAACCAAGATGTCATCCATCTGCTAGACAATCCTGTAGCTAGTTAGCTTAATGACGTATTTATTTGACTCGATGTTTCTGCGGAGCAGACTCCAGCTTTCCTCCCGGTTCAAATTAATACCAAAACCTCCCTGCTCTGGAGAAAAAAAACCTGCCCATTCTGGATAATGTCAGGAAGTTTGTGGCTCAGTGGGTTTGATGTATTTATTTACCTCAGGGGATGTTACGGTCCCAAATTCTGAGCTTTGAGAGCTTTGTTGGGGGGCAGCTCCAGCCTTGCTGTGTGGGGAGCCCACGGGGGCAGGTGTCTGGTGGCCAAGGGATCAGCGGGCGAGACGCACGGCCCGGGTGACCTGAGCTGCATGGGGAAATCCAATCATGCTGCTACTGCTTTAGAGTATTATTTTAGCACATGGGGCTGTGTGAGGATTTCCTCCTGCAGCGGTCAGAGCTGGAATTGTCTCTGTAAACATTTTTCCCGGCTACACGGAATAAACCAGGTGATTATTGAACTCGGTGACTTTAATGGAAATGTGTGTTTGGGACTAAGGGGTTCACAGTCTTCAACACACATGTTCTAGATATTTGTAATCTCAGATGGCCCTGCAAAAAGTCAGAGCTCCAGGAATTGTGCTGAAAATATACTGTGGGAAGACCAGCTCTGTATACTTCAGAATCTCCACATTCATACTGAGGTAAAACAGAGCACATTGGGACTGACTGTTATTGATTTCTTAACTTTCCAGTCACTCTATCCCACTGTTTTGGTCTTTTTTGTAGTCAAAAGAGGCCAAGTTACCATTGTTCTAGGTTGATCTAATTTCTAATCTGTCTGTGACTCAGACTTGAGTTGAGAAGGGGACAGAACAACAGGAGAAATGCAAATTTAGATGAAAAGCATCTTTTGTGTTAATGGCAATTATATTAATCTATGTTGAGGCAATCTGGTGAATTTAATGTGGAAAAATGCAAATGCATATTCAGACCAGTGTACAATTGGATCCATCAGTAAATCTTCATCCATGTCTTGCAAGGGAGTTTACAGCTTCACATGGATTTCAGTGGGGATCAAGCCACTGTCACAGCTTTTTCTGAAAATGGATTCAAGCCAACATGGTGCTATCTACTGAGTTTGGTAGATTTTACCTTACAGATGTTGTTTAAAGTAGCAGACTTGAATACAAATACCTAGTGAACTTCAAGGACAAAATAATTAGTAGTCAATGCCAGTCCTAAATACAGGTGCGAAATAGATCGTAAGTAAGGCACAGAAAAAAATTTGCTTTCTTGCACACTAGAGGCCTCTCTTTTTGTGTGTGTGTGTGTGTGTGAGCATATTAGCAGTTCTAAGCTGAAAAAGTAGGTGAAAGTGAAATCAGGACAATTCCATGGAGGAGTGCAGAGATTGAAGAGGTGAACTGTACTCACTTTTGCTTCATCCTCTAATGCTACAAAGAGAATTGTAGAATAATTCAGGTCAGAAGGAACCTTCTGGAGTTCTAGTCCAATCTGCAGTAACAGGACTAAGGCTTTTCTGAAGAAATACTTTTGAGTCTAGAAATTGTTATTTAGATCTTAATTTCCAAAACTCGGTGTTTTTTCATATGCTTTGAATTGCTTGTGTTTGAGCAGAAGTGCAGTGAAGTCAAGTGGAAGAAAATAAAGTATAAAAAAAGAGAATCTTTGTTCTAAAGGTGTTAAGTGCCAAAAAAGAGCAAAGTTGACACAACTCTAGCTGCAAATGGGAGGGAGTGATCACGTTGAGAGTATCTGAAAACTGTTGCATGTGTTTAAAGTAAGCAATGCTGTTATTTCCTTGAGAGCTTCTAAATAATTAATGTTAGTTTCCCTTCTGAGAAGGGAAACACCTGACAGTTCTTCACTGATGTGAACTTACATTTATTTGTTTGTATTCCTTTTGTCGCAGGGCTACTATCCATTGTTAAACAAAAGTGTCTTTTCCATATCACCTTATAAAAACATCGAAGTCCTCTCAGAGATAATGCTGGTCGGTCGAAGTAACTTTGATTAAGCTTTCAGAGAGAAGGGAATGTTTACATCTTGCTGTTAAGCTTACAGGATCAAAACTCAATTGTTTTAAAACAGGTAGTTTTCCACAAAAATTACATTTGCATTGGATTGATGCATTCTTTAGTCTTGTATGACACCATGCATAATAAAATTTTGAAAAGAATTAGAAATCATAAAGCTATGAAGTTGTGTAAATTTCTACCTTTTAAAGTGTTTGCTTCAGTTTTTATTTTATTACTGTTGTCATCAAAAGGATACTTTACAGGAAGTATTTCTTCTTTGATGCATTGGATTTTCTGATGGAAAACAGATCTTCAGGAGTATTTCTGAGAAGAACTGATAACTTCTTGTTTGGGAAGAACTTCTTTACTTTGTCTTAGTTACATTCATTTGTTTTGGGTTTGAATTTTTTTATGTGCTTTAACTTTCTTTGCATTTCCACTGCAAATTTGGAACCTGATTGGGGATATTGCTAAAACTCAGTTGTTTTGAAGCTTCATTCTGTTCCATTGCTTCACTTCTCTTTGTATTTGTTTTACCATGTGAGAATATATTAGTGTATAGAAATGATGAGGCTTCTTCCTGATTTATCTCACGTGGATAAATCAAAACATGGATATGTTTTGTCTGACTCTATAGCCAGAAATATTAATCTTCTTTTCTTAACTTCTTACACGTACAGATACTGTGCAAGACCTTAACTATCTTCTTTTTGTATCTCCTACTGCTGATTTCCCAGTTCTGTTTACCTGCTGCTAATCCTATGTATTTTAATGGAAGGAGATTTATACAGAATAATTTTGAACCCATTTTATGTTTCGGTTCACTTAGAATTGAGACTAACAGAAAACCAAACGAGGTTTTGCTTCTGAAGAAGCTATGTCAGGCCTTGTTTAGCCAAGTGTTTTCCTTCTTCCAGCACTTCATATACATGGATGAGTATGTTTTCCTTGTTGTTAAATGTTCCTGTCCAGTGACGCAGAAGTACTGTGTTTCAAAAGAAGATTATGTGCTTGACAGCTACTGAAGTAATTAACATAAAATTGGACTGTCTTATCCAATTTAGGTTATGTATACTAAGGTAGTGTTTTAACACATAATGATAAAAAAGGGAATGTAGGATGGTGGTACATCTTTCTGGAATAATTTCTGGAATGCCTGTTGCTTGGATCTCACAGTGGTAGAATTTTAAGTCCTGTCTTTGTGTTTGGATACTCAGAATAAGGAAAAAAAAAGGGATCTACATAGATACCTGAAAGTCCTTGTGCTGAGTGGTTTCTGTTTGGCACTGTTTTGTGGTATAGCCTTTATGCTACTTCAGTGAAAAAAAAAAAAAAAGGGCCTAGAAAATATGTGGAAAAGACTGACTTTAATTTTTGTCTGGAAAACTTCTTTGGTGAGCTTGAACATGTGATAGGCCTGAATGCTGTCACATCCAGCAGGTTCATTTCAACTTGGGTCAGAAGGGGCTGAACCTTGAATACACAGTTAAGGATGGACACAATGTCTAACTTCAGTAGTGTATCACATCCAAATCTGACCTACTAGACATAGTAGATGATACCAAAACACTGACTTTATTTTCAACTACTTGCTATTTATTGCTGAAGCAATTAGCCACCTCTTACATTTCATTTTAGCTGTCTGATTGCTGACACAGTATAATTTTTTTGTTCAATGTTTTTCATATCAAAGCAAATTACATACTACAGGGTGCATTTGTTTTGTGAACATCACTTTTACAGTCAAAACCTTATATGCTGCTGGATAAACAAGTCATGTTGTAATTAGGTTTGTCTGTGTTCACCAAAATTATGTCAGAATGTAAAACCACCAGATTAGAGTTTGATTAAAGAGGAATAAGTACACTTGTGCACTCTCCTCTGTACTGGTTTTGTGCATATGCTGTGAACACTGTATTCCCTTTGTAGTGTCAAATAGTCCTGCAAAGAGCTGGCCATTAAAATTTTTTTTGCATTTTTTTTGTAATTAAGAATAATTGTTGAGCAATTATTCATGATGATACCTGTCTGGAAACAGTTTTATCTGTTAATGTTAAATTAAAAAGTTATGGATTTTATTCATGTTTTCCATCTCTTTAGAGATACTGTAAAAGGTAAATGGTACAAACACAATATCCCATATAATTGAAAATTACTGATGAAATGAGGTAAGAGAAATATGGATAATGCAAAACCCAAACATGCTTGTGATACATATAATTATGTTAATTAGCATATAGAAAAGTTGAAGTGAAAGTTCACGAATATTTGAAATCCACTATGAACTGTGGCAAGGACTTAAAAAAACCCCAACAAACAACCCAACATGAAGTGTATATTGCAGAGGCTTCTAATAATTTTACCAAAAAACATTAGTTGCTGCTCTTCTTTGTGCATGAGCAGCTGTCAGATTCATGCTGTCTCCGAAGTTTAAGGAAGGAATAAGACTCCATTTCCTGTCCATACATTATTTAATTAAACGGGCTGGTTATCATGGTTTAACCCCAGCCAGTGACCAAGCTGCACACAGCCACTCACTCACACCCCCACCAGTGGGATCAGGAAGAGAATCAGAAGGGTAAAAGCTGGAAAGCTTGTGGGTTGAGGTAAAGACAGTTTAATAGGGAGAACGAAAGCTGCACACACAAGAAGAAAAACAAGGAATTGATTCCCTGCTTCCCATGGGCAGGCAGGTGTTCAGCCACCTCCAGGAACTCAGGGCCCCCTCGTGTGTAATGATGAGTTGGGAAGACAAACTCCATCACTCCAAATGTCCTCCCTCCTTCTTCCTCCCGCGTTCTACACTGAGCATGATGTTCCATAGTCTGGAATATCCCTTTGGTCAGTCTGGGTCACCTGTCAGTCCTGTCTGTGTCCCCTCCCAGTTTCCCATGCACTGCCAGGTTCCTCACCACTGTGTCAGTACAAAAAGCAGAAAAGGCCTTGGCTCTGTGTAACCCCTGCTCAGCAGTAACAAAAGCATCTCTATATTTATCAGCCTTGTGTTCATCACAAATCAAAAACACAGCCCCATCTCAGGCACTGTGAAGAAAATTAACTCTACCCCAGCTGAAACCAGCACACCAGTCTTGACTGTCATCTGCCACCCAGAACCACCAAGATGACTTCTAGATCTTTCTGTCACTGTTGTTCAGACTATTTCTCTAATCCATTTCCACAGACTTTGGGAATCTTAGCTTAGTAAGAGTTTCCTGGGTACCAGGTCTGAATTTGACTTTGTGAATAGCCTTCTTGAGTAGGTAATTTATGGGCTCTGTATGGGATACAGGTTTTATATAGTACTCCTAGTGCAAGAAATTTTGCCATGATGGCAGAAGAGTGGCAGACTTTGCCACTTGTTTGCCACCAACTTTGCTCTCAATTTCATTAAAAACTGCAGAAAGGATCAGACATGAATTGTTAACAGGCAATACTTATTTCACTGCAAGAAAATAATTTGGTCCTGTGGTTTGAATTCCACGTTAAAAAAGAGAACATAAAACTCTCCAGTGGCCTCTTCCTGTTCCTAACTCCAGGTTAACAGTTGTCAAGAAAACAGGGAGAGTAGAAGAGATGGAAATGTGATTATCAACCAATACACAGTAAAGTGTTTTCCCTGATCAGTACTTTCTAGGTATTTAATTTAAATTTTTTATAAAACATGGTCTTCCTCCCTTCCCAGTTCTCTTCAGCTTACCAGATGACCAAGCTTAAATTAAGTACTTCCTAGATATGATTTCCAGGAAAGCAAATTTACTGGTACTAACACTGCAGGAACCCTGTGCTGATATTGATGGCTGGCTGTGTTCATTGGCGAGAGAACGGTTCTCAAGTGAGATTATAACCAAGAAAGCCTGTTGACTACTCTCGGTACGGATTCTCCTTTTATACCCAAGTCTGTGTTTGTAACTGAAAGTGTGGGATATATTCAAATTTGAACTTCTGTTCGTGTCTGTGAGGGGGAAAATGTCCTTATGTTTCAAGTGACTGCATATTGTGTCTGTGCAAATATAGGTCCTCTTGATGTGAGGAGAGCTATTGAACACATCAAGATTTGTGCTGTACAAAGCCTTAGGAATGCTCACCTCGGTACTTTAGGATTTGGGGTGTATGCAAGAAAAAAAAAATCTACTTCAGCTCAAGCTTAGTAGAAGGATCCCAGCATCTAGGTAGTCTTTTGATTGTGGCTAATAGAAAGGGAAAAGTTAGTGTAATTTTAGCAGTGTTCACAGATCTTGGTGATTTTCTTATATGTTATGCCAGATACCAAACAAGATGATTAACTTTTCAGGAGGAAAGAATCTTCTCTTCTAAAACCAAGACCACAAGGACATTAATACAACGTGGCAATATTGTTTATTGCTCAAACTTAGGAACTGGTGTATTTTGAGCAATCTAAGAACCTTGTTTTATTGTTGGGGTCAAAACCAGTGCAACGTCAAATGTTGAAATGTTAAATTTTTGTATGATGTTTACTATGTATTATCAAACATATTGAAAGAAGCAATAACCATTAACAACAATAAAAAAGAAAGATCTATTCTCTAAGTCTTAATATGAAATGATAATTTAGAACAACAACCCAGGCAACTGTAACCTTCCTTATGATGTGTAGGTTTCAACCTGTGGTTAGAAGTAAATATAGAAACCTAAAGGAAAAGAAGCATTTCTGAATAGATTATCACTGGCCCAGTTTAATGCAAAGACATGATTGGTTCAGAAATTAGAGAGGTTACTTTTCCATATGTTGAAAATATCCTGTGAGATAAAAATAAAAGCATAGTGCCTAAAAAAGAGAGGTCAGAAGATTTAAATCTGGCAAAGGAGCGTCTGATGCCTTCACTGAGCTGAGGAGCTATTCCAACATAGGTATGCAGGCAACAATGCTCTCAGAACATTCTGGGAAATGCTAATTTGACAAAAGTGCCTGTTGTCCAAGAGGACTCTTTCCAATTTGCCAGACAGCTTCCCCACGTATCCCTCAGGATGACACACTGAGGAGGTTATTTGTACATCGACATTCTGTTCTTCCTTCTTCTCCTTGCCTTTCCTTCTCCACTGAGTTTTGCTGCCAGTGAGCTATTCTGGTTCCCTGCAAACTGAGTTAACAAGATAATATTGATACTTTCAGGTAGTTTATTCCCAGCTGTTCTTGCAACAAAATAAATGTTCTGACTAAGTGCTGCAAGTATTTATGAAGCGTCCCATCAGAGGGGAAGGATTGCTTCTGAGGCTGGGGTTGGGGTACAGTCGCTTTCTCTTAAGTTAAAGCAAGTGTCTATTTAGAGAGACAAGGAGATAAAAGGCAGGAGATGACTGCGTAGGGGAGCTGTGTGTGCATGGAGACATACATTTTATATAAAGAAAAAAATTAGTCACATGGATCTTTGAAGAGACTAATGCTAGCTGGCTCTCAGTCCTTCAGAGTACTCTGTGCACAGTTGCCCGTGAGTATCCTTCCCTCTGTCCTTTTCTCCTGTGCTGAATGGACCAGATGGGTGGGAAGAATGCTTTGGGAAGATGGTTCTGCTGTTGTCTCAATCTATGGCTCATGTAAAGATGCAGGTGATTGCTAAGAGGGAGCACATTGCACCTGCCTGCCAAGGAGTTGTGTGTTGTTTTGTCTCTGTACACACAAACAGTCACACAGTGAAGAGTCCGAGTCTGGGACTTCTAGGAGGATATCACGTTATTTCATTATATTGGTCTGCTGTGTCTGTTTTTTTGTTTTTCTTGATACAAAATACGTATTTTGAGGGAAAAGAATAAAGTGTAAGGAAAACAGATGTGATCCTAAGGTAGCTGATTTTACAAAAACTAAGGTGCATATTGGCAGGGTTACCCTGTGGTGATTTGTGGGCACACAGGAACCTTTTGAGTTACAGATTGTGGGTGAGACTCATGTTGCATTATGTTTATTGTTATCAGGCTTACATCACATAGTAAAAAAAAAAAAAAAAGAATTCTAAGTTCTATTCATATTCTTTCTTGATACCAGGCTTGACCTAATTTTGGGAGCATGTTCCTTTCTCCTCCACATTTCTGCAATGGAATATGTTCAGTACCTAACTGCTGTGTTCCTTTGACTGTCAAATCTTGGAAAACAGGAATTTATTTTATTATGATTTTTGGGGTGTTTTTTGCTGTATCCCAAGATATCTCTGATATGTTAAATCCAGTTTTTCTACATTGAAACATATACTTTCATCAGTATGTTACACATGCCATGCTCTGCTTTGGAGTGGCCATTGTAGTGATACACTGCACAGAAACCCAGCAGGGCAGCAGATCCTGTGTGAGGTGGATTGCTCCTTGAATCCTTCTGTTTCTGCTGGGTGGATCATTCAGAAATACCCAGTCTCCTTGTGTTTGATTGCCATTGCTCTGCTGGCAGCCTGGCCTTACCCTCAGGAGATACTCTTATTTCCTGGCTGTAGACATGACCAATCTGGTGACCTTTTGATATTGACTGTTACATTTTGCTGACAGTTCAAGCATTTCGTAGAAGTGGAAACTGTTGTTTTGACCACTAAACTCCAGCTAATAATAGATAACTAAAGAATCCAAAAGTCCAAATATGTAATAATTCTTAGAAAATTCAAACTTACTCTTCAGTTTGAGGGCTGACCTCAAACACAAACATGTTTGTTTTAGATCTGTAGCACAAGGAGCTCAGACTTCACTGTGACACAACAGTTTTATAGTAGGCTTCATCTGTACCTGTTTTAGATGCTACTTTTTTCTGTGATAAAATGTGGGGTTTTGTGCTAGTTTGCTGCAAAGATGACTCTTTATTTGCACTGTAATATGTGACAACAATATCAACAGTATACAGACTTCTGTTATGCAGAATATTAGGTTTTATCTTGGATGTTTTTTTATTTTCCTTTCCCCAGAAGAGCCAGTTAACTCCCCAGCATTTCTGCTGTGCTAACACTTCTTACCAGAGCAGGGTGTGAATATGTGAATAGACCTCAAAACATGGAACTTAAGTTCTGATCCTCATTCTGAAGAGGAGCAGCAGTTCTGGCTCAGCATTAAGTTGTTCTCTGCACAGAGGGTGCTTTAGAGAAGGTAGCATGAAGAATTTGTAGCAGAAATCACATGTAAATGTCGTGTCCAGTTAAGGCACAAAAACCCAGGAAGACTCTTCAGTTACCTGCAGAACCTTTCTGGAGTGGAGAGAAAGAACTGTTGCACAGCATTAAAGACATCCTCTGTGGGCTGCATTTTGGAGTAGAGGGGGAGTGGGTGTAAATGAGTTTGGACAAGCTCACTTCTTGTGCTTCCATCTGTGGTTTTAAAGGAAAGATTTAACAGTGAGTCTGTTTTTTTAACTGTTTGTGAAAGAATGGATCTTGTATTTAAAATCACATATGCTGGTAACATCACTACCCTGCTGGAGCTGTGAAAGATGAGCCCTGAAAGAGTCCTTTTTATTGCAAAATGCCTTTGTTCAGAAAGACATTAATCTACCATATAACACTGGAGGTGATTGGGGTGTGGCCTGACACTACTGGTATTTGTCTCAGTGGCAGCCCCCACTTGCTGTGTGTCCCCATGTGCATTCTGTTGTTGAATAGTTGGTTGAAACCCTGGATGCAATCTGATAAACCCTCTTTTTGTGGTGTGTTCTTCTGAACCTGGAATGGAAGACTCTTCTGCAAAATTACCGTTGTTAGAGAAGTAGTCCAAAAGCCTATTAGTGCAGTGTTCTAATCTACAGCAACATGAGTAATCCCTGGAAATTATTTTGCATAAATTTGCAGAGGCAGGAGGTGCTTTGGGGATGTGCTGCTCAGACTGGCATATCCTCTCGTTTAAATTCATGGTAGAAAGATGACAGATTTTTTCATATTTCCTTGAAATGTCTGTCTTAAATCTGGTGATGTTATGAAGCAAAAGGTGATGGTCAAGACTGTGAAGCTGATCGTAAGAGGTGGAGGTTTTGAGTTTCTATTCCTTTATTTCTGCAGGATAACTAACCATAATGCTATTTATTTCTGCCCCACACAAGATTTGGAATTAACCAGGAAAGAAGATTTGTATGGTTGCTTTCCCTTTTGTTTGAAGAGATGTAACTGTGCATTCAACAAGAGGAACAAGTTAGTATCTTGAAGAGAATTTATCATCTTTCATTTTTGTAGGTCACTCTTTGGACTGTCACGATCCATAAAACCTTAGTGCCTTAATAGAAATAACTAGGTTGTACGGAAAAAGAGCCTGAGTCTTCTGGTTATGCTTAGTACTTTACTTTATATGCCCTTAGGATTGGTATCAATTAGCTTGAGAGAATACTTTCTAGATAAAAGGTGTGTATAATATTAACCTGCATAAAACACTTACTAGTGATCTTCAGGAGAAAAAAAGCCCCAAAAATAAAATGCTGTTGAATAAAAATTAGCATAATATGCTCAAATTATAGAAGACTGAGCATCCGTAGCTGAGGTTGCCTTTTGTTTTCAGTTAATTAAAACTATTTCAGTTGTTTGTAGCTTTCTCAAGTACGAGCTGGAAACTGGACTGGAAATTTTCCATGCTGGTTATCTGCTCTGGACTGGTTATTTGGTCTGGAAGGTTTTTCAGATGCAGCAAACTAGTTGGAAGTATTTCTGACTAAGAATTTAGGAAAGAAGATGATCACTGTTCTCTCAGTGGTGAGGTCTCACCATTTGTGACTGCCTTAGAGGGAAGAATTGACATGTGGTGGTTGACCATTGCTGAGGCTGTGCCCGGACAGATGTTGCAGTGCTGCGCTTCAAAGTGGGCTACTGAAAGGGTCTGGATTTAGACTCCCAGTGGGAATTTAAGTGACAGTAGGATTTAAGCCTTCCAGTAGGAATAGGAAGGGAGTTACTGTTGATGCAGATTGTTCCAGCCATGCAGTTTGACTGCAGCCCTGCAAGCAGTTGTGGAGGCATGACTGGAGTGTGGGAAGAAGAGGAAGGGTCAGCAGTCTGTGGGCTGGGAATGGAGGGGCCAGCTGGGCTGGGAATCTCTCAAACAAGCTCTGCTGCTGAAGCCAGCCTTTCATCCAGCAGGGCTACCACAGTATGTTTCACTTGGAATCATCCTGTTTAAGAGAATGAACTGTGCTTAAAGGATGGTTTCTCGATAGTTGAATCTCGCCGTCAGCACTTTGGGAGCACCTGTGTGGGTGTTCTGTGGTCTCGGTCTGCCCCAGATGTACGTGAGCACAGAGCACTCAGTTGTTTGAGGAAAATGTCCCTCCAAGGGTCCTGGGTCCTGTCTGCTTGTAAAAAACCTGCAGGAGGTAGCAGGAGGAATTTATAAGAAAAATAACAATAAAACAACCTATTTAGAAACAAGGAGCCTTTATAGATTACCCACTATGGGACCAGTACTATAAAAATGGTTGCTTAATTGTGTCAACAACTGCAAGTACCTGAGTTTGGGAATAAGTTGAGGGAAGAGTGATGTGAAGAATAACTATGGAAAAATAACTTTCCTATTTTCCCATACTGCATGACAGCAATGAATAGCATTTTTTTATGACTGACTTAAAATAGATGTAAATACATCCCCTTTTGTTTGAGTTGTTCCATAAAATGCTGATCAGTGAGTTCAGTGAGGTCAGGCTTCCAGGTAAGGTACTTGGGATGCAGTTGAAAAGATACACAGCTTCTGACTCTCTTCCTCCCATGCTATTTGTCAACTTTATACTGCAGAGAATTGTGGTTTGCCAGTGCCTGTGGTTTTCAGACTTGCTGAATCCAGAAACCCTTGGATTTGTGCTGTTTAATAGAGGAAATGACTAGGTTAGTAGAATTATTTCACTTTAAGTCATCAGGATAAAGGCAGAAAGAAACAACATTGCCTTAGAGTTAGTCCAAGAAAGAAAAAACATGTTGCTGTAAAGTTATCCAGTAACCTTTGTGATTACTCCCAGTAAATAACAACAACAAGTGCTGTCATGTAAAAAGTGGAAATGGATCTGGAAAGGCTGATTAAAGCAGACTTCTGTGCATCTGTCACATGGGCTAATAAGTAATTTGTCTTTGTTCTTGTGTTTATTAAGGGTGGCCCCATCAAAATGTCAATAAACATTGATAGGAATATAGAGGATCCATGTGGTTTTGGATGGATCAGATCCAGGGGTGTGTCTCCATCTTCTATGATTGTAACAAAGGGAGAAGGAATACTGAAGTACAAACAGAAGGTTCCACAGTTCCTTTTGGGTACTGACTTAAAGTACAGTCCCGTGTTGAGCTCATGACATTTTGATGTAAATGCAGTGCAGGGAGGAACTGACCATCCCTGAGTTTCCTTGGGAAGTGCCAACCCACCCTGCAGCTCAGGTGTGCAGCAGCCACCACTCTGTGAAGGTGACTCATTCAAATTTGTGCAGCTTAGCTTTTTGCCTTTAGTCATACTCAGTCACGTGTTGGTCACTTCAAATTTATTTTTCCCAATGACAGTAAAAGTATGCTAATTTTTAAGTATTAAAACTATGTCTGCTGTAATGCAGCCCATGGCATTTTCTTAGCTCTCTGACATCTAATCTGTATTTCCATTAGAAATTGTGTCTCCTGTGCATTCAGTTTTTTTATTCAGTTGCATTCCAGTAGCTGGGTAGCCTTTCCCTGAAAGTCTCTGAAGCACCAGGATTCTTGTTCACACTCTGCTTCCCATGATGAGCTGCGCAAGGCAACATCTGTGCAGTACAGGGAGAGTCCCCAAAAGAATACGGGTTGTGTCTGCCTCCCTGCTTGTCTTGGCTTGCTTCTCTTCCCCTCCTGTGCTCCAGGTCTGTCGTCCTAGTGCCAGTCTGCACTCTGCTTGTAAAACTGGGATCAGTCTCTGAGATAGTGGCAGTGACTGGTCCATGACTGGGTAAGAATTAGGCTCAATCTGCTGTTAGTAAAACATGAGCGAGGTGGTGACTCTCTCTAGAGAGTGAGACCGTGGGGCTGCTCTGTGTGGTGAAGAACTAGAGAGAAGCAGTAAGTGACAGGAAAATGAACAGAGCAGAGCAGGGAAAAGATTAACTGAGAGAATGCTGAAGGTCTGTGGTGGATGTGGAGAAACTGATGGATAAGCCAAAACCTTGAGACAGGAGTGGTGAATTATGACTGAAAAAGTGTAGATACTGTTAAAAAACATTCAGAAATGAAGGACCCTTGGTTATAGGTGACTTCTACCTGTAGTTATTCACACTCAGTCCAGGCCTGAAAACTCTCACCTTATGTCCAGTGTCTTGCTTGGTTCTGGAGTGGATGTTGTACACTGTTGTCAGTTCACCAGAGCATTTTGTTCCTTCTGCAGTGAAAATGGGGAATGAAGTATGAACTCAGTATTATGGCTGTGGAGGAGCAAATACAAAAGGGGGTATTTTCATTTTGTTTCCCAAATGCAATGCTAAAAGCAGGAGCCCTGGTGAGAAGGACCACACTGGGGGAGCCTTCTCCTGCAGTGAGCAGTGGTGTCCTTGCAGGCTGTCCCTCCTTTCCTCTCCTTGTGGCTGCTCTCGTGTCAGTTTAAACAGGAAGGCTGGAGAGCTCTGCTCTGAGGCTTGTCTTTACATTGTTCATTAAGGCACTTTCCTAAAAAGTAGGAATGGACTTCAGGACTTTAATTTTGCAGAACTTTAATTGCTCTTTGATTGAATGGCTCTGGTCATTAGTGCAGTTGTAATGGGCTAATGTTCTTTGAGGCTAAAAATGAATGGCTGTGGTGGGAGAACAGCCGTCTTTCCCCTGTGTCATGCTGTAGACAGACTGCTACTTCTCTTGTCAGCCTCTGATGTAACTTAATTAATTGTAGTGGAATTACTTCTGATCTATAATTAAGTGAAAAGGAAATTGAACTGGACAGTGTGAGAAGTTCCCTGTGTTGTTGCTTGCAATTTGAAGAGAAGTGGAAAAGTTCACATTTCATTACTGCCAGTCTGTCGCCTTGGACATGAAATCCTTCAGACTAAGCACTGTCTTAGAAAAAAAAGTTACTGAGTGTGGTATGTAGGTTCAAGGTTACTCTTTCTTTAGCCAGCTGCAAAGCTGAGTTCCCTTTTTATTTAAAATCACTACAGGATCCTCAGTGGTGGGAAGGTCATACAAAGACCTGCCTGTGACATACCTTGTCTGCCTTCTGACTTTTGAATCTACTTTTTATATGGGCAGACCAGGTTTCGTGTGTGGCTGGAGCTGTTATGGGTAACATTCTTCTTTTTATCACTCAGCTGATCTTTTGCTGCGTGCAAGAAGTGTTACACCACAAGAACCACCAGTGTGAGGGCTTCCATACCAGTGTAGCAAGGTGGTGATTATATTAACTGTAGGGAACACATTTCTGGTATCCCTGGTCGGATACATGGCCTTTACACAGGAGCAGTGCAGCTCTGACAGTGGAAGCCTTCCATTCACATTTGAAGTTAGTTATAAAGCAGTGACTGGAAAGAAATTACAGAATATCTGCCATTCCTGTGGGCTTTCATGAAGCTTGTTGTCATCAAGAATATGCCAAAGGTAGTATTTCTATTACTGTTCATTTTTTCATGGACACTCCCTTTTTTTAGTTTTACTGTTCTTCTTGGACATCTGGATTAATTTTCCAAGTTGTTTTGTAAATCTTGGTTTAGGAATCTCTTTTTTTGATAATATCAATAAGTTTTAGTACTCTTTTCCCCCAGCTTGAGAACTGTAATGAAAATATTTTGTCTCTGTGAGGAAAGAAAGTGTATTTAGCCAAAAGGTTAAATAAAAAGATAACTTTGGGATATGTAGTATGAGTTAGAGCTTGAAGAAAAATAATTGCAAATGACCAAGTCTGTTGTGCCTATCCCAGAATACTTGATTTGTTCTGTATGAACTTAGCCTCATAGAGTTTTGGAATAATCAAGTTGCAGCCTTACTAACACTTCTCTTGAAGATTAAGGCACTTCTAATAAAAAGAAAGTTGAGTTTTAAGCTATTCCTTAGCTTCTAACTTTTACTATTTCAAATAGTTTTTAGTGTGAATTTTGGTATAAAAACTTTTCCTTGACTGCACTGTTGCCACACTGATCTTTTTGCATAAACTTATATGTGCAAAAATGGTGCTAATTGTACTTGATATAAACCTAGAGGGACTAAATAATTACCTGTATGTTGCATCTCTCAACACTCTGTTTTGGAAACAACAAAAATATTTTGTTGCAAATTCCTTGAAATTTAGTCCTTTTGCTCAAAGATCAGCTGCAGGCTGGATTGGAGAACTAGCAGAGGGGCCAGATTGCGTGATCAGTTCAGAGTCTCCATCAGTTCTGGTGCTCTAATGTTTGGGAAACAGGATCATTTACAACATCACCGACGAGAAAATATGAATTGTTTAAAATGTAATAGCAGTGTTTTTGAGTGTGCAGTTATTTGGAAAACTCTGTGTGTGTGTGTGTTTATACACACAGACAGATGTACTCTACTCTGCTCTTGTGAGACCCCACCTGGAGTACTCGGTTCAGCTTTGGGGTCCCCAACATAAGAACATGGAGTGGAACCTGTTGGAGTGAGTCCAGAGGATGCCACAAAGATGGTCAGAGAGCTGGAGCACCTCTCCTATGGAGACAGGCTGAGAGGGCTGGGGCTGTTCTGCCTGGAGAAGACTCCAGGAAAACCTGAGGGCAGCCTTCCAGTACTTGAATGGGGCCTGCAAGAGAGCCTGAGAGGGGTTTTTTACAGAACACAACAGTTCTGTCTGTGGTGACAGAACAACAGAAGGAGAGACAGTTTAGATCAGATATAAGAAAGAAGTTTTTTACAATGAGGGCGGTAAAACACTGGCAGAGGTTGCTAAGAGGGGTAGTGGATGCTCCAACCCTTAAAACATCCAAGGTCTGGTTGAATGGGACTCTGAGCAACCTGATCTGGATGAAGATATCCCTGCCCATGGCTGGGAAATTGGACCAGGTGACCTCTAAAGGTCCCTTCCAACACAAGCTATTCTATGAGCCTATTATATATATATATATATATATCTTCATCTAAAAAGGATCTGTTCCTTCTTTTGGCTTGGATACACATTTCTGTCAGAGTGATGGACAAACAGTGTGTCTAAGTGTTCAGTAGGTGCAAAGTTTAAAAAACACTTTTTGATAATGAAGTGTATTTTGGTAGTGTTTATATGCTGTCACAGAAGTCTATTCCCGTATTTTCTGTAGCTGTTATCAAATGTTTGAGATTGATATGCCAGGGAAGGTGGTGAGGGTACCATTGAGAAAAATAAACTTGTGTTGAAGGTTGGATCTAGTTCTTTCCCTCAGGAATTTTTCTCCCATGGGTTGCTAGGACACAAATGACTGGGTACTTAAGAGAAACAAAGCACAAGAGTAGAGCCTTTCTCCGTGGCAGGGTGGGGCAAAATTGCCCCTCACAGAAGCAGAGCCTGGTAACGCGAGATTTGGAGAGACTGAAAAGCAAGGGCAGGGGGGAGGTCACGCCCTCTTGCTCGGGACCCTCGGAGCTGGACGGTCAGAGCTGCTGTCTGCTGAACCCACGGCCCCTGAGAAGCCAGCGCGGAGCTGCCGGTCTGTCTGCTGTGAGTCTCTGCCCTCTGCCCCATACGGAGCCGACCTGCCTGCCACCAGCCCGCTCTGAGTTTTCTCCGCTACATTGTAGCGGGGTTTTTTCCCTGCACGTGGAGACCCCTTACCGTCCCAGCTCCCTGTGTCCCGAGATCCTGCTGTGGCACCGACACCAGCTGCCCCTCCCGAGGGTCTGTGGAGCAAGGGCTCTCCTCCATCCCTCCGTGCTTCGGGCAGTCGCCATTCGCCGTGTGCTACCTGAGCTCACGCCAGAGCGCCCCCTGCAGCCACCGGGGAATCACCGCACCCAGAGCGCCCCCTGCAGCCACCGGGGAATCACCGCACCCAGAGCGCCCCTGAAGGCTGTGACTGGAACTGCACCGAAGGGAAAAGGTGCCTGAAGCCGAGCAGGCTGCCACTGGGTTTCTGGTTCTGTTTGTTAGTTAACGTTATAGTTGTTGTTATTTGTTATCCTTTGTTTTAGATAGTAGTAAAGAACTGTTATTCCTATTCCCATATCTTTGCCTGAGAGCCTCTTGATTTCAAATTTATAATAATTCGGAAGGAGAGGGGTTACAGTTTCCCATTCCAAGGGAGGCTCCTGCCTTCCTTAACAGACACCTGTCCTTCAAACCAGGACAGATTTTGGCGCCCAACGGTGGGGCACGAGGGCATCGAGGGGAAGAAGGATAACAGTTCTTGAGTAACGCAGTTTTTGTGTGCTGGATATAGGAACCTCATTAGCTTGCACCATGTGGTCTTGCTTATTCCGGTTCGTATGGCAAGTGGTCACAGCTGTTTCTCTCCCATTTGCAGCCCCATATCTAAACATGGGCCCTATAACTAAGGCTACAGTGGCTGTTATACAGTTTGTGTCATGGGTCAATAAGGTGAGGAATTCATGGATTTTCAACTTCCTCTGGAAGGCAGGCATGTGGATTCACAGCTACCACACACTAATGACATGTTTTCAGGGTTACTTTAATAATGGTACTTACTGTGAGGAAGTGACACCAAAAGAAATGTTCTCACAACCCTTCACCCAGCTCTTTGGGCCTATCCCGCCAATCTTTGAGGGGTTCAAATCTTCTCTAGATGCTAATGATACCATACAGTGGCTGGTGTTGCTGATAGGCCTGCTCTATTTAGCATTCAGGGATAAGGGGGCTCTGACTTGGATAGCCACTCTGACATCTACCCCAGACAATAGGGATGGGGCCCCAGAACCTGACACGGCCCCAAAGACTAGGGATGCTGCCACAGAAACTGACCTGGCCCCGGAAACTAGGGATGCTACCATAGAACCTGACATAGCCCCAGAGACTAGGGATGTAGCCACAGAACCTGACACGGCCCCAGAAACTAGGGATGCTGCCACAGAACCTGACACGGCCCCAGGGACTAGGGATGTAGCCACAGAACCTGACATGGCCCCAGAAACTAGGGACACCATCCCAGAACCTGACATTGCCCCAGACACTAGGGATGTTGCTACAGAGTCTGACCCGGTCCCACAACCCACCTCAGAAACAACCCACCCGGATTAGGTGGGAGTCCTGGTGAAAGAGATACGCGAGATGGGCCAAGTGCTGAAGGAATACACTTGCCCAGCTGGTGAGAAACCCTTCCCCTATCCCAAAGAGGGAGAGTCTAATGAGGCAGCAGAGGAACCCAGGGACACTATCACCGCTCAGGCTTCAGTCAGATCAGAGGGGCAGCCACAGCCAGTAGCAGTTGCCCCTGTGGAAAAGAGGAAGACTAAGGTCAAACCAGAGCAGCCAGTGAGTAATGATGGAGAAGCAGGGCCCTCTCAACCAGTAGGGAGGCCAAGGATTGAAATCACTACTGAGTCCCTGGGGTATGACAGTCTCCGTAATCTACGAAAAGACATTGTGCGACGGTGTCGTGAGCCTTTTACAACCTGGTTACTTCGGGTCTGGGACCTTATGGGTATGGGCGTGCAGCTGGATAGTATTGAGGCAAGGCAGCTGGGACCCTTGTCCCAGGACTCAGGGGTTGATCAGGTATTTGGAAGAGATGACGGGCCCCTGTCTCTCTGGGAACGGCTTTTAATAAGTGTAAGAGAGAGGTTTGTCAACAGGGAGAGAATGCAGGAGTATCATCATAGAAGACCATGGAAGACCCTTGAGGAGAGAATCCAACAGCTGAGGGAGGTGGCAATATTGGAGGTACTCTTTGGGAGGGATGGACAACATGATAACGACCCCGACAAGGTCAAGTGTACAGGGCAAATGTTGTGGAATCTGGCAAAGCTAGGGCCCTCCCAATACACCATCTTCATTGCAACAATTAATGCTGATGACAACCGAGAGACAGTGGGCTCCATAGCCACCAAACTCAGGAATTATGATAGTATGATCAGTGGCCCAATACAGGCTCAGGTCTCTGCTGTGGTCAAAGACCTCAGAGAGGAGATGATGAGAGAGGTGAGGGAGGAGATGAGGTTGATGAGTGCAGCACCAGTGCGAGTCACAAGCCCCAAAGTCAGAGCCCAGCGCCCCCCAGCCAGGGAGAGAGGGTACACCCCACGATCTGAGCTGTGGTTCTTCCTGTGTGATCACGGAGAAGACATGAGGAAGTGGGATAGGAAACCCACTGCTGCCCTGGCAGCACGGGTACAGCAACTCAAGGAGGGAAATACTAACCGAGGCGGGGGGTCTACTAAAGTGAAGGTAGCCTCAGCCTCCTGTGACCGAGATGCCAGATATTACAGAAGAGAGGACGATCTCTTAGATCCCCTCGAGGGGACCTCTACCATGTACGCCCAAGAAAGAAATGACAACCAGAGCTAGAGGGGCCCTGCCTCTAGCCAGGAAGAGGCACGGGAAAACCGGGTCTTTTAGACAGTGTGGATCCGATGGCCTGGCACATCAGAACCACAAAAATATGAAGCGTTAGTTGATACTGGTGCGCAGTGTACCTTAATTCCATCGAGACATGTGGGGACAGAACCTGTTTCTATTGCCGGGGTGACAGGGGGATCACAGCAATTAACTTTGTTGGAAGCCGAGGTGAGCCTGACCGGGAAGGAGTGGCAGAAACACCCCATTGTGACTGGTCCAGAGGCCCCATGTATTCTGGGCATAGACTTCCTCCGGAATGGCTATTACAAAGACCCAAAGGGACTCAGGTGGGCTTTCGAGAATAGCGGCTGTGGAGGCAGAGGGCATCAGGCAACTGAACACCTTGCCTGGACTATCGGAAAATCCAAATGTGGTGGGACTCCTGAGAGTAAAAGAGCAACAAGTGCCAATTGCCACCTCGACAGTGCACCGCCGGCAGTACCGGACGAATCGAGACGCCGTGATCCCCATCCACAAGATGATCCGCGACCTGGAAAGCCAAGGAGTGGTCAGTAAAGCCCACTCACCCTTCAACAGCCCCATCTGGCCTGTGCACAAGTCTGACGGGGAATGGAGATTGACTGTAGACTATCGTGGCTTGAATGAAGTGACTCCACCATTGAGTGCTGCCGTGCCAGACATGCTGGAGCTCCAGTACGAGCTGGAGTCCAAGGCAGCAAAATGGTATGCCACCATTGACATCGCCAATGCGTTCTTCTCCATCCCTCTGGCAGCGGAGTGCAGGCCTCAGTTCGCCTTCACCTGGAGGGGTGTGCAATATACCTGGAATCGGTTACCCCAGGGGTGGAGGCACAGCCCCACGATCTGCCATGGACTGATCCAGGCTGCACTGGAAAAGGGTGAGGCTCCAGAGCATCTCCAATACATCGATGACATCATTGTGTGGGAGAACACGGCAGCAGAAGTATTTGAGAAAGGAGAGAAGATCATCACGATCCTCCTGGAAGCCGGTTTTGCCATCAAGAAAAGCAAAGTCAAGGGACCTGCTCGAGAGATCCAGTTCTTGGGGGTAAAATGGCAAGATGGACGGCGCCAGATTCCCACGGAGGTCATCAATAAGATCACTGCGATGTCTCCTCCAACTAACAAAAAGGAAACTCAAGCTTTCCTAGGGGCCATAAGTTTTTAGAAGATGCACATTCCAGAGTACAGCCAGATTGTGAGCCCTCTCTACCTGGTCACCCGCAAAAAGAACGATTTTCACTGGGGCCCTGAACAGCAACAAGCATTTGCCCAGATCAAGCAGGAGATCGCTCATGCAGTAGCGCTTAGCCCAGTAAAGACGGGACCAGAGGTGAAGAATGTGCTTTACTCTGCAGCCGGGAACAAGGGCTTGTCCTGGAGCCTTTGGCAGAAGGTGCCTGGAGAGACCCGAGGCCGACCGCTGGGATTCTGGAGCCGGAGTTACAGAGGGTCTGAAGCCAACTACACCCCCACAGAGAAGGAAATCTTGGCCGCCTATGAAGGAGTTCAAGCCGCCTCCGAGGTAATTGGCACTGAAGCACAACTCCTCCTGGCACCTCGACTACCAGTGCTGGGGTGGATGTTCAAAAGAAAGGCTCCCTCTACCCACCACGCCACCGATGCCACATAGAGTAAGTAGATCGCACTTATCACACAGCGCGCCCGCATTAGAAATCCGAACCGCCCTGAGATCCTAGAAATAATTACGAACTAGCCAGAAGGTGAGAGTTTTGGTCTCACTGATGAAGAAGAGCAAGAACAAGTGACCCGGGCTGAGGAGGCTCCACCATATAATCAACTGCTAGATGAAGAAAAGTGCTACGCCCTTTTCACTGATAGTTCCTGTCGCATCATAGGGATGAACCGGAAGTGGAAAGCAGCTGTGTGGAGCCCCACACGACAAGTTGCAGAAGCCACTGAAGGAGAAGGTGGGTCGAGCCAATTTGCTGAACTCAAAGCTGTTCAGCTGGCCCTGGACATTGCTGAGAGAGAGAAGTGGCCAAAGCTCTATCTCTACACCGATTCGTGGATGGTAGCCAATGCTCTATGGGGTTGGCTGGAAAGGTGGAAAAAGGCCAACTGGCAGCGTAGAGGAAAGCCAATCTGGGCAGCTGATGAATAGAAAGACATTGCCACTCGGGTAGAGAAGCTACCCGTAAAAGTCCGCCATGTAGACGCCCATGTCCCTAAGAGCCGAGCTAACGAAGAACACCAGAACAACAAGCAGGTAGATCACGCCGCAAAGATTGAAGTAGCACAGATAGATTTAGACTGGCAACACAAAGAGGAGCTGTTCCTAGCCCGATAGGCCCATGATGCCTCAGGCCACCAGGGCAGAGATGCCACCTATAAGTGGGCACGAGACCGAGGGGTGGACCTAACCATGGACAGTATCTCCCAAGTGATCCATGATTGTGAGACGTGCGCTGCGATCAAACAGGCCAAGCGGGTAAAGCCTCTATGGTATAGTGGACGGTAGTCCAAATACAAGTATGGAGAGGCTTGGCAGATTGATTACATCACACTGCCCCAGACCCGCCAAAGCAAGCGCTATGTTCTCACAATGGTGGAAGCCACCACAGGATGGCTGGAGACCTACCCTGTGCCTCATGCCACTGCCCGGAACACCATCCTGAACCTCGAAAAACAGGTTCTTTGGAGACATGGTACCCCCGAGAGAATTGAATCTGACAATAGGACTCACTTCAAAAATAGCCTTATAAACACCTAAGCTAGGAAACATGGCATCGAGTAGGTGTACCATATCCCTTATCATGCACCAGCAGCTGAGAAAGTTGAACGGTACAATGGCCTGCTCAAAACCACCTTGAAAACACTGGGTGGGGGGACGTTCAAAAACTAGGAGACTAATTTAAGAAAAGCCACATAGTTAGTGAACACCCGAAGTTCCTCCAGCCGGGCCGAGCCTGCCCACTCTGACCCCTTGCGAACAACAGATAGAGATAAAGTTCCAGTAGTACACATGAGAAGTATGCTAAGAAAGACAGTTTGGGTAAACTCTGCCTCAAGTAAAGACAATCCCATCCGGGGGGTTGTCTTTGCTCAGGGACCGGGCTGCACCTGGTGGGTGATGCAAAGGGATGGAGAGACCCGATGCATACCTCAAGGAGATCTTGTTTTAGGGTGAACTTCTTATGACACTGCGCTTGTATCTGTATCTGCATGTATGTATATACCTCGAAAGTTTAAATTTGATGTAAGGTGTTTGCATGGGAAAAAAATTCGGGGTGGAGAATGTTGAAGGTTGGATCTAGTTCTTTTCCTCAGGAATTTTTCTCCCATGGGTTGCTAGGACACAAATGACTGGGTACTTAAGAGAAACAAAGCACAAGAGTAGAGCCTTTCTCCGTGGCAGGGTGGGGCAAAATTGCCCCTCACAGAAGCAGAGCCTGGTAACGCGAGATTTGGAGAGACTGAAAAGCAAGGGCAGAGGGAGGTCACGCCCTCTTGCTCGGGACCCTCGGAGCTGGACGGTCAGAGCTGCTGTCTGCTGAACCCACGGCCCCTGAGAAGCCAGCGCGGAGCTGCCGGTCTGTCTGCTGTGAGTCTCTGCCCTCTGCCCCATACGGAGCCGACCTGCCTGCCACCAGCCCGCTCTGAGTTTTCTCCGCTACATTGTAGCGGGGTTTTTTCCCTGCACGTGGAGACCCCTTACCGTCCCAGCTCCCTGTATCCCGAGATCCTGCTGTGGCACCGACACCAGCTGCCCCTCCCGAGGGTCTGTGGAGCAAGAGCTCTCCTCCATCCCTCCGTGCTTCGGGCAGTCGCCATTCGCCGTGTGCTACCTGAACTCACGCCAGAGCGCCCCCTGCAGCCACCGGGGAATCACCGCACCCAGAGCGCCCCCTGCAGCCACCGGGGAATCACCGCACCCAGAGCGCCCCTGAAGGCTGTGACTGGAACTGCACCGAAGGGAAAAGGTGCCTGAAGCCGAGCAGGCTGCCACTAGGTTTCTAGTTCTGTTTGTTGGTTAACGTTATAGTTGTTGTTATTTGTTATCCTTTGTTTTAGATAGTAGTAAAGAACTGTTATTCCTATTCCCATATCTTTGCCTGAGAGCCTCTTGATTTCAAATTTATAATAATTCGGAGAGAGAAGGGTTACAGTTTCCCATCCCAAGGGAGGCTCCTGCCTTCCTTAACAGACACCTGTCCTTCAAACCAAGACAACTTGTGATGAAGTATCTGTGCTGGGTGGTTAGAATTAGTTCAAGCTTGGTAAAATTTGGGAAATGTGCATATCCTGTCTAGTGATGTGAGAGAATAAACAAATAAATTTCCAGTTATCCACAAGGCAGATCCTCAGCTGTTGTAAACTATCACAAAGCAATTTATGTTAATAGAGATTTGATTATATTTATCTAACTAGTTGAAAATCAGAGATGCTGCTGTGGTGTCTGCTGGATTTGACTCTTTTATATTAAGGAATTCTGGTAAATGAGCTCCAGAAGAGCCTGTCCTCTCACAGAAGGTTCTTACCTTTCTTCTACCCTTTCTATAACCTGTACAGAAATATAACTTTCCTTCCTGTTGTTTTTCCATTGGCTCCATCAGCATCCTTTCAGGTCACACTCAGCTGATTAAGTCCAGAATTGCTGCTCAAGGTCCATAAGAAGAGAAGACAACTTTTTGTAGAAGAGAAATAAAGAACAAAATCACAATTTGACAAATTTAGAAAAAGGATGCATTTTATGTTAGGAAAACATTAGATGCTACGTGTAAATGTGGAACTGGTTTTTTTAAGAATACTTTATGTTGTCATTTACATTTTGATTTATTTTTTGAAATATTATGTCTAGGTAATTTGGGACAGCTTCTACGTGGTTAAAATAGTCTAGACTGTAACTAAGACACCATAGATTAGTACTAGCTAAAGATGCAGTTGTGGAAGTTCATCTAGGTGACCTTATTTTTGTCAGAGTTTTTGGACTGCAAATGGCTAATTTTGACTTCTACTTAGTGTCATTTGCTGTTATCTTATTCCTAGAAAATGATGAAATTATCACCATGAAGCATGAAATGTTCTTCTAAACAGTATTAAATGCAAGAGTTAAAAGAAGCAAAGAGAAGTATTGTATTAGAGTAATTCTCAATAAAAATTGATTCGGAACAAAACCATCCTTAATGATAAGTGTCATTTGAAGATGACCTGTGATTACAACCCACAGTTTTGCTGTCATTTAAGCTGGAGGGGACATTTGTTACTGCCTTGCTCAATTGATGAGATTGGATGGATGATTGAATGATGAGACTGCAAGCCAGGTCTTTAGCTTGTCAACTCATGCCTAATTCACAATGACAGTGTGCACGGAAGGCAAGTGTCTGTGTCCTGTCATATTTAAGCTTCTAGTTACAGCCTTCTTTCTGTTTAATGCTGTGGATGCTCCAAAACAAACCAGAGAAGGAGAAGGTGGCTGTGGACAGAAATGGGCAATTTTTGTATATGATGCTTGCTTTTTTCCCCCCATTTCCTTCTTTCAATGCTGCCATGTAGAAATTATGTATTAAAGAAGTGTTATCCATTAACAAAAATATTTAGCTGTCTGCAAAAACAGTCTGTGTTTTTATAAAATACGTTTTCAGTTCACTGCCTGCATTTGCAGTTTCCAAAGCTTTTTGAATCTGCTATTTTCCCTTTTTCTTGGGATTTTCACATTTTTTCTGCTCTTGCCCCTTCTCCCTCACTTGACTCTCCATGTCATAGATGTTTCTATCACTGGGAGTTGTGTTGGTATAACAGCAACAGTTAAATTATCATAATCAGTCCTAACTACTGACTAAATTGCAAGCAGTTCCATATTCTAAAGCTGCTGAAATCTGTCTAGTAACTTCTGTTTCCTTATTGTATTGTAGTGATTTTACCCCTGCTGCTTAGCAGAAGCCTGGTGACAGGAAAAGGAAAGTAGCTGTCCAGACCTGTTTGTTAAATGAACATCAAAATAATGCAAGTTGTTAAATGAACATCAGAAAAGGCAAACATGAAAATGATGTGATAAGAGAAAATAAAATCCTACTAGTAGGTTAAAACAATTCAGATGGAACTCTGATCTTCTAGAAGCTGGTATAATTTTAAGATCTATGCTTTATATTTTTATATGATATTGAAAAATTCAGATGCGGTGAATCACTTTCCATGTTTAGGTGGTTTTAAAAGTGGAGCTCTTTGAGATGAAGCCACTTAAGAGAAGATACTCCACGTACATAAAACTAATTCTTTTCACCCATGTGGTTTGATTCCCTCTGTTCCTAGTGATTGTCACACCCTCATTGCCACAGGTGACTCTGTTGAGTTGGTTCACTCACAGTCTCTCAGTCAAATGGAGTTACCATTCCCCCAGCAGTCGGTGGCAATAGGTGGTAGGTTTTTCCTGTGATAGCACCTGCTGTGAGGAAAATACTAGAAAACAGTGTAAATTGTGTGACATTAACTAAGTCTGAGCCTTAGCAAGTCGAGCAGGTAGTGCCTGTGCAGATGCTCTGTCCATGTCAGAGGAGTGACTGATCCATGAGCACACGCGACGCAAAGCGCCCCACGCAGCCACCTGGGCACTCAGACCCCTGCAGCCTCGGCCTCGCTGTAATTCATTAGGCTGCTTCCACAGCTCTGTTTTGCAGGGCGTGTTATGTAAATCATGTATATTATTGGTTCTTTAGATTATTTGTGTTTTCTCCAGCTGGATGAGTAAGTATTATGCGGAAGATTTGGGAGCTTGCATAAGCTGCAGAACTTAGAAACGTGGTGAAGTATCGTGACATTGTGGATGGGGTTATCACAGCACCCTGTGCTTTCTGCCCCTGAAACTGCCTTAGTGCAGCTACAAAGGGGGAGATTAGGCACATAATTGGTAAATCCCTTTTATTTTACTGTTTTAGTAGAAAGTGTAATTTTTCTTCTCTGTCTCGAAGAAGATTTTAGCTCTGGACGCAACTGTAAATACACATTCCTTTCTTCCTTGGAGGGTGGAAGTTGCAACATGTGACACATGGCAGTCTCCACTAAGTCATATGTGACATTCTACATGCATGTGTGGCATTACCTATATATTGAATACCATAACCAAAATGATTTGACACATAGGTTTCAAGGAAGCATGAATTTACTTTTAATGTTTTAAAGGTATGCATGAAGTCAAATTAGGACACACACTGTCAAAACTGTAGAAATGTGGACAGTTAAAATGATTGCATTTGCATTCAGCTTGTTTCACCACAGATTAATAAAATGTACAAGTCATGAGATGGTGCTGTGACAGCCTTATTGGAAAAGATCTATGGGAGCAGAGTAGGAGGAAGCATACAATATATGTGATGTACTATGCAGAATATTTGTAACATATGCATATCAAATAATTAAAATAGTATGTCAAGTGTAATAGGGTGTAATGGGAGTATTTTTTATGTACTAAGATACAGTTGTGTTAAAAATTTGCATAATAGGTGCACGTGGGAAAAATCTAGTTACTGCAGACAGTTTGACAAGTATATGTATTTTTTTCCCCACAATTTTCTTTAAAAATATTTTTGGTTGAGTATTTTGCTTTCTTTGCTTTTGCCTTTTTAATTAGAAATCTTTAGTTAGAAGTGTACAGTACACATATGAAATGATTTGTTGTGAGTGTTTCTGTCCCAGAGTGCATGGTGTAGCTCTTGAACATAGTCTGAGTTCTTTCTGGTAAAGTTGGTTGCTTTTAGAAGGCGTTCAAAGCACAGACTCCTACGCATCTACAGTGAGGACTCTTGAAAGAAAAACTTGTTAAGTCATAGAATGGTTTGGGTTGGAAAGGACCTTGAAGGTCATCTAGTTCCAACTCCCCTGCTGTGGGCAGGGACACCTGTTGCTGGTCCAGGCTGCTCAAAACCCCATCCATCCTGGTCAAGACACAGGAGAATGTGATTCTCATTAGGGCTGGCCTAAGTCTATAGGGCTGAGACCTTTTTTTTCTGAAATAGTTTTGGACTTTTTGGGGTGGGTTGACCCTGGCTGGATGCCAGGTGCCCACAAAGCTGCTTTACTACTCCCTTCCTTGGCTGGAGAGGGGAGAGAAAATATGGTGAAAGGCTCATGAATTGAGATAAGGGCAGGGAGAGAGATCATTCAGCACCTACCGTCATGGGCAAAACCAACCTGACTTGGGGGAAGTAATTTATTACCAGTCAAATCAGAGAAAGGTAATGAGAAATAAAAACTGAATCTTAGTCACTTTCACCCTTACCCTTCCCTTCTAGGCTCAACTTCACTCCTGTATTCTCTAACCTCCTCCTCCTCCTCCTCAGGAGGACAGGGAATGGGGGTTTTGGTCCATTTATCGCATGTTGTTTCTGCTGCTCCTTCCTCCTCAGGGGTAGGGCTTCTCACACTCTTCCCCTGCTCCTCCAGTGTAGGCTCCTGTCTCCATGCATCCACAGGTCCTGCCAGGAGCCTGCTCCAAAGTGGGCTTCCCACAGCTTCTCTTCTTCTTTTGGGCATCCACCTGCTCTGGGCTGAGGTTCCACCATGGTCTGCAGGGGAGTCTCAGCTCCTGTGTCTGGAGCACCTCCTCCCCTTCCTTCTTCACTAACCCTGGTGTCTGCAGGGATGCTTCTCTCACATATTCTCACTCCTCACTCTGGCTGGAATTGCACAGTTTTCCCCCTTTCTTTAATACACTATCACAGAGGTGCTACACCATCGCTGCTGAGCTCGGCTTTGGCCACTGGTGAGTCTGTCTTGGAGTCAGCTGGCATTGGCTCTGTCAGACACAGGGGAAGCTTCTGGCAGCTTCTCAGAGTAGTAGTCCCCTGTAATCCCTCTGCTACCAAAATCTTGCCACAGACCTTAAAAAAATCAGTAGCTTTAAGCCTAATTGGGAAGAGGACCATAAACTGGTTGGAGAAGAGATTCAGTGTATGTGTAAAGATACCTTAATGTATATTCTTCATGCTTACTTTAGTAAGGATTAAATAGTTGTCTGTTTGAAAATCAGTGGTGAGTTGATACCTTTGTTTTCTGTGCATGTATAAGACAACACTGGAGTTACTTGTTGCAGTCTCACTATTCTAAGCAAGAATAATACACACAGTGTACTTGAGAGATCTAGAAAGTTTGAGAATTTTATGTAATCCATCTAGTGTACTGGTATATTTGTGAAACAGGACTATTTTTGGCCATCTGTGCATTTTATCAATGTACATTCTGTTTGTAGAGCACTGGCCAAAAAAAGAAATCTCAGAGAATTGATATCCAGAAATGTCTATTAATTTCCATAATGTTCAGGTGTATAAACAACTCTGTGCTTCTGGAAGCATTTATTAGCTGTTTGAAACAATTTGATTTATAAATTTACGTTTTGTAAAATGAAAACTGTGCTTCCTACTTCATATGACATCAGTTAGCACTCACAAAACATAATCTTCCTGCCTGTGAGCTTGTCTACCTGGTTGGATTTCTAAATCAAACCAGATAGATATCCAGTGCCTTGGTACCCTGTTAGAAATAACAGACAAGACTTCTTTTGCCCATCAGGTTCAGATCTAGTGCTGCAGCTGTGTTCAGGTGGGCCAGAAGGGATGGTAGAAGGATTTGCTTCTCATTTTCTTTGCAATGACAATGTAAGGCACTGGTTAAGACTGGTCAAAACCTATTCAGTCAGGACAACTTGTGTCCTGCAGGTCTCTAGTGCAGCCTGCTCTTATTCTTCTATCTGTGCCACCCTGATTCCATCATACTTCCTTTCAGGGTTAATTTTTTAGATTAAAAAATGAGTGCTGTATCTTTTAATCTCTTAAATCCCTTTTCTGTTCTTGTTTTCCTGGATGGGCTTAGCACTATTTTCTACAGATGCAATGAAACACCCTGTTGCAGCCTCCCCCTTTGGTCTCTTGACTGCTCACTTTTTGCATTCAAAACAGTGACCTCCGATCTTCTCTTGCAGACACTCTGCCATAGTTGCTGCAATCAAAGGCTGCCTGAGTTCTTGTTAACACACGTGCAACACTGTTTTAAACTCTGCCTATATATTTGAGTCACAGAAGTTTTTTCTGCCAGCAACAAAACTTGACTGCATGATCATAATAGATAAAGTAATTGGTCTATCTGCAGTTTGAAAAGTCCCACACAAGTTTGAAGGCAAAGGGTATTTCCTGCTTAGTCTCACTGTAGAAACTAGTAAAGCATGTGAATCTTATAGTGAGGTTGCTTTTTGTGGCACATATTTGCCAAGATAACACAACTGTTTGACATTTATGTGAAGCATTTAATTGGCAAATGTTTTTAGTTGAAAACACTTTTAAATTGCATAGATAGATTGCAGGTGAAAGCTCTGGTGAGTGAAATGCATTATCAGTTTCCTCTGCAAATCTGTTTCTAAAATTCTAAATTTCAAGTGTCTTTTAAGGATGAACCAAGAAGGAAGATCCTTTTTGGTTGCCTGGAGCAGCCTCCCTCATTCTTCTGCACCTGGATTCTTCTCATCATTTTATTCCTCACTGCCATTTCTTTTGTAGCCGCATTGTTTGAGGATGGTTTGTTTTTCTCTCAAGTTGTGCTATGAGTGCTTTGTGGTGTACCCTCTTCTGTTTCTCCATAGCTTCCTACGTGTTCTCCATATACTCCTCTCCTTCCTCTGTGGGGTATTCTGGTGGCAGCTCCCACTCATCACAGCTGCTTCCATTTTCCCTATGTACCGCAGGGAAAAGCTGGAAGATACCAGTTTCAAGACTACCCGTGGAGCTTGCAAATTTTGGTCTCATACACATGATGAATGAGGTTTGAGTTCAAGATCAGAGGTAGAGGCCTCTTGTGCTTGAGGTGAAAGACCAAGAGTTGTTTCATGCAGAACAGTGTATCCCATGTGGACTAGCATTTGGGGTCAACTCTCGTGCCCAGCTGGCTGCCCTGGAGTCTGTGGTGGAGCTGTGGATGTCAGGGTCCTTTTATTCTGCTTTGGGGAATGGGCCTGGTCACTGGTGATGGAAGGCACAGGCCAGTTGTGCCAACACACCCGGCACTCGCATTCTGAAAGAGCCTTGTAGGGGCATGGGTGAGGGCTTGCCTTGGTTCTGCTGCATCTGTTGTGGTCTGTTGTGTGGAACGACCCGGTGCCACTGCTGTTTTGGCACGTGTAGAGCACAGGATGGATAGTTCTGCTTCCCAGGTCTAGATTGTGTGGACGTATCAGTGCTCCTGAGGGCCTGGAGATCTTGGAGCCCTAGGTCCAACTCACGGTTCCTCTCTACAAGGAAATTTACTTTGTGGAGAAAGGTTTCTCTTGCACAGTTTGAGCTTTTCCCTAGCATATGGGTAGGTAGGAAGAGTTTGCCAAATGTGTTATAGTTACATAAAACATGCAACATCTGACGGGTACGAGAATGATTATAATAAATGGTTCCTTTACACTCCCTCTTCGAAAGAGCTAAACAAAATTGCAATACAAAGCCCACCAGATTTTTGTTCCCATTTATGATGCTCTTTATGTTAGTGTGGAAATTCTGGCAGTAAGCATGGGCTAACAATGGCTGAATCTGTTTGAAAGCTTTCTGCTAGGCAAGTACTGCAGTATTTCAAATTGCAGTGTTCATTCTGGTTTTATTCGCTATTGCTATTAATACCTGTGTATATGTGGGAGATTATTTATCATAGCTCATCTCCATTTCCAGTCCTGCATCTGCTATGACCCAGAGATATGAGAGGCTGCCTGAAGTTCTTAGATTTTTTTGTCTCCTTTCTCCCCTCGCTGTCATTCCCATTTTTAAAGCTGTACTAGTTTCCTGAAGGATAAAGTGAAGTTAAAAAAAGAAGTAAAGTTGTATTTAGGAGCTAGGGATTATTTTGCTTTACTGGAAATATTTAGCCAAGTTGGTGGTTTGGAAATATTTTCATGAGAACTGCTGAGCTAAAAGTTACTGAGACAAAATTCCATAAAAATAACTGTGAACTCTAGTTTATAACAAAGTCATTGTTGGCAGCCTTCCGTTTAAAAACTTTCCATAGCTACAAGAAAGACAGACTTACGGATCAAAGTGATCTGATTTTTTTTTGGCAATTAAAAAAGTTAACATTTGTCTTCGAACCCCACTGTGACTAGTTCATTTCCATTCATTTTTTACTCTGTATCCTTAATAAGAATGACACCAAGGAGCAGAGGATGGGAAGAGACACTTTTTTCTATTTAAAATTGGTTCCACAGGATGGAAATTTGGCAACAGACACGGAAACTAAGCAAATCTGTTTACAGAGCTCTCTGCCTCTCTGTATAATGAAACCAACAAGAAAGCTCAAATAGAGATTTTAATGATGAAGCCACACTTCGTTGAAATTTTCCATTGTGCTGTTTTCTTGGTCTTTTTAGCTTGATGACAGCATCGTTACTTGGTGTGAAGTGTAATGTAAATTGAGGGTGCCAGCACCCATCTTATGTCTTGTGCTCTTCAGAGCTTCTGGCCTCTCTTCACACTAATGAGCCAGGTATAAAGAGTCTGGAATTGGTGATATCAAAGAAGCTGACAGTGTCACAAATAGTGCTAGGATAAATGTTAGGAGAGGACTTTTATGAGAGGAGTCATTGCAGGTTTCAGACAATAATTTAAGGGTTGGGCTGTGGCTACTGTTAATGCAGGAACACATGGGAGTAAGTGGAATCAGTTTCCCATGGCTAACTCATACAAATCATTGTCATATCTTTTCAGAATTCAGGTGAGTGTACCCGTGCCCTCTGTGGTAGGCTAGCAGGAAACAGCCTGGCTGGGAGGCTGGAAAGACATTATTCCCTGCACCATTAACTTAATGATCAGCAAAAATGGGCCACTAGGGGGATGAATATTAGTCAGTCTAGCAAAGAATAGTAGGAATTAAGATCAAGGCAAAAACTTGGGAGAAGCTGTAACTTGCTGACTCAGAAAATTTTCTGTTGCTATGCAGTTGCTGGCAGTCCTACACATCTGGCAGACAGCAGGAAAATATTTTAATTTTTTTTTAATATTTGCTTTCTTTTGGATCCTCAGGCTAAAAATGGTTAGAAAATTGAATGAAGTCTTGTCTTCACAGAAGAGTTACGAGAAATTGCTGTTGTTGTGCTTGTGCCAGTTCTTAGTTATAGCCATATATTAGGGAGAGAGATAGGTGTTACTTTAAATTCCCTGGATATTTGGGTTCAAAATAAGCAAATGCTTATGGTTTTTTTTTCTTTCTTTAAGTCAAAGGCAGAAAATGACATTACTCTGTTTCTCTTACAGCTTGTCCGGAAAGATGTAGAATTTGTCAATAACAAGGATAAGATATACTTCCTAATGCAATACCTACAATCATGGTACCAAGATTAATACAAGCTCTGTGGGAAGGGTCAACTTTTCTTTAATGAAGGGAAATACCACCTTTCAGAGTAACTGAAGCCCTCTGAATACGTAGGTGAATATGTAGGTGAATAAGAAAGGGCTGGATGACATTCAGAGGTGTTTGACAACATTCTGTGCCAGGCAGAAGCCAGCAGCAGTGCATAAAGGAGGGTCATGTCATGGACTAATGTGGGTAGAAGATGGGAGGAATAAGGTAGGAGCAAGTGGTTCTCAGTCACCAGATTAGTCGGACTGGTTGATGCATTCAACCCATAAAGTGTACACTGGAAAGGAGCTTGTTGATGAGGTGAGAAAGGGTGGAGATGATAGTAACTTGCTCGTAGTAGTAAGGTGGAAGTGGACCATGAAGAACTGGAGGAAAGACTGATGTGGCTGTATGAGTGAGCAGTGGAAATGCAGGTAAAATTCAGTGCAGATAGATGAAAAGTGCATAGGGAAAAAATAATGGCGATTCCACTAAAAAATGGTGAGTTTTGAGCTGTTACCATGTGTGAGTCAGTTACCAGGTTATGATAAACAGCAACGTAAAACAGGAGCTCACTACTCTTACAGAAAAGCAATCAAATGCTAGGAAATATTACTAAAGGAACAGAGAATTAATCCTTGTTGCCACTGTGTATGTTCATGGCTTACCAGCATCTTGTACCATGTACAGTTCAGGTCCCTCATCTTAGAAACAATGGAGCAGGATGAGAAAAATTTGGGTAAAGCAGCATTTTTAAGAGATGTGGAAAGGCTTATGAGCACAGGAAACTGGTATTCTTTATCCTAAGAAGAAGAGACATTGGAAGATATTCTTGAGGTCTTCAAAAAGTATTGGGTATTTTTGAGTTATGAGTGGTGGGGAGAGGGTACACTGATTTAATTGTTCACTTTCTCTTCCAACACAAGTCTTAGAGGAGGCATCAAGTAAAGGATAAACAAACAGAAAATAAGTGGGTCTTCTAAAAACACTGTGCCAAAGAAGATTGTATTTGCTGAAATTTTACATGGGTCCATTTTCTGTCTGTAAAGGCTCACAAAAAAGTATTTTTCCCCCTGTAATTGTATGTGTGATGTAATGGATAGGTGCCCTTTGAAATATTAGTGTCTTCTATGCTCTTTTGCATTTTTGTATGTCCTTGTATTTCCCACAGTACCTATCACCAGTCTATAAGGAAAAGTGAGATACGGTCATTTAGCATAATTAAATGGCCTTCCTATATATAGAAAATTATTGAAACAATTTTATAATGTTTGGGGAAGTTTTTTTGGGTTTTCTTATTCAAGTCTCTGAGCTTTCTCAATTACTTTATAGGATATAAAGTAATTGAGATACAATAGTATCTTTATTTGGATTTTAAAAAGGAGACATAGATTTAGTTTGTAATAAATGTCTCCACCATTCCCTTTGGCCTTAGAAAATAACACTCGTAACATGCTTGAGAACTTCAGTTGTGCACATAGGAGAAATAATCTAAATTATATAAGTGTGGGTTAGTTGGCTGTCCTGGATTCTCACTAAGGCATTGTGCCCCTTTAGGCACACACATTGTCAGTAAAGAAGGTGAAATTGTCCTTTATACCTCAAACGTAGTGGATTCTTTCCCATAGCCAGCTTCTGAAATGGTCCTTCTTTAAGGTTTGGTGCAGTAAAGCAGTTGTTCATGCAAGGAAAGCAGAGGAATAATGACAATACCAACGTATTCTGAACCTTCAGTTGAGATGATGATGGCCTCCCTTGGCAAGGAACCATGGGCTGGTCTCTGCTGCTTGGGCTGTCACATCCTTGATCCTTGTACTATATCTGCTCTGGGGATTTCTGTTTCCTGGACCAGCTGGAGAGCTTGGGTGTGCATGCATGAGCCTCCACTGCTCGCTGAGCCCTGGCAAGGAACGTGTGGTTTTACCCATCAATTCTCCTCACAACACTAGGAGACCCTAATTTGTTTCTGCTGTGGTGGGTGCTTTCTCTTTTAGGAAATCTGTGGTGTTTGTCTGTGAAAAGGGACAGTACCCCTTTGGTTATGCAGTGGCTGGTGTGGTAGTTGTGAGTGATAGACTAGTGTGTAACACTTTGCTTCTGAAATGAGAGACAGATCTTAGGATGGTCTTGAACACAGTTGCAGAGAATGCACAAATATCAAAGTTTAATGGGAACCCAGGTTTCCTGATGGTAACTTGTTGTGCTAACAGCAGATTCATTTGTTTCCTAATTAATCAGAAGGAGTGTTCTTTTTATTTCAGCCATCTGGTGGAGAGCATGTTGTTTAGCTTCTTGCTACTGCAAATTGGAGCTACACAGGAAAAAGGATGTTTCAACTTCTGTTTTTGGCTTGTTTTTCAAGGTTGAGTCAGTATAGAGCACGTTAAAACGTACTGTAATCAGTTGCAAAGTTCATCTCTCAAGGACTGCAAAAATTTAACTTAAATTGTCCTTCCTGAAAAGACAGGGTGGTGATATTGATGATTAATTTCTTGTTATTACTTGTTTTATTCCATGTAAGCAATTGTTAAGACAAGAGCAAAATTTCCTTAGTGAACTGCAGAACTATTCTGGGATACCGAATTTGTTACCACTTTGTATAGAACATTCAGTGTCGCTTTTACATTTCTTCTTTGGATTAATGTCAAAAGCATATTGCTTGTCAAACAATTTGTCGTTGAGTGTGCCATTAGCTTGCTAACTCCTCAGAAGGATTTTAAAACATTGCATTTCTTTTCCCTCCAGAAGTCCCCTCAGCGCAGCCTTTCTTTGGAAGCTATATTGTTCTTGTGGAATATTTTCTGAGGAGCATTCTGTCCCTATGTGATGTTTACTGTATTTTTGCCTTGCAGCCAGCAGATTTTAGTACAAACTTGCCTGGGGGTGGCCTTGTCCTATTTTCCTCTTAGATGGTTCTGGCATTTATAGAGCTTGGGAGATCGTGCTTCTGAATTTTCCAGTCTGAAGAGCTCGAGCCAAAACAGCAGGGGAGATAGCAAACCTGTACGTTGTTTGGCTTACGGCAGCTGGGCCTGTTTTTCCTTTGACCTAGAGCAGTGGCAGCTTTTCTTGGGTTTTGTGTGGAGGAGGGGGGAAGTGAGGAAGAGGAAAGCTACGTGAGGAAAACTGCTTTACCTCTGTGATTGGAAAAAGCAAGCCTTATTCCTGCCTCAACAATCCCTCTTTTTGCACCCCTGGCGAAGGTAACTCAAAGCTACTTTCACATGGCATGTAGAGATTTTCTCTGTTTGAGTTACTTTATGAGTATTGATTATTCATAAGAAAAGAGACTGTGTATTGTTTTAATATTGCATTAACATTTTTGGAAAATAAACTCTATGTTGCAGTACCATAGCCGTTGCAGAATGGACTTGATATTAGGGGACTGGTTGCTTGGCAGTTTTTAGTGATATCTCATAGCTTCCCATCAACCTGTGTTTTCTCCCCTTACCTCATGGTCGCTGAAATAAAATTGTCTTGCCAAGTGGGGCCCAGAGTCTCCACCGGCAAATGAATTGTGATGAATGATTGTGGGAATATATGAAATACCCTGCAGATGGGTGGCTCAGAGGACATAACAACTCTTTGGGTTTGGCCTTGTGCTTGAAGAGCCCTTTTTGTCTTTAGGCTCTGTCTCTGTAGTCATACCTTCTAGATGAGGTTTCCTGTGGAAATAAACTTTACTGTTGCTGCATTTGAGGTGTCATAGTCTTGTATATATCAGCAGATGTTTCAGTTAAGTTTTGCATTTATGTAACAGAAACATTTATTTGTGCCACAGAGTGAATTTATTCCTAGAGGAATGGGTTTACATGTGATTATTGGAATCCTGAGCTTTAGAATTCCACAAGAATGGAGAGTTCCCTAAAAAGTTTGTGAGAACAATATAGATGTTGAGGCTTAATACATGCTTGAAGTGGAGCACAGAAGAAAACAACCTGTGGGTGCCAAGAATTTCCAAGGAACTCCTAGTGATGAAAGCAAATTAAAAAGCATCGTATTTCCAAATACTGATAAGATTCCAGTTTGTATGTCTGCACTGGTGTGGGTCAAATGGGTGATGGATCCTGAGCCTCCCCAAGCTGAACATAAAGGGAAATAAAAACTTTGATCTTTCTCTACATTTCAATGTTTTCTGCTTTATGTTGCTTCATAGTTTTTGCCTTGCTGCTATGTGTGGATCTCCACAATGCCTATTCTAAAAGTACCTCTTGTTTCTGCTGTAGTTCTGGCAAGAGATGACAGTGCAGAAGCTGCCTGGCTGCTCCTTCTGTGAGGAAGCTGTTGACCAGTTTCATAGCACAAATTTTTATCCAGAATGAGAATTTTCTTAATTGGCAGCTTTGATGAATTTTCTTCCTCCCCTCTTGTCCCCATTTGCAACCCTCTGAGTTGGTCAGTCTTACACCCAAATCGTGTTTCATCCTGAAGGGAAGATAATTTGGGCCTGTAGGTGGATGCAAGAAGGAAAGAGGGCATTAGAGCAGGTGCATGTTACCCTGAAGGTTTCTCGTTGGAATAAGAGGTGTTAGCAGAAAGTTGGTGCTGTAGAACCAGCCTCTCCAGTGTCTCTTGGCTCAGCAGTGTGAATGCCTCAGGCTGTTGGAGTGGGCCAGGAAGGAGCTGAGCCTTTCAAAAAATATGCTGGCTTCAATATCATTAGGTGTGTTACGTAGGCAAGCAGTCCAGATTTGCCTAGCTGGTCTATATTTATTTTCCTCTCTTCTTTCCATTCAGCAAGTCCATGTTGCAGTAGGAGGCTTTCTTTCCTTTGTAGTCTAATTTGTTACCAACATCCTCACCTTTGCAAGTTTCACTCTTTGTGCATAAGGAGACAGTTTAAATTTGATACGTTAAAAAAAATCATAATCCATTCTGAGATGATATTTACCTCATTCTCCTTTAATAATAACCTTTTTTCAGTAGTGCTTTTCTTTGCTAACATGAATGTTTTCTGCTTTTTGTTGTGTTCTGTTCTACAAATCTTAGTGGGCTATAGTGAATCCTTGTTTCACATCTTCCCTTTTTTTTGTTCAAGTTCTGAAGGCAAAACACAAAGGTCGATGTTCTCTCTTGGACTTTAGTACTGCTCCTCATCTCACTTTTGTCACTAAATGTAATAATTCCTATAATTTGTCTTCTGATATTTAATATTCCTCCTGTTGCCCTTAGGAATGTATTTCCTTTCAATGTTAATCTTACTCAGGGAGGCTGTAATCACGACTTACTAATTTCTCTCTTCTTTTAATGTTCTCAGGAACATTAAAACTTCCTTAACATTAGGTAGCAGATCTGGTGGATTTTTTGCTGGTATTAATTGCTGCGTAACGAAGTGTCCTTGAAAGTCAGTTATGTAAATGAGCAGCCTTGAGCTGGCCGTAAGAATGATGCTGGCTTGAGTTTTAATTTAATAATTGAGGAATTGGAACATAAAATGGTTCTTTAAATCTAAAATGGGATAGAGTAATATTCTTTATTAGACAAATTCTAATTGCATGAACTGTATCAGCAGTTAAACTTTTAGTTTAGGTGATCACTTTGTGTGCAAGTGAGCACTTTAGATGGTCATTGTTAGATGGTTACTATTAGGAAAAAAGCCTTGCTTTCCATTGCCTTAGGTATTTTTAGTTGAGTATTCTGAAAGAAATGACTGGTTTGTTGTGGCTTTAAAATAACAAGCAGAGTTTTTCTTGAAATATATTCTTTTCATTTTGGGTTTCATTGGTTTTTTTTTTTCTTTATTAAGTTCGAGATTGTAACAGTTGCTGTAAAAGTTTCTTGTCATTTTCCTGGAGATGCGTCATACTTGAATCTCTTGGTTAGTTAAAAAGTCCCTGAGTTCTGGACAACGGAGGGCAGGTACCTCATGTGTGTGTGGGTAAAGGTTATTATTTATTGTTACATACAACACATGAAAAAAACAGTGGATGCAAAGTTATTTGCAAATACAGGCTTGGCAACCCTCCTCTGGAATTCAGAAAGGGTTTTCCAGCTCGACTTAGTCATTTTTTCCCAAATGTCTTGGCATAACTGATCACTCAGGAGTGACATATGGTAGAAACATGCTCTAAGGGACAAGTCTCCCGGATGGCGCACAGCGCCACACAAGATAGACAGATGGTGGCTTATTCAACCTTGGAAAAAGTTTAATCCTACATATTGGCACGTCGGCCTGGGTACCGAGAGAGAGGCACACACATGCCTGTGAAATCTGAGGCAAAGCTTCTGTGAGTTTGCTCACTGTTACTGAAAGAACTAGAAGGATTGAGCTGATACTATACCCAATGAGTATCTGCAAAATTATGGGCTGAACATGCTGTCCAGAAAAAGTGGTGTTCCCTAGAAAAGTGGAAACTCCAGAGGTAGCAGGACAATGCAGAGAATAAAATTTGGTCAACTTCTCACAGCTGTTTCTAGTCTGAAACATGCTTATTCAGCAAAGCTGCTGAGAACTTACTCACCAACAGCTGTTGATTAATTGAAGTGTCTAGTAGGAGAAAAGGGTATTTTATGTTTTTAATGGTTTTAGTTTGTTTTAGGAGTTTCTACTGGTTTTGTGAAGTGTATTAGCACATCACATCAGAGAAACTATAACCTCTGAAACTATAACCTCTGTCTTCGGTGGGTTCTAACAAAAAAGTTACGAATTCCCTGATGGTGAATTTAAATATATAGCAGAAAATGCAAACTGTATGTGGCAAGTTTTGTTTTTTTTTTTTAAATAAGAAGAGGAAACCACGCCTTTCATATCTTTGTGTTTAATATAGTGAAGAGACAGAATATTTTACATGGAAAAATAAATCTGCTTTTAATTCTTTCTGGAAACCAAGTAGTGATTGATTGATTGATTGATTGAACTTCTGGAGTCAGGGCCATTTTCTGTAAGGATTTTGGAAATACTGACCCATTGAAAAGATAAAGGACTGCCTGTCAGACTTTTTTTCCCCCACTTTCTTTTTCTTGTAGATCACACTCAATATTCACAACTAGAAGGAAAAGGAAGACTCTCCTGACTCTCTGAACTTCAAGGATATTATTATGTTGTATTGGATGCATTTTAACTAGACAAGACTTCTTTCTAAAACACTTTGAGAAAGGTAAGTGTATTTCAAACAAACAAATATTTTTCCAGTAGAGGAATAGTTTGGTCAAATTAATCACATTCTGGTAACATTTCAACCATACTACACCACAACATTGTCATCTTTTGGATACTTTGTGTAGATACATATGCATATCTATCTCCATAGCTAAACCTTACAAGTAATTTTTAGATGTTAAAAGGTTTTGATTTGTCAGCCCCTGTATATTTAATGGAAATGTACTGGTTTCAAGCAATTCTCTTGTATAAAAGAGGTGGGGAAGGAAGAAGGAGGAGAAAGGACATGCCCACAGTAGCCAGTGCATTAGTAATTACTTGCATGGATGTGGAAGACCCACTTAATGTTTCTGTTCTGCCTAATGGGTAAAATTACTTGAAAATGAGATCCTACCCAGTGAAGTATAAAGTCAAATGACTCAAGCAGCACTGATTGACACATACATTTAAAATATGGTGTGGTTTGGGTGATCCAGAGGGAGCTGCAGAGAGATAATTCAATAACCTGTGCATTGAAGAAGTAAGAGATGTGAAATCCTTACATTCAGCTGAGGGTGCTCTTGTGCAATATAAATATCTGCTTACTTTTGGCCTAATATAAAGAAAGATTTGCTCTTCCTGTGGGTATGAGTACCCTTCAGGTATTTTTTTATCACCCTTTTCTTTCTTTTGCTGCATGTCATTGTGAGAAATGTTGACCATAGGTAGCCAAGCCTGAGGGCCCACAGAAATTGTTGCATAACTAGTGTGCCCTTTCCATTTTACCTTTTTCTATCTACTATAACTAATTACTACAGGACTTTGTAAATACAAATTTTAATAAGTCTATTTTGTGCCCAAGTGCAGTCAGAAAAATGTGACAGACATCACTTTCCTTCCTGTCTAGACCCTACAAGAGTTTCTCACACACTTCACAGAAGCAGTGAGTATTTTTGTGGCCCATCCAGCCCTCTGTGACAGAGTCCTGCCACAGTGTCAGGAAGCATGCCTGTGGGCCTTACAGGCATCATGTATTTGTGAGAGAGAGAGCTGCAGTCTGATGAGATGATTAAAATTCTGCAGGTCCACAGCTGACACCTTTTTGACCCAGATCTGAAGTTCAGACTTGGAAATACTTCAGTCCCTTGAAATTTTAGGTCATGCTTCATAGAATTGTTGTTTTCATAATTTATAGGCTAAGCGTGATCGTATCATTGTTGAGTCGCTGAGCGTCAGCGTGTGTGAATCAGCCATCTGCTGTCAGGGCTGAGTCTTGTCTCTCCCTGGCCAGTGACAGGGGAGGTCATTATACCATGATGAGACTCCGTCAGATGGGAATGGTTCAAGGTAACAACATGGCTGTGTCCAAAAAAGCCACTTCTGCTTACTGGTAGTGATGACATTTAGAGGACTCAGAGGGAGGACAAGGAGTTTTAATAGGGGAATGGAGACTTTGTGAAGACAGAGATGTGAGGGGTTTGCATGTTTGAGAGGCTGGCTTTTGTAGCAGGGTTTTGAGTTATTTATGGAACCAGATGAGGAATAGAGAAACTGTCTGTGCAGGAGAAAAGCAGACATCAAGATCTGGAAGAGAAGCTGCATCGAGTCCTTAGGTCACTGACCTAAGAGTGGTAAGGAAGCAGATACAAAATGCATGTGGTCTCATTTTATTTTGTCTAGACTTGCATACCTTGTACGCTTCCCAAGTGGAGAGTGATTCGGTATTTTGGAACTCGTACAAAGCTGCTGCATGTTTTGCTTCACCCGGTGAATGTCCTGGAAACCCAGCACACCCTCAAGGTTTGATCCTTGTGTTAAACTTGCTGTAAAATTTGGGCAGGATGTGGGTTAGCACTAATGATGGGATCCCGTGCCATCTTGCTCTGAAAGGTCCTGTTTCTTTGGAGATGCAGTAATCAATACCAAAGAAAAGTAATGAAGAAACTAAGTAAATTATTTTACAGGAAATAACTGATTCAAACCATCAGAGACCAAAGATGGCTGAGAAAAGCCAGAAGCAACTATATGTGCAGCAGTGTGGGTTTTACCACACTAGTTCCTGAAAATTGCTGCCGGGCTGTTGAGAGCTGAAGTTAAGGTTGAGCTGAAACGTTAAAAATTAGGACTAAGACATCTTGCTGCACACCTCATGGAATACCTTTAGGCTTTATTAGCTGCAGCTGATTCAAAAATATACTCTCAACAGGTGTAGCCAAACAGGAGGAAATAACAATTTAAAAACTCTCATTTATGCATTAATCCAGTGGTAGGAAAATGTGACGTTGTAATTGTCTTCTATATTTATGTCCTCCATGTTGGGAGAATTTTTTTAAGATACTAATTTCTAATTTTAGCACTTAGTCTCCTTTCTTTCTCCTCCCCCCCCTCAAAAAATCTCTCAGACCCTGATGGTTTAAAAATGATACTATGCAGAATTGATTTAACAATATGTAGGTTGTGATGTGCATTGGAGGAGTGATGTATCTCTCTTAAAATCTTAAAAGCAGGTAAAGCTGAAAATGGCTACGTTCACTTTTATGCTGTCTGTCCCCCTTTGTTCTCTCTCCCTCCCCCTTCTGCTTGTGCTCACTTGCTCTCTCTTTAGTATAACACAGTTGAACAGCAGTGAAGTGTAAAATGTGCTTTTGCCAAGGTCAGTTTCTTGTGATTACTCGCCTGTGGCAACTTATGCCAGTTGCAACAGACTGAGTCTCAGCAGTCCACAAAGTCACACTGGTGCTTATGCAGAGGACACCCAGTGTAGGTTACAGTAACCGTAGTCTGGAATAGCTCGTGATGCTGCTGAATTTTAGCTGCTTTGTTTAACTCTTCCCATCTAGCCTGAGCCTGCTTCAGTGGGTTGGAGTCTGTGCCATGAAATGCTGGATTGTCCTGGTTCTCCAGAGACCCTAGTGAGGAGGATTTTGGGTGTATTAAATCCTTGTTGTTAGAGGTTTTTCTTTTCTTATAGTGGATGACTCAAATTTCAGAATTTCTCATATATGAAGATAAAGCATCATGAACACGTGCATCTTCTAAATATTATATATTTTTTGTGATTGGCTGGCTTTTGGGGGAAGTCATGTCAAATACTGCCCTATTGACATTGACACAAGAAAAATTGTTGATCTACATAGCAAGAAGTACTATGGAAAATTTTAAGAGGTTGTTTTAAAGCAAGAATTTAGAAGATGAGAAGTCTTGAAAATAGTGTTGTGTGCACTCATAAGCACAGAAAAATTTTTTGTTTAGGAGATAAACATAATTTTGACTCCTGAGATAGGGCAATGAATGTGAGATTCCAGAGCATTCACTTTAGGAGATAAGATTTGCTGGATCCCGTTTTGTTGTATGCACTGGATTGGCTACCACCATGTGGTACCCAGTGGAAATAGAGGTAAGGGACCTCTACTTTCATTCTGCTTTCTCACACATGAGCATACATATCCCTTTATGGAAATAATGTTGTATTTAGAACAGGAAAACATGGACTTCCTGTATTGTTTGCTTGTTTGTACTATCAGCAATACATAGGATTTTGTTTTCATTCTGGAAATACTTACTTTTGGAAGAAGTATTTAGCTCTTGAGCTGTGTGACAGTGACTTGAGGTTACTTGTCTGTCAGTATTGACTAGTAGTGAGGCAGTAATTAATCTTGATGATTGACTGAAGGGCTAGAGCTGAACTTTGGTGACCTCATTGAAATTCAAAATTTCATTGCTTAAAATTTATTATGCATTTCATTAATTTTGAAAATATATGTTGCTTGCTGTATTCTCTCTCATGTTTGCTTTGGAATGGCTCCTGAGCCACAAGTAAAATAATGGCTCAGCAATTCAGTCTTGTCCTGTAAACACCCTTGCATAAAGCACACGGGAATATTCCTGTTGTGCTCAGTGAAACTCCCCACAAAACAAGGTGAAGTGCTTAATCCTGCATTTTCAGTTTAGTCTTGCTTTCAGGCTTACAAGGAGTGTTTTTCATCAAGGCATGTGTTATCTGTTGCTTTTTTGCCTACATGGAGGACAGTTAAATTAGTATTTTGTTTCAAGACTGACATTTTCTTGTATGGTTTTCATAACTTACATAATTCCGTTGCTAATCCAGCCCCTTCCCTTTGCTTTTAATAACATTGGTATTGGCCCAGCTCTTAGGCTATGAGAGCTGTGTTCAAGACTTTGTGGAGATTGATGTCTACTCCCCTTTAAGCTGGAAATTCATGGTAGAAACAAGCAATGTTTGGTGTGTTTGTGCTGTGGTATATAGGCCTGTGGTACTTTCAGTGATTAGTGTAGTCTTCTAATTGTTAGAGCAACAGTGGAAATAAGTGTACCCTGCAGGAGGAAACAGCTGCACTAGAAAAAGCTGGTCTTCAGTCAGCTGAGGAATGAGCAAATGGATGTTCTTGGGTGAGGTAATACAGAAAAGTGGCACTGTCTGTGCTTACTAGAACCTGTCACGTTAATTTCCTTTTATCTTAAGGAACTTTTGGAAAGGAAAGAGCTCTTCAGGCACCGAAGTTTTTTTTTTGGAGCATTCCTAGTGATGTCCCTGCAGTGGGCTGCTGCTGCATGCTCTGAGAATTTCCTCCTCAGTATGTTCAGCACGAGCAAGCAGTTGACAATTGAGATGGAAGAAATCTTCACAAACCCCTGAACCCATTCAAATCTCCATGCTGAGCTCCTAATCGATTTTTAAAAATTAATTAGAACTATTTCTCACATTCTCACCTCCTGGATTCTGGGTGATAACAGAAATGCATTGCTGCACACATTAAAGGTAGATGTTGTGGGGGTTTTGGAAAAGTGGCGTTCCAGTTTCCTTGAGATCTTGCAAGATTTGCAACCTAATTTTTCTTTTAACTCATGGGTAGAGATCCGAAAGCTTGTTAAAGGATTTGTTCATACAATTCCTACTAGTTTTAAAGGGAGTTCTCCAACTCAGTGTCCTGGTAAGCTTAAAAAAATTTACTGAGCTAAGACAGATGTGCTGGAAATAAGCATTTGGCATATGGATAGAATCTTACTGTTGTAATGCTCTGGCAACTTGTGAGTACCACAAGAGTTTTCCCTTTCTGGAGGCAATCACTACACTCTTGTAGAAGTAGAGGAGTGCCCACCTACTCATTGCTTCATTAATTTTATTAGAAACAAACCAGGGAAATGAGCAGTGAATTTGTGCTGTGCAGCAGAACATTTGTCGTTTTTTTTTTTTTAAACTCAGTATTTTTCCTGCTCTTCTTGGCAACAGTAGTAGTATCTCTTATCATAAGTGTTCTGTTCACATTCCAGGGAGTATCTAAGGACTAGGAGCCAGGTAAAGAGAAGTCAATAAATTTAGACAGAGAAAACATTCTCAAGTTCTTTATAAAAGACGTTTATTCCAAATAAAGGTCTGTGTTAATCTGAGGGAGCAGTAACTCTGTAGCAGTTAGCACAAATACGTCCTTGGAAGATGAAGGAGAGACCAGTTGATAAATGATGGGGGTTTTATTGTTTTCCCTTTTAATGGCAAGTTTATCTTTAAGCTTCTAACAGCTTTTAATAAATGTCAGTTTTACATTTCAGTTATGATAAGACAGCATGAGTCTTATAGTTTCCTTCATCAGAGGGGCAAAATTCAGTGATTAGAATGTAGGATTAGGAGGCAGGGTATCTGACAGTTTGTTATGTATGGCTTTGACACCTGAATCACTGCATGGACTAGGACAGTCTGTAACATGACTTTAGCTTCCCCATGGGAAATACTGACTATAATTTCCTGCCTCATGGGTGCATATGAAGATTAACCTCATGGAATAAGTGAAGTATTTTTTAATAAATGATAGTTATTGATATGTCACCTACTTGTTCATGGCAGTGACATTGCTAATATATTATTCCTGAGGGGAATGTAAATGAGCACATAAGCCAAAAGACATTCATTCAATTAATTTTCATCATCCTATTCAAAAGCATGTGTATTCAGTAGTGTCCAGGTTAGCACTTACTGTTTGGATGATTTAAAAATATTAAAGAAAAATGCCATGAAATATGAAGGGAGAACTCAAGGTCGTGCTCACTTTTTCTGTCTTTACATCACAGTGACTGGAGTGCCTTTGATAATCTTCCTTTAAAGGCCTGCTAGCTGACAGTACAGGGAAAGCAGCATACATTTAAATCCAGCTACATTTTAGAAGTTTAGTCTCGTTGCATGTTTTCTGCAGTACAGGTATGATGTATGATTAAATTGGGAAATGTCCAACAGCAGCATGGCTTTTAATTTTTTTTTTTTATTTCTCACATTTTTCATAGCTGAAGTTAAAGGCAAATAAAATATTTTGCCAGTCTGTTTCCAGTATCAGAGCTGTCATTTGGACTGCCATGAACATGTGGGAAAATGAATATTACTTTATATTTCTTTCAGTGGTCAGCTTGAAGGATGTGAGTGAACAGCAAGGTCATACAGGGTTTTGACAGAGGGTTTTTTTACATGCTTTTACTATTTTATTACCTCCTTAATAAAAAGGCTCCCTGGTCTTTATTTTTTTGTTCCTATATAGGTTTAGACTTCTGTATTTTTTCTACTATACTTTAAATATTAAAAATATTCTTGTCATAAATGTTCTTTGAGCCTAAAACAGAATTACTGCACAAAGCCTCTGTTTTTGGGTGTGGGCTGGAAAGAAAGACATGAGATAAATATGCAATGCAGAGGAGGGGGAATGCCCTTGAAAACCCAATTTGCTACAAAAGCTGTGGCCCAGAGATAATTTTTGACATGGTGCTTAGTATCTGATGTGTTGTCTGAAAGTAGTAGTGGTGATCCTTCTTGCTCCTTTTGGTTCCTCTGCCATAATCTCATTGGACTCATCTTCTTTTAGTGTTGTAGTCCAGTTTACCTAATTATTACATTTGAAGAAAAAAAAAGGGCAAATAAAGCAGCTTTACTGAATCTCATCTGCTTTGATAAGTTTGATGCTGGCAATAATCAAGTTGAGCCATAATTAGTCTTCTGTTGTGGTTTCAGTCAGAAAGGTCCTGTTCCCTTTGCCCCAGTGGTGGACACAGAGCTTGTGCCCTGCAGCTGTGTAGAAGACAACTCAGGAATGTGGCCCGACACACTCAGTGTCCTCTGCAAGATTTCACTGCCTGCAGGAGCTGCTGAAGCTTCAAACCCTTGTGGTGAACACACACAGCAGAAATATTCAGAATGAAAAGACACAGTGAATTTAATGTTATGTTTTTGTAATGAGAGTTTGAGTTTCTGTCTTATGTTATTGATGGATTTTTTTCTATTGCAAGAATTAAACCCGAAGCAATGACTTATGAATCATACTTTGTGTCCCACTTACAGACTAGCTTGACTCATCAGTGATTTTTCTTCTGGCATGATTTGGGGGGAATGCCAGTTATTTTTTTCATATCTAGTTTTTAATTATTATTGACTGTGGGATAAAGATAGAGATGAAGGCAGTCCAGCTAAACACCTAATTTTATTTAGGTCTGTGCTTCTAAAGAGTCATGTCATACAATACAGTATTGTATGATTGCTTAAGAGAGACAGGGGGACGCAGCTGCAGCTTTCTAATTCTTCAGTGTTAATATAAAACAAGGACAGTGTTAATATAAAACAAGGACTAAAAGCTCATTATTATGCTCATAATTTCTCTGACCTAATATTTTCCAGACGTATAAGATATATTAAGAAAAAAAAAGTAATCTCATGTCTGGAAAGTATCTCCTGCAAATAAAGCCCAAGAGCTTTTGATTTCTAGATTTTCTTTAAGCATCTGATGATGTCATGATAATATGTATTTGTACACAAATTACACTGGTCATGTAACTTCTGCCATTCTTAATAATCCTTCTTTTATTGGGTAATGTTATTTTTAGTGTTACATTCATCTTGTAATGTCACCAGACGCACAATACTTTTAGTGCTAATTTTGTGGGAACTTGAAAAGCAAAAGTCAACTTCTGTAGTGCTTTCTAAGTTTACAAATTTATAATAATCTAGAATTAACTCATTGAAACACCATAAAATATTCTCTTATCAAGAGCAACCGTATACTTTTTTCAATATTAAACTGCTTTGTACTTCCTTTTTTCCTATAACCAGTATCTAAATACTCTTAAAGTCTTTTACAGAAGCTATAAAAGCTTTTAGTTAGGATTCTCAAAGCCTTTTGGTTTTATTTGCATACATTTGTAATCCTCAGTGACAGAATTCTTACATACAAACAGCAAATTATTTAATCTGTTCAATATTCTCTAATCTCTCCTCCTCACTATACATTCATTGTCAGAACTTGACTCAAGGGATTTGTTTCATGCAACGTAGCACTTCTTCCCCAAATTATCTGTAAGATGAAGCTATACCAGGCATTCCCTTAAGAAATTAAAGTATGTATTTTTCTGCTGTATATGAAGACTCAAAATCCCTATCTTCACTCCATGCCCAATCAATAGGTACTTCATCCTTTAATTGGAGTGGAATTCTGAACTGAAATATTTTTAATTGATGATTTAAAAGTTGTTGGAGCAACTAGAGAAGACAGAAGTGTGACAGATGTGTAGGATATCCACATGCACAGGCTGTGGGCAAAAGAATATATCGTAGGTGAGAAGCAGAGATTCTCTGTGCAGGTATGTGAGAACCCAGACTCTAATTCTACATCCTGTTGGCACATGGCCATTCATCTATGGGGAATGAAATCCATGTGGCTAAATCAGACTTCTTAAATTATTGGCATTAGTTTGAGCTGAATATTTCTTTCACATTACACAACGAATGGGAAAACTTTCGTGCCAAGGAAGGAACAGAACTGAATTATAAATGGGACAGTAATATTTATTATGAAGCTTTTCACTGGTGTGTAATCTTCTCTGATATGACCAGCTCTTAATTGCAGGTAACTTATTCCTCCTTTCAAACTGACCAAGCAACCATCCTTAATTCAAAAAGTAAGGAAAAACTTGCTCTCAAATTCCCGATTTCTGTTCTCTGCTGGAGGCATCCAGTTTTGTTGATAATGATCTAATCTGTTGCATAACCAGAGAATACTGAGCCTGCTGCCATAGCCTGCTTCTTTCTTGGCACTGTTGGAAGGCTTCAAAGAGAGACTGTGTGTGAGGCGACTGCTCTACCAGCAAGACTGAGGGGATCAAAGCCTACGTTTAGAAATGGAAAACAACAGAAAGAGAAGCGGTTACCACACAGTTGCAATCCTGAAACTGAAACCAGTCTCGCAGGAATGAACTATTTTGAAGCTGAGGATAATTTATTACAAATAGTACAGAGCAGGAAAAGATCATGGATTTTTAAGGAAAATTCATCAAGATTTTATTTTATAGTTTACTGATGTGGGGAAGATTATTGTTCAAAAAATGGATGTATTGACAATTATGTAAATTTAATTGATTTTGCATGATTTTTATGCTGCATCACATTTTCTTCTTGGCTCTGCTAGTGTTTTGAGTTAGGAAGTTTTCAGATGAAATAAGTTGTAAAAATTACTTCAAGAAAAAATAGGAAAGTTTCTGTCCTGGTTTGAGCCAGAGAAATTCTTTGAAGGTTGGATAGTTGTTTCAAGATTATATGTAATGATCTTAGGAAAAATACAGTGGCCTGTGGTGTGGGGGTTTCTTTTGATTTGTTTTCAATTTCGTAATAAATGGAAAGAATTTCTCTTCACATTATCCCCTAGTGTTTTGGATGAAAATTCCTGATTGTTCAGGAGATGTCTAATTTATGAGCATATAATTTATTTTTCAGTGATATTAATGAATCAAGATTATTATTCCTTGTATTTTAAGTACAGGGTCAGATGTTACTTTATTTTCACTTGCTATTCTGAATATTTGTCTTTAATTCCATATGAAAATGTTCATATTTACCTATGCTAATTTAATAAGCCCTTAGTAATGTAGGAATCTGAGCTGTAAGTTATTAGGGAAACTTGCTGTAATGTAGAAAATATTAAGCAGAAAAACCCACATGAGACTTTCAGAGTGCCGACCATAGCTCATTTGTCCCTATCATTTACTATGCTTTTTACTATGGTTTTTATGGTATGGAAAATGACAGTTAACAGTTTTTTTTCATGCTCATCAACTCCCTACAGAAGGGAGGCAAAGGCAAGTTGGAGGTGCAGTGAGCTTACTCTCCCTACTGTCCTTGTTACTGTGGAATGTTCTGTAGGATGTGCCAGGTTAATGGTGGTGGCTGTGCCTCTTATTCCTGTGGTGGCTTGGTGACCGGCACGTGTGTGAGGTCTCTTTTAAGCTGTGGATCCTAAGAAAAGCCTCAAAGCACAATGTGGTCACTCTTGATAGAGGCACACTTTATCAGGGTGCAGTGCTTTAGTGCCTGAAATTGCACACATAAATCTTTGAAATGTTGTTCAACTTGAATTTTGGTCTCCAGTGTTAGAAACACTCCCCTCTCCTTTAAAAGCAGATTCCTTACGATGTATATTTGCAAAAATTTAAGTTCTAATGATGCCTTGTCCTGATGCTTACAGGAGGCAGCCATAGTTGTGATGATGACTGCTTCCTTGAACTGCTTTGCTCTCTGTGCATCTGTGTACATTTCTTCAGGACTTTGTCCTTGTGGGGTGGGAAAGAAGGAATGGTCGGTCAGATCAGACCCTTTTGGAACCTCAGCTGCAAAACTCTAGCTGCATTTTAAAGAAAATGAGCAATCTGAATCTTTTGAAAGATGTATGAGATGTATTTAGGAATTATCCTGAGGGTCACAGAAGGTGTTTTCTTTATCCAAAACTATCCCAGACCCTTTCTTGGTAACAGCAGTCTTGGAAACTTTTCTTATAAAGTCTGTCTTTTTAACAAGGACAAAACAAGATAGTTTTTCTCTCTTCCTTTGTGAAACAACTGAGTTCTTCTGACTGAAATGAAAATACTTTAGAAATTAAGACAAGGCAGTGAGTCAGCATGAAAAAATACAGACCAATTTTTAAGGCTTAGTAGTTTTAAGGGATGAACAGTTCTCTGATCCCTAATTGTAATGCTGAGAGTCAGCTGCATTGATCCTACCTCTTGCTGAAGCACAAGCACCAATTTACTAATTACTGTAATAATGTTACCTGGTACATCTTAAATAGCTGCTTAATATTTATATTTTTAAATTTTTAAATTTAAAATTTATATTTAATAATTATATTTTTTTTCTGTCATTCCTTACTCAGATCAGTGGCAGAGAAGTTGTATATGCTTAGAGGATCCTCCTCTTGTCCTCTTTTTTGAGTCATTGAAATCTCTGCTTTTGAGAGGCTTTTTGTACTTTGTTTTTATGGTGAGGGTATTTTTGACAGGGAGTCAATGCTCAGATTGCAGTTTTAGTTACTATGGAGAAGCTTTCCCACAGAAAAGCTTATGCTCTATTTTCTGAAGACTGAATTTGACCAACTTCCTCTTAACTTGCAGTTCTGAAGTTCATTTTGTACCAGTTTTCTTTAGACTGAAAATTCTTTTGGCTCAGGCATGCTTCCTCTTAGCCTTTGCAATCTGTAGTGTCCTAATGGAAAAAGGAAAAGATGAGAACTGGGACAAAAGAGGAATATGTCCTGAAAGCCTGCATATGAGAAGGGAAATGAATATAGCTCTAGTCTGATTGTTGGGTTTTGTTGAAAGAGAGCTATGGCATGGCTGACTTGGAAGTGAGTTTATTCAAGATTTCTGGTATATACGGATGTATGTCTCTTAGTTTGTCCACTTGAGGATGTGGTTTCCTTACACAAGGTGCTAGATTGCTGGGATTTACTTCTTATATTGTGCAGCAGGTAAGAGTTGTTTAAGTTAAAGTTTATTTCCATGGGAAAAACTTCCCGGGTCTGGGCTGAATGGCAACAACACATGTACTTGGGTTCATATGTAGTTGTGGGGCTTTTTTTGGATACTTTCTGTAGCTTTTCTTTGTGTCTGCTATATTGAATACCATTTGAAGAGGTAGCTACATTAAGGTGTAGTTCAAAGTGGCAGAAAACCATCTGAAGCTGAGAACTTGATCCAGAAATAGATTGTGAAAGGTTCTGAAAGCATTTTATTTTCACCTGCTCTGTCAGTGTCTTCGCTGAATGGACACTTACTCTTAAGCCCACTGTTCTCAGACTGGTTAGATTGTGTGATTTTTATTTATTTTTTTTCACTTCCTCCAGCAATGAGAAGGCATTACTGCAGCCTTTGAAAGGCCCAGAGGTTTGATAGAATTGTGCTGCAATGCAGTCTTTCCTCCTGATCCTGTGCAGTCACTGTGATCTGAAGGGTAGAAACCTTTTTCTCCTCATCCTTTTATTTCTTTCAAATCACCCATTAAATACCTGAGAGGAAACAGGCTGTTGGGGAAAAAAGTTTTCTACATAATAAGAAAAGTTGGAGAAGAAGAGATTCAGAGAGAGAGCAGCTTTCTAGGTTATGCCTGGAGGATTATTCAGATTCAGGAAGGACTTCAGAACATAGGGTATGTTGTTCAGGTATGTTCTGTGCTCAACCTCCACATCCTTTCAAATTCCTAACTAAACTAAAGACTGATCAGTTTCTCGTCAATTATCTATAAATGTGGAAGCATTTTAAGAGCATTTTCACAGGCTGTTGTCAGAGTCTGAGGACATAATTAATGCCTTCTGGTCCCATTTTTTTCAAGGCCCTATATGGGATGAGGAAGAAGTAGACCATCTATAGAGGGTCTTCAGGTTTGGGACATTGGAAGAATAACAGTGTTATCAGATAACGCATGAGGAAAGAGAGATGTAAGAACTGCAGATCACACTGCAGCTAATCTTCAAAGATTGGGATTAGAACCAAGGTGGTTTTTTCTGTCTTCTCTTTTCCCTATCTGTGTAAATATAGATATACTTTTATTCTGGAATTTCAATACTGAAATCCTTAAGTTAAATCTGAAGTTCTTAAGCTACAAAGAAATTGTTTCCTGAACAGATGACAGAGTAATCCTGAGGAGTGTTGGGTTTTGCTTCCTCTTCCTCTCTTTTGTGGCTCTGTCTCACTGAAGTTGCAAGAAAAAGCTTGTGAACTCTTCCAGCAGATAAAGGCTTCTTGTGTATAATCACAAGCAGACTGACAGAGACACTTTGTCAAAGTGAGAGTTATTGTGTATAGAAGATTAGTGATAGGCAGGAAAGATTTTGTTATTAAGTCTTGCCCAAATCATGAACACTTTCAGTTGTGTGACCTTTTCTAGTTTAATTAGTGAAACTCTTAAAAGCACAGGGCATCATGATTACAGAAGACAAATGTTATTCAGCTGTATTGCAGAACTTATTCCCTGAATTTGGTATGAGGTCTGATGTTCCCTACTGGATTGCAGAACTGAAATTGGCTCTTAACAAAGGATCATCCTGAAAAACTGAATTAATATCCATGTTTTTAATACCAGCCATACCTTTAGTATTTTTGCTACTGCTGTCAGCTTGTATCTTTTTGTGTAAAGGTCTTAGAAGCAGCAACACTTCCATTAATGTTTATAAAGAAAGCAGTGTCTTGAATTTGCAGGGCTGGAAAAAAACAATTCCTGCAGTTGTCCCAGGAAATTGCAGGCCCGCTTGAATATTTGGTCCTCAGGTAATACATATGAAAACATGATCTATTCATTCATACCCACACATTTCTCAGTTTGGTTCTGGGGAGAGGAAAAGCAGCAGGGACAAAATACTGAAGATTCCTGATGTCATGAAGCTTAACTAACTCACTGTATTATGTTGTCATTTAGTAACTTCTGGTAAAGTTTGTGCAGGTTTTGTTCTGTCTTGGAAAAGCAGTTTATTTGCTTATAAAGCAATGGCTCTATAATATTTTCAGATGGACTGTGATAATTTGGGATGTTTCAGTCTCCTCCTTTCTAGTCTTTATTGGAGGTGTGTATTAGAGTACTGCAGTCAGGTTGTCTCTCCTACATAATGATAATTTCGCTTTTCTTTCCAGAATTCTGGACATGATGCGGGTTTTACTGTTTCTAGTAAGCATTTAAATACAGACCATCTTAATTGACATAAGTTTTAGGCAAATCTTATTATAAAAGTTTAGAAAATACAGATAAGCACAGTTTCTGCATGTATTATTATTGCTTCTTAAATGTTGTCTTTATAGTTTATCAGAATTATGGAGACTATTCTGATGGAAAAAGTGTTTAGGACTTTATAACTGATTTAGAGTTATGTGCGTGTATTTGTATGATGTTCCTCAAATCAGAACAAGGGACATCACTGGCCATTTTAGAAGAAACTATTGCTATATAATACTGGTTTTATATTTATTATGCAAAGGACTTTGTATAAACCTTATTTTACTTGCCTTAAGTACTAAGAAAATAACATTTTTAGGTAGCATTTTAAATTAGATGCTCCATTCTGTACTTACAAAAGGGTTAGCTGTGGTAGTGTGTTTTGTAGAGGCTTTTTTTTTTTGATGACTTGGCACTGTGTAGTTGAATAAATAATTTGCATTTGAAATGTGAAAAAGTCAGCACCACTTAGACTCCTTCACTCTTGCAAGCTGGTCTGCCTTTTTATGTAAACTGATTCAGAAGAACATGTGTTTACACACATATGAGGAAAGCCAATATCCAAAGCATGACAAAAGAAAGGATTTCTTACATAAATGGTTGAATGTATTTGAACTTGTTCCACAGTGGGTCAGCAGTGTCATAGAACAGTGAGATTTTTGAGGTTTAACAGGCAAATCTTACAAAGACTTCAGTTTAAAAAAATAACTATTAATATGAAAGAATAGTAAATCTTTCCTGTTTACCTTTAAGTTTGGCCTCATTTTGCAGCTCCTCAACTATACAGTCAATACAGTGATGAGACCTGTCCAAGGCCATCCATATAGCCTGAATGTTAGGCATGATGGCATCTCCTCTAGGAGTGCTGAGAGGTCTCCCAGATGCAGGTGAGTAAAGGTAACAACACGACTAGACCCTCACTGCCTACACTTGAAAAACAGCTTTGTTGTGGCATCTGTGATATTCTGGCAATATAAATTTTTAGTTATGGCAGATGTATATTATGTGCTCTTATTAATTTATTATTGTCTCATGAGCTAGTTGTTTCTTTTATCAGTTTTAGTTTTATTTTATTTGGTGATGTGGCTTTGTTAAGACCTCATGAGTTTGATCTCCTTTCTGAGGAAAATTCACAGGACCTGGTATTTTGGCTTAAATTTTTTTTTAAACACAGTGCTCTTTGTAGCTGAGCACAGCTTGACTGACGACAGCCTAATGATAGAAAAGTTTGCTTTGAAATGGGGTTTGGTTTAGAGCAGGAAGGACTGATGTGGTCTTGTAAGGGAAATGTGATGAAGGAGCAGGGAATATTTTTCCTGTGTTGTTAGGAGACCTTACGCTTTCCCTAATTTTTCTTGGTTTTAGCTGTCTGATTTCTCTGTATTACTGAAGACGTGTTTCACTTCCCAAGTTCAGAGTGGTGTTTTTTTGTTAAATTCATTTCAGTGCATATTCATTAGCATTTTCTGTTACTTGGAAGAAATTGCAGTCTTGCAGAACTGAAAAATGTAATTTGAGATTTTTCTGAACTTGGAACTTTTCCTCATTGTTAATAGTTGTTTTAATTTTTGGGCAGTTCATCAGTTGAAGGCATTTGTGTGAACACTGTGTACCTTCCATACCTCATATGTGCTGCTGCGTGGATCGTGTTCTCCTCACTAACAAACAAGAGACGTCATTGGAATAGGAAATATTAATAATACTGTCAATTACTGCAAAAATGCTGTGAGTTTTCATTGGAAGAGGCACAAAATCTTGTGCTTCAAGACTTAACAAATGCCTAAGACACAGATCAGTGAAGTGGGGAGAGTTTTTGTACATGTGCAGACTGATGGGCTTTGATTTGTTTCTGAAACATACAGTTATGACTGTTGTCTGAAGTTTCTTGATTAACTACAACGTAAGTATCTAGTATAGCAGGATCTGAAGAATCCCAAAGGATTGAATATGGCAGTTGCCCTGTTTTTATGATATTACCCTTTGCTCCTTTGTTTATCACCTATGAAATGGATTACATTTTCAGTGCTATTAAATTATTATTGCAGGCTTAGACTCTAGATGCAAATTAAACTTTTGATTAAATCTTCATTGATTTCATGTGATGTATGAATTTCAGTCAAAATATATGAAAGTAATATTTAAAAATGTCATTTCTGTAATGTAGAAGTGACTACGTGGGAAATTTTGCTGCCCTTCCGGTGATTGAAGAAACAAGGTTTTCTTCCCTTGGCATGCAATAAGCCTTGTGAGATGCATTCTGCCTGAAGAGCATTATCGCTTAAATAAGGAATAACTGTGGAACTATAATTAAATACAAATTGCAGTGCTAAAGCACACTCAACAAATTATCACTTGATGGAGTTTTCATGGTTCTGAGGAGGCTCTTTTAGATGTAGGTAAATTTGAATGCTCTTGCTTTAATTCTACACTTCTGTTATAAAAACGCTGTTGCCTACTTTCTAATTTTCATTTGTGCTTTAGACTTACATGCTTTTCAAAAGAAAACTTTTTTCTTTTTCCCTTAAACCAAAATTCAGAGAAACTCTTGCTCATGTGCTTTACTGTTTATTAAGTGAAGCCTTGGTGATCAGGGCATGACTCTTGTTTTATTAAACTGTGGCTGCTGGGCAGTTCTTGGGGGCTCACTGGGCTTGCATTCACTGGTGAAAGGCTATAAAAGCAGCCTTTGCCATGCACTGACAGTGTGTGACATTAACAGTATTTATAAAAAAAAGTGGCACCAATAAACAGCCTTGGAAGATGAAGAATTTACGTTTCAAGTAAGATCTTTGTACTAAAATTTCTATTATAATGTTGAGGATTAAGTTAAAGAGAGAGAGAGAGAGATACACTTAAAATACAGGACTTTAAAAAGATTTTAATACAGTTTTTTGGTTTAGTTTCATTTAACTTTTCCATTGCTGACTTATAACAAGTCTTCTTCCTTAAACTGAAATAAGCACATTTAGTACAAATTGAACTTGAAATTTCAAAGCACTCACAAAAGAGAATTCTGAATAATCAGCGTTTGAAGTTTCATTAATATTTTATATTGAACTGTTTTCTAATTGCCAGAGAGATGTTTTCATTTTCCTTTTTTTTGGAAAATTAAAGTATTTGTATGAGCTGTGACAGACTGCTGCCAAAGATCTTGTCCTCTGAAAAATCCTAGTAAACTGAGATCAGTCTGGCTGGGATTTTGTGGTGGGGGTGTAGCTCGTTGGCAGTATTGTGCCCAAAGGAGATTGGTAGTGGTGGCTTTCATACATGCAGAGGGTTGTTTCTAGTGGTCCTTCTTCCTTTCCATCTTCTTGATGGAATGTGAAATACTGGGTTTGGATTTCATCTTAATACAGCTGAAGTTTGGTCTTGTTAATCATGAGGTCCAAAGTTTGTATCTGTTGGAATTCTCTGGAAAAATGATGCATCTGTCAAAGCTGTTTTTTCTAAAATACTACTCTAATTTAAACAATTCCTGTCAAACCTGTAGGTCAAAAACAGAGTGTATAGAAGCACATTGCTATATTACTATGTAATAGGGGAAATATATCACAAGGAATTTATATTTAAAAGGGAATTCTAAGAAAAAGAAGTGTACAGATTGGATGATCTTGGAGGGCAGGCAATGAGAATTTCTTGTCTCCAGCCTGAACTTAAGTGCATTAGATATTGAAATACTAATTAGGAAAATAGACTGGATGATAAATTTTTTTCATTTCAAATGTAGAATCTTCTGCTTTCTCTTTTCCTATGTTTTGCCCAGGATTTATCCTTCTAGTGATAAAAAATATTCCACTGTGGGTAGTAGATCTGTAAGTTTGATAGCATATCTTGCAGTATTGCCTAGCAACATTTTATTTCATTTATCATAACTGTTTAAATGATGCTGACTATATGAGTGTTTTCTTTCATCATTCCTTGATTATTGTTCTCTGGTCTTCTTCAGTGCATTACTTGAAAGTTGTTTTAATATATTATATATATTCTCATTAATGCCTCCTTTTAATGACTCAAGTCCTAGATATATTTTTTTAGTAAATGCATTTTGGTTACAAGCATTTGTACCTATTTTTCCTCTAGTTCTCTGTAGAACTGAAATGTCATATGATGTCTTTTAGCTCTTTCCTATTCAGTGACTACAGGACACTTGTGGTTTTGTGCTTAGAGCTATTCCAACTATCAACTTTCTGGGCAGCAATTATCCTAAATCCACTTCAAAGTTCGATGAAGTTGCTCGCAGCTTTGTCCAATTCAACATGAAGGAATTCTTTTAAATTCTCTTGAATTCCTGCTGGGCTTAGAAAAGGATGAACTGCATGGTGCCTGTGTTTGATCTTCCTGTTTTCACTTTAGTTAGTAAATGTTATTTTTTCCCAATGTGTCCTCAAAATGTTTTCCAATTTTGTTTTCATGTGAGGTTGGTGATGTCCTGTTCCTTGCTTGCTTGCTGTCTTGAGCTTTGGCTTGAGTTGCTGGATGAGTAAGTGCTGAACTGAGAACACTGCAGACACAGCTTTTAGAAAATACATCTTTTTAAAATTCAGTCTCTTCCCCGTTGATAAAAATAGTGATGAATTTGATTGGGAGAATAATTTATATTTATATTATTTGATTAGATTTTATCCTCTATGTCCCAGTCTCCCCAACCCTCCTTAGGGAGAGGGCCTGTAAAGTAAAATAGTAGTAGAGGGTAGCACAGTCCAATTACAGGTTTTTTGTGCTTTTCTTTAGACTACAGCACTTTGTCATATATATGGTGCCTGAAGCTCATCAGGTGCAAACCTACAGCTCAAATATGGACTGGAATTTGAGTGCAAAATAGTTTACCTTTCACTGAAGTGGAAACCGGTTTATAGTGGGGCTAACCTTAATTTAGTGCTTTGGCCAGTCAGTTTTCTATGGGCAAAATAAACGCCCTGTTAGCAGTAGAAGAGAATGTGTGTTGAAAAACTGAAGGAAAAAGACCAATAATTTCCTGTGCCTGACCTCACATAGGAACCTCTTCCTTCCCCTAAGCCAACCATGATAAAATACCATAAATTTTCTCCACATGTTCTAGCTGTACTTAAGCAGACCATATGGAAGATTTGAAGCTGTAACGAGATACCTTTCACCCTGAAGAGTGGGACTGAATTTCAGCTTGTTCTTTTCTGAATGTTTTCTTTTGGCTAGACATTTGAATTGTATTTGTTTGACTTTTTTCTTCCACAGGATATCTGCTAGTGAAGGGTAACGTTGTTGGATGTACATTGCAGCATTTAATTTTTTGGCTCAATGACCCATAGCTCCTTTTGTTGATGTTTTGGGGAGGGAGTAGATTAGTGTTAGTGGTGTATCTTATGTATGAGATAAACTTCTTCATCACTTAGTGCTCAAGTCTAAAGACAAAGATGCAGAACAAAGAAAATGGAACATTAGCTTGCAATATTTATTTTGAAATTGATTTATGCAGATTAGTTTCTCTATGTAACGTTAGCCAAAATTTTATGATATTAACATAATTCTTTATGACTGCAAAATTGAGTGAAATGTATCATACTGTGATATGGTGACAGAAATTCCTTTTAGGATAAGTTAGATTTTATAATAGGAAGGTTGGTTATAAAAATTTTAAACTAAATAGGTAAATTATTGGGAGGCACAGTTACACTTGGGATACAGTCAGTTTGTCTCTGTTTGTAAGATGAAATTCTTCTGCCTTGTTTAGCATCTTTTGTTTAAGAAGAACTTCTTGGGTACGTACTAATGCATATTCCTGAAAAAGTTGCATCCAGACCAAAAGAGTGTGTCTCAATATTGTAACCATTAAACCAAATTTCCTATCCTCGTACTTTGAAGAATGCCTGTTGTCCTGCCTTTTCAAGCAGTGAGCTATGTTGTGTCTTGGAGTTAACAAAGGTGTGACAGTGAAGTCAAAACTAGTCTTTCTTCAGGAATGCCTTCAGTGTGTTTCAGAGAGTGGTGAAAGCAGTCAGACATTGGCAAAAGTGCTCAGATCCAAGGGCTTGTAGCCCAAGTTTTTGCTCATTTGCTGTGTTCAATAAAAAAGGAAAGAGAAAAGGCAGTTTTTAATTACAAGAATCTGAAAGTTATATTTTGAAGCAGCTTGAGATGTTTTCAATAATAATGAGCTAGGTCTGAGTCTAGTTTTACACTTGAAGCTCTTGTGCTACAAAATGTTTTAGAGTAACTGTAGATCGCTGTTTGTGATTTGAGCAATGCGGGGAATTTTTGCATTGTGGGAATCCCCTGCTCAGGTGACCAGCATTCAGTGGCCACCAGAAACACTGAGTGCAAAACTGGTCATTTATTAAGGAGGAGAAATCTCTTACAGACTGCTCTGCCATCTTTCTGTATGACCTCAGATCAGTTCATCAGCTCTCTCTTTGCTGGGTTGTGCCTGTGTGCAAAGGGTTATGTTACTCCTTGGACCAGATTCCCTCTCTTTGTATACCTGTGCTGACTGATTTCACCGGAGTTACTTCTGGTCAGTACAGATGTAAGGTGAGAAGCAAGGTTTCTGTTTACATTGTCAAAGACATTTGATTTCTTTTTAAATTTCAACATTCAGCTTGTATGTAGGATATAGACCAGTATTTTCTTAACATGCATGGTAAGAAGGAAAAAGTTAAGATGATGAACTCTTCAGAATATAAGACTATGAGCAGGTAAAAGTACTAACAAGTAAGGTGCTCTGAAAATTAGCCTCTTCCCTATACAGTGCTAGGTTTTTCAGCTGATGAATTTTGGATATGCAGAGGAGCTCCTGGATGTCAGTGAGAGTGTCAGTAATGTTGTTTCACACTCCAACTCTGTCCTACAAGGAAAGGCCATTGCAGTCCTCCTCTGGATATGCTAATGCACTGTGAAAGTGCACATCATGCCTGGATGGGCCCTGCTGATAAAATACTGCCTGGAGATCTTGCAAAGTGCTAATGTGTCCAAGCGCCCGCGAGCAGAGGGTGAATAACACTGCTTTGTAAAGGTCACGTCTGCTGCAGTTAGCTACCACATCCTTCTCGTGTGGGACTGGACTCCACTCTGGAAAGTTCTGTTGTTCTTTGCAGTCTCAAAATCCACAGTTTAATGGGTAGAATCACTAGGGCTGCTGAAGTGTCCTAAATTAGACAGTGGCAAAGAAAAGCAAGCACTGAAAGCTTTAAAGCCTTACTTAACTGGCTCTTTGGGTTAGGATGGTTGTCTGATTTCAAGTCTTGCCTACTGCAGTGTTCCCCAAAGTGTGTTATCTGTTCTGGAAATTGCCTTATTCTCATTTCCAAGCTTCTTGTGATTCTTTACCTTCTGATGAGTAAAACTCTTCCACTGCTTGCAATGATTCTTGGTAGTTACGTAGGACCATTTGCCAAGCAAAGTTAGTAGTTATTCTCACTAGTGGATGAACACATTTAAAAAAACCAAAACAAAAAACCAACTACCTTATAATTTTTTAATGTTGCATTTTACAGTAGCATTTGACTCTCCCCTCCTATTTAAAATCTTATACCTTTTTTCCTCTAAAGCTTTTAAGATTTAATATCATTCATAAAATATTGTGAGCATGGTGTAAAGTTTGTGTACGTAACATTAAATAATAAAACAGGTACAACTAAAGTATAATTTCAATTATGCTCTTGCAATTTTATTTGGGACCTGGTTGTTCTTAAATACTTCCCATAAAACATGTACATGTAATACTTACACATGTTAATATAAAAAAAAAATCTTCAAATAACTTTTAGCCTTAATGCAATATATCAGACTTGTCAACTATTTCTAGTGTCTTGCAGGACATTTGTGTTCATAGATAACCTCTCATCCTGGACTTAATTGTTTACAAAAGTATATGTCCATCATGCAGACTCTCATTTCAGACTTAAATCTCTGAGTTCTAGATGATCTGGCATTTTTTCTACTGTGAGGAAGAGACGTTTCCTAATTAGTGAGGGAAAGGTTTATCTCTTCTATAGTTATGGGACTGCAGTCTGAAGCGAAGCTCTGCTAAGAGGAAATGCTCTTCCTTCTTTTGTTTCCTATTTTTTTTCCTCCATGAATAACTGTTCCTTCACCCCACCTGCTTAGTTTAGAAGTTCTGATTCACCAGAATGGTGTCTTCTCTAAATGTTTGCTTAAAAAGGAAAGGCATCCCGAGTCCACTTTTAGGAGTGTGTTTAAGTAATGTTCGTTCTTCTGTTCAACCAGTGTTTTCATTGCTAGGCATCTAAAGGACAGATGAGAGTTCATCTTTCAAGCAAATACTTTGCTGGTTGTTTCTATGCACCACAGTTGTTGCTCATCTAAATGAGGGAAGCCACTGCCCAGCATCACAGTGTTTTGTTTGTCTTTGATTTTTTCATTCCTGATGTCTGTTGAAGACTGGTGGGTTGTATAATTCCAGGTTTGGTATCTTACCTTTACATTTTCTTGTCCGTTTCTCTTTGAGGCTCTGGTTGTGGTCACTGCTGCTGCTTCACTGTGGAAAATAAGTTTATTCCCAAACACTCACAAAGAAGATACTGGATGATTTAGATACCGTGCAAACTGCAAGGTTCCTTTATTTACAAGGCACCTTTATTTACAAGGTGCTTTTATTTCCTTCTTTGGGTATGTAAATAAAGTGTAGGGATCTCCCTCCATAGAAGAGAATTGTTAAGGTTGGGAAAGACCTCTAAGATCATCCAATTCAATCATTAAACCCAGTCCACCACTAAACCATATCCCTAAGCACCACATCTACCCGTTTTTTGAGTACTTCCTGGGATGCTGATTCAACCACTTCCCTGGGGAGCCTGTTCCAGCACCTTACCGCCCTTTCAGTGAAGAAAATTTTCCTGATACCCAATCTAATCCTCCTCTGGTGCAACTGGCTAAACTTGCAGCACCTTGCAGTTCTATTAGGTCTGTGCTGCACAAGGTCGTTCTTATGATATATGTCTGGCTTCAGCTGCCAAATGCTGTTTCCAAGGCACTTGGGTGCTTGTTTAGCATTTGTGCTCTGTCTTTGAAGTCTTCTGTTACAAGAAAATCCAGTGGAACGGCCACCAGCATCTCCAGTGCTCTTATTTTCCCCTGCTCTGAAACATCTATTCTCTGGCATTTGTGGTGAGCACTGCTGGGTTAAGGATGGCTTGGGCCACATCCAGCCACAGCCCTTGTGAAGGGCTGGGACTCTGAAGGCAAGGGAAAGGCTTGATTTTGTCATTTTTTAAAATTTTCTTTTTTGTGTAAGAATACAACTTGAAAATGAAATAGAACCAAACCCCCTCTTTCTCTTAGGACTTGATGTCTCATTGGGTGTACTGGGGCATAAAGACAGATAATTCACATTACTCATTGCTTGGTACACCACAAATGGTGTATCTCACATGACTAAGTTTGACTATAGCTTTTGATCACATGACAGTTTCTTAAACATGGCATTTAAAAATGTTTACAAATTTAGACAGCAGCAAAATAAAACCAGACATTGGTTTATAGTAAAAGTAAATAAGGTACCTTCCTAACAGTATCCCACGTAGCTAGGTATGATTTTCTTTTCCAAAATTCTTGTTTCATGCTTCATTGGAGAACTCAGTAAACCATGCCACTTTGTTTCACTTGCTCAGCTTTTGAAGAATGCTGTCTAATGGGAATAAATTTGATTTAAAAACCAAAACAAAAGTAGTACAGACTTGATAACAGTCAGGACAGAGATCTTGAAAATGGTTTGAATTTACAGAAGTAAATTGCAAATAAAACCTAAAGTAGTGTGGGTACATATGAGGTGAAGTTACCATGATGGGTGTTCACTTCACTAGATAGCAAGTCCAAAAAAGAATATTTGGGTGTACTTGAAAGTAAGACACTTCTACCTAGCAGAGGCCATTTGGTCAGCTTGAATGGAGTCCAGGAAAACTTTACTCCCTGCAGTAATTGACTGATCTAGACTCTTAATTGGTCTCCCATACTATCAAGTTATCTGTTTGATTCTTTACCTACATGTGGGTTGGTTTTTTTTCCCTTGCATTTCAGCAGCTTCCTCTTTTCATTCCAGTCCTTTTGTAATTCAGCAAAGATTAGGTGTACACCCAACCTCAATAATAACTTACCCAACCTCAATAATAACTTTTCCAGACATTTTCCTGAGTTGGCCACAGAAAACATCTTCAGTAATTTTCTTCTAGCAGTGCAGGCTGGGCAGTTGGATTGGCAGGAGGTCAGGCAATAATGTACCACTTTATATTCGGGTTTGTAGTCATGCACAAGGAATGATTTTCTAATGAATGGGCAAGCAATTGACAGTTACAATTGCGACCTTGTTGTATTGATACCTTGTTAATTATTGGCAATATACCTTTCAAAGAACACACCATGCTAATTGATAGCCACCTTTTGTTTATAATGATTAATAATATAAAATTAATTGTCTGCAGTGGTTATAGAAAGAGATGATCTATGTTAATCAATTATAAATGAAACCTTAATGTTTGGTAAGTCTGACAGTGACCTCTAGAAATAATTTCTAAAAGGAGCATGTTTTTGGTAATAATTTCTTCCTAAACTTTACTGTTGGAATTGACTAGTGCTAAAGATATTCAGCATTTTTACCTTTCCTTTACTGGTGTTTGCACTGCTTATTTCTTTTTTTCTCTTTTTCTCACTTAGCTAAATGGTAGACTTCTCCAGTGTTTTTTTGGGTGGAAAGTAGGGTTGAGATTGGAGGGGTGGTGGAGGAAAGAAAAATAGGATTGAAACAGTTTTGAGAAAGTATTTTATTTCTAGATTGAACATTATTTTGTCTCATACGTTAAGCTGCTGCACCTGCTTTTCCCATCCTTTTTCTTCCTGGAGTGCTCTGCTCGAGGTCAAGACGACCTCCCTGACCACCCTTCACCACTGACATCTGAGTACCACTCATACCTAGAGGTTGAAATGTGTCCTGCCTATGGCAGTTGTATTTGTCTCCTCACAGTTTTTTTTTCAGGCTTCCTTGCTTTCTTAGGTGTGGGAAAAGTTCTGGTAACATGTAGACAGTAGCAGGTGATGGATTTATGAAGTGTCTCACTCAAAAGTAGCAGAAAGAGTTTGATGATGCTGCATAAACCCGAATGGAAATTTCCTGGGTTACGGAGGCATGGATTCTTTAAACTGAAAGGAATACACACCTCAGCAGAGAGCATTAAGGACTAGATTTTTTTAAATCAAGGAAATTAGAAAAAAAGGACTTTTTTGACAGGTGTCCCTTGTGACTCTGGCACTGTGTTTCCATGCTTTCCCTTCTGTGCCTGTGATGGAGAAGTGAGATGATGTTCATCTACCTGCTGTTTACAAGATCCATGTTGTGAATAGGGGAGGGCAAGGAGAAAACCATGCCCCTTTTTGTCAATTTTTGGTCCTGTTTTGGTGCTGCTTGACTTGAGGATCCCTTTAATGATTATACACTAATATGTTAAAGAGGAATGTCCTCATATCTCCTTTGAATGGAAGGGTTATTGTACTTGATTTGTTTGCTGTAGTTGTAAGCTCTCTGGAGTAATGACCTTTCTTATGTGGTTTGTAAAGTGCTGTGTTTACTCTTCATGTCCTGCAAATTGCTGCAAAAATAATAGTAGCAGCACTTACCTCTTATTCTTTTTCTATATACAATGTAATAAAATTATACAATTGTGATTGAAGAAGATACAGAGATAATGTATTCTAAATGCTGTTGTTTCCAAGGAATTAGAAGCCATTTCCCGAACCTTTAAAGTAAAATATCTTTCTTTTTTTTTTTTTTAATTCAGTAAAGATGGATAGGTAAAGTTGGTTTTGAAAAATTCTGCTTTTATGTAGCTATTAACCTAATTTTGAGGATGTTTTAAAATATTTAGTTAACATATCTATAGAGTCCAGTAATGTTTCAGCACATGCTCTTTAAAAGCTCTGTCACAGTTAGTTTGCTTCAGGTACTTCTGAACACAGGAACCAAAATAACATTGATTGCAATTACATAAAAAATTAAGTATCTTAAAATTTGACTCAAGTTTAGTCATGCTTTTTTAAAACATGATGAAAATAATAGTAATTTTTCCCATTCCAGAATGTAGGTAATGGTTTTAGCAGTGTTTTCAGTAGTATTTAGTGGTTTTTTAAGACTTCAAATTGCAGAATCAGTGCGTTATATGATAAATTTAATTTTCACTGAAAAGGTGGGATGTGTACAGCTTTGCTGATCCAGAAAAAAAGCTGGATAATGATTCTGAGGCACCCTGATTATTTTACTATTTTTTTTAAGTGGGAATTTTGGGAATTGCAACCTGTGCCTTTTAAGTTTTGTGATACACGGGTACCATGTATTGAACAGAGACTGATATTGAATGTCTGGTGCTGTTCTGTAGTAACGAATCCCCTTATGAATGGCTGTGGAAAGTTTAAAGGTTATTATCTCGTGTTTGTTTACTTTGTAAAGATAAGATTTCAGAGAAAATCGAAGGGTACTGTCTGAAATTCCCAGTCACTGCAGTTCCATGGAGAGCATCGATCCCTTCCTAGAGGTTGCCGGGGACTCATTGTCTCCCTGTTCATTATAGGCTGCTGCTGAAATCTCCAATATTTCAGGTTTGCGATTCTTTTATTGTTGTTTTGGCAGTTTGTCAAAATTAAATGGCTTAACCAAATCAATATGCTGTCTTGCTCAGTAACATCTGCACTTCGCATGTCAAGATATTTTGCATTTCGAATGCAGTCACAATGGAGTGAGCCACAATGATTGCAAAAAGGGCCTTTTGGCCCTCTAAAGCCCTCTGACTGTAAGGAAACTTTCTGGAAAATAAACTTTGCTCAGTTATGCAATCACAGCTTCCACTGAGATCGGTGGTAATTGCACACATGTGCCCGTGGGTAGGAGTCTGTCAGTAAAGAATAGATGCAGCAAGGTCAGAGACAGAATATAAGCTACAATGATAATGAATTTTACTTTATTTAGAACAACTGATTGAGTATTTGTTTGTGTTTATTGGCGAGACAATTAATTCCAAAGTAAGGAATAAATAAACAACTTCCTCTGTTGTGATGGCCTCTCTTTCCATGGGGTGACTAAGCTTTTCTCACCAATTTAAGTTGTGGTGATATGTGGCTTTAGATACATGTTTATCATTAGCTAAAATAACACAGCTGTTAAGACAAGGTTTATTGCCGTACTTGTTCTGCATGCTAAGCACATTCTGTGTACATGTCAAACAAAATGCCAATTTAATCGGCCCCCTCAGAGTTTCCGAAGGAGTGATGATGAAAGTTTGGCAAGTTTACTTGCACCGTTCTGTATAAAATCTGCACGGCCATTATCTCCAGACACTTGCAATATGAAAAATGCCAATGGTGTTTTTACATGCTTAAGAGACTAATAAGCTACAGATGTCAAAACTGTGGAGTTATCTTGAGCATGTATGAATATGGCAATACGGTTTTTTTAAATTCATGTGGAGTTATTCTTAAGCTGTGTTTTAGTACCCAGAGCTGTTTGTACTGTGTCTGAATGACCACTGATTTAGTGAAATTATTGTCTGAATTGAGAATCCGTGCTATGAGGAAATATGAAAATTCCTTATTAAATGTAGGAGTCATTAATTTGTTCTCAATTTGTTTTGAGCAAGAATGTAAAGGGAAATCAACAAAAGGAAAATGGCTTAGACCCTTATCTCTACATTGTTGCCTGAAACCCCAATAATAAACACAGCAGGTTGGCATATTCAAGTTGCCAGACATATCATGGTGAAAATCTGTCTGTCTGTCTGTCTGTCTGTCTGTCACAGAATAGATGGAGCCCAGTGCAAATGGTCAGGATGTTCCCCTACTTCAGTTTCTGCAGTCAGTTTACTTTTTGCTTCATTTAACTATCCAGCCTCTGCAGCCACACTGGTATAGGAGCTATAGCTTTTCACAAAATAAAACTTTATTCTCTCCAGGAAACATCTAAAGTATTTAATAATATTCTTTATAATTTTCATTTTTACTTCACATCAGATGACAGTTTGAAGAGCTCAGGCTGAGGGAAAGGGAAATTCAGGCTAACATTTTTCACAGAGTCTATTTTGGGCATCAGCTCTGGGTGCCAAGCTTCAGAGGGAGGCTTTGACTTAAAGAGAAATCCTGTTCTCTTACCTTGTGCTCACTCAGGTTTGAACTACAGGAATCAGCACCTCTGTCAGGCTTTAAATCTTTCAGACTGAGTACCCCAATTTAGTTACTCTTTTTGATAAACTGACTTACGTGGGCTGCCAGAGGTCAAATGAACCCACCCAGAATCAGGTGAAAAAAAAAGACTTGTCTGAATGCCCAGTTTTGTGCTTAACTTTCAAGACTGTCTTCTTGGGCCTCAGAAAATCTTTTCTTTAATGACAAGCCAGGAAATCTTTTAACCAGACCTGAATTAAATGTTTATATCCCCATTTTTAATGCTTTCCAGACTAACAGTAATCTTTAAATACTGTTTTTCGTACACGGGTTTCTTAAATTTACTGCCTTTCTTGTTTTTCTTTTTTGGTCTCGTTTATTCAACCCAAGTTAGTATTTGGAAAATAAGGGGGTAAAATACAGAGTACTTAAAAAATAGGGATAATTTTGTAGCCATGATTACGTTAATGCCGATGTATCACTAATCAATTGTTTCCATCCTAAGCGAGGAATAACTTAGTCAGGATTACTGAGTTCACAGGACAGCTGATGTACTTGCATGATACACCCATGAAATGGATGATGCTTTCATGAAACTGAATGTAAATGTTTCCATTACAAAGTAATAGAGAGCAGTGACTGATCAGCATGCTTAATTTATACATTTTTTTCTTTGTTAATCCCTGATCAGTTAATTGCTCAAGGAAGTTGCAATGCCAGCAAAACCCAGCTATGTTATTCTCAAGGGAAAGGTAGCTTATTGATATTTCAAATGTCAGTCCTCCAAGTGTATGAAACTAGTTTGCTCTGCATACAACATTTGTGCTCGCTGTTAGGAATTAACCACCTCCTCACCTGTCCTGGAAATTATTGATGTCAACCTACCTAAGCACAGCAGCCAAGTGATGCAAAACCTTTACCCAGTTTTGTTCTCCCATCTGGGATTTCTGTGCTTATTGTAAAGATTTTCTATGAAAATGAAGTAATACAGCTTAGGCACAGTTGGAAACAGGTTAATTTGTTTTCAATTGCTAGATGCTTTCCCATTCACGTGTGACTAAATTCTTTGCTCTTGACAAGTTACAACTGAAAATTAGTTGGATTGAGGGTGGCTATCAAAACAAACAAAGAAGAAGAAAAAATTTACTTCAAATTACTGGATCTTGCAGATGACAGTGTCCCGTTAAGACCACAGTATGAAACAAAACCTTGTTTAAGCAGCTGCAGGAAGCTTTCACTTCCCTGTAGCCTGTTTTAGTTTTAAAATCTTTGTACTTGTTTGCTGGCAGCTTTTTTTGTTGTTGTAGTAGTGATAAGGAGACATGACCTGGGAACTGGGGACATTACTAGCAAATAAATAGCAAGACTAGAAGAAAAAACCACATTTCATACTTTAACTAATGGGTGTGTGGCTGTATGTTGTGTTGGAAGCTTGAATTCTGACAGCAGGTAACAGTCAAGCACAGTTTTATTATTGTAGTTTGAAAATGTGAAACGTGGATGCTTTTAGTTACCTGGCACTGTTGTGTTTTGATGAAGAAGCCAGTTGCTTGCTCTTGCTGTTTGCTGCAGGAATAGAGGATTGATGTTTTAGCGGGGAGAAAAACAACAGGAGGGAATGTGGAAAATTATTTTAGGTATTGCTGTGTGTGTAGCATGAGTGTTTGAGGTTAGTATTACTCAAGCATTTGGCTGGTTAGATGCTGGCTGTGATGATTTTCTCCTCACAAACAACTCCTGAAACCCTTTAATCATATCACCTGTAGGTATCCACAAGATTTTTATGCAGAAATATTCACAGAGATGAATGCTTTATGACTGCCTTTAAGAATACCTTTCACAGCCAAGAAATATCATGCTTTCAGGCTCGTGGTGTTGTTGGGGTTCTGTGCAGGGACAGGAGCTGGACTGGATGATCCTTTTGGGTCCCTTCCAACTCAGGGTATTCTCTGATGTTATGATCCTGTAGGCATTTTTGCCAGTGAATATCATCATATGCACATGTTTCTATGCTTGTACATTGATACAAGTGATTTTCCCTTTTTCCAATAGTAGTTTTGTAAAGTTATAGGCAGCCAGTTCTATATTGCCACACAACACATTCCTCAAAAAAAGACTTAAAGAATGGTCTTAAACTTGTCTGCGGAGGGGATAAAGATCTCTTCTGCAGAACATGGTGATTCATCTTGCTGTGCTTAGTGAGGCCAGCCAGCTACTAGGAAGTTGCTGAGCTGCTGAAACTTCTCTGCATAAGCTTTCAGCTCCAAAAAATGCTTCTCTACTCCTTGATTGGGGTATTGTTGTTCTTAGTCATCAGAGCCCAGGATCTCACCACGCACCTCTGCCATGTGTGTAAGAACACAACTTTGTGCTGGGGAAAATCTAGATGAAACATGGGTTTTGTTTAAGCATCGGGAAGCTGTTAGTCATTCTTGCCACCACTGACGGCAAAGTATCATAAAATAGGATCCATTTCTTTTGAAAAGTCACTCCCTTGCTTATAAATTTCCCCTGTTGACTTACAGTGAAAAGCAGCTGTTGAAGACTTCAAAGATTTTTGTCCTCTGGTAGCCTGATGTCAGTTCAAGGAGGAGATGATCTTTTCAGCAGGTGAAAGAGGCTGCTAAAAGCTTATGGGGGTTCTCTGCTTGGCAACTTCTGCCAGGGCACTGCAGGTTTCCTCCTGGCATATCAGCTGAAGAAATTTGAAGAAAAGTAGATTTGTGCATGTGTATTTAGAGATGACCTATCAGAAACCTAAGGTTAAAAAAAGAAAGGTTTCTAGGAGGACCATGTGATCTTTCTGTGGGTCAGTAAACAACAACTGTGTAAGCCCCAGGATTTTCATTTCAACACTAGGCGGCATCTAATAACACGTTACAACATCGCATGGCCCTGGGCAATGGGGCAAGCATCAGAGCCACAGCTGTGATGTTTTGTGCCCTGCATTGTGTAGCTAGTCAAGAGGTACATCAACTGCAACACTCAGTGGTAGGTGCAGTGTGGCAGTAGATGGTCTCTGTTTCTTCAGGAGACAGCATTCTACCAGCTTCCTTGGGCAGACCAGAGATGCAGCCATTAACATAATGTCTGAATTAGATCCTAGATCTTCAAAACAGTTGCTTTCATGACACAAACTTCATCTGAAGGGAATGTCTTTGCAAAGTTGATGGAACAAGGGCATTCTACTTCTCCACGTGTCCTCTCATGCAGCTTGAAGCACCTCATGTGGTTGAGAGAAATTCAAATACAAAGCAAATAATTATTGGGCACATGAAAATGTTGAACAAGATTTTGTGATAAAGATGTGTCAGGTGGCTCAATCCCCATTAGTTTCTAATCAGTGCAGTCATTCCCTGAATTAGTAAGAAAATCATTGGTCCTTGGGCTTTACCTAGTAAGACTGAATACTTAAAATCTTACATTTGATGTCTGAAATCTCAAGAGAGGAACATTCTCAGGATTTGCGTTCTGCTTCAGGTTTCTGTTATTTCAGTAGTGACCCCAAAAAGCCATCATTTTATAAGCAGAGAGCAGACACCTGCTCCGCATCTGCTCCTTCTTTTCATCTGCCTTCCAAAGCTCTTCTCATATTGTTATAGTTATCTGTCTTTTGTGTTCCTTGCCAGAAAGTTTGTGGTTCTCAGTTGTCATTTCAGGAGACAAAAGAATAGCAAAAAATCTTCTGTGACTAGCAAGGTAGTGTTAGTTGTGGCTTTAGATGGTATTACTTCTACTGCAGAGCATCTTACAGCCTCAGGCATTTGGATGATTCTTTCTCCTGAGCTCTCCAACCATTTTTATATTCTGCTGGAGCATCAGAGAGGCAGATGGACCAAGACTGTATCCTCCTAAGGTCTGTTTTAGCTGCAGTTTATGAAACAGAAATGTATTTTTTGTTTTCTTCCCCGCCCCAATTCTTTCAATAGCTTTAATATTAGAAAGAAAAAACGTAGTAACATATTCAGGGGATTCAGTGCTTATAGCTTTCTTTGTAAAATGTTTATTGAAAGTATCAAAGATGCAAACAATTATCTTTGGTATTGTAAGTGTATCTTTGAAATTTAACTTCAAAAGTGTCAAGATTCATTGCTTTGTAATTCATAATCCAGTTGAAAATCTAGTGGCACTTGTCTGTGTGGAAAGCAGAAAGCCTCTTCTGACTTTATGGTGGCTTGTAAGAAGTGATGCAAACCACTGTGATATTCTCTAAAAGTCTTGAGACTTCAGTTCCTCTGTAGTTCTCTCTGACCTTAGCCCTGGGAATTTAGTGAGTATTAGCTGGGGGATTAATGCATCTGAAGGATGTGTAAAAATTAACTGTGTGAAGGTGCTTGTGTTTCTGGGATAGAGCCTGGATTTTTCAGTGTTTGACAGAGTAGATGCTCTGCAAGTGACTGCTCTGTTTGTAGTTTTTTGAACAGAAAGAAATTGAGTGAATTCAGTGCTAGACAGAATCCCAGTGAACTGATTCTAAACATCTTAAAAATACTGTTTGATAAAGCAAAGATGGTCTTGTAGATAAATTATCTCAATAAAAAAGGGTAAGATAAGATAAGTATAGTATTACTTTTAATGAGATAATCTGCAGCAATGTCTTTAGTTAAGTATGTCTGTGAGCCTGCATTTCAAATTGAAGAAGTAATGAAGCTGAAGGTAGTGTACACTTGTCCATTGGGTTTTGGATGGCAAACATGTCTGAAAGGTGTGAGGTTCTGTGATGCCAGGATTATTAAAGAAAAAAAATAAAGAGAGTCCTGCGACTGACCTCTTGTGCAGTCATCAGTTTGCCACATGAATCAAGAGTGCCAGCTAGCCATGTGGGAAATGTTTCTGAAGTGTTCTGGGATTTGAAAACTTAGAATTATGAGTGTTGTCTTTTAGAGGTCTTTTAGTTTAAAATTTAAAAAATGGGACCATACACAGCGGCAGAGTGCGAGCAGTGGTGTGGTATTATTTTTATGTTAGTATATGAAAATGAATATGAGATTGAAAATCTCATTATTCCAGTAGTTTTGGAATGTTGGAAGTTCAACAGTGTCTGTGAGGGAGAGAAGAAAGAACATAACGTAGGTGCTACAGCTCTCCATTTTTATCTCCTGTAAGAGCAGCAGTCATGAAAAAATCCAAATTTCAGAAAAGAAGGGATGTTTATTACAGAGATGCTCTAGCAGTTGAACAAAGCAAATGCGTGGTAGCCTGTTTAAGGATGGTCAATTAAACCAGTGTATTTGTGTTTATCTAAAATGGTCAGGAGGAGGTCAGACCTAACTGAACTTCCTAGAGCTCCTTCCCTTGTATCAGGGAGTGCGCCCTGTTCCACACCTGGGTTTCAGTTGCATGTTTCTTTGCTTTGGTAGCTGTGACTTCCAGTGACTACAGTGATCCAAGCAACTTCTCCTGAGACCGGATGTTGTCCAGTTGAAATGACAGGAGCCAGCTGAACAGTCTCTTCCATGCCTGTTAGTCCTGCCAAAACCCACTTTAGCACAGATGTCCTGAGGGCTGCAGGGCGTGAGTCTTTCATGAACTGTCCTGGATCTTCAAGCATGTCCCTTTGGCCATCTGAAAAATGATTTGTTGCAGTTCTTGATTGGGGTATTTTTGGAGGTTTTAAGCAAAGCGGTGGAGCATGACATGGGCACCAGAGACTACCCTGCCTTCCCATAAGTGCTGATCACTGCTCCTATGTCTGTTCCCTGCATCCTGCATTCTAACACCTGGATAAGTTAACTCTTTATAATTATTTGGCAAGTAACACTAGTTTTCTTTTGTAGGAAACAGTAGTCTTTACAGAAATGAGTCACAGTACCACAAATGGCAGTGCTCAAAAGCTTTTCAAACATTAGACCTTATGTAGTGAAAAGGAAAAAGCCTGGTTCAGAACCTAGAGAGGGAGAGCAGTACCAAAACAGTGATAAGCTAAACAAAAAATTAGGGAAGACAGGTTGGAAGATAAGTGTAGGAAAGGCAGATGAATCACTGAATTGATGAGAATGACAGACTCTGTGTCATAGCAAATGCCTGCTCCATGAACAAAAGAATTAACAAGGTAGTAAATCTTGTAAACACATCTTATATAAGACTTAGTGTTTCATGTTAAAGAAAGGATTACTGTGATTGCTGTAATGACATTTTCATGAAGAAGAAAAGGATTTTTGAATAAAAACTTTGTCCAGTGCTTTAGTACCAGAAGAAGAGACTTGATTGAAAAAATATATATTTAATTTTGGAGTAAAAAATTTGAGTCCTCCTTTGAAGAAATTGCTATGGTGATAGCAAATTAAGCGTACAGAGTATTTGGGTTATTTATAAAGTTGAAGAGACAGGTCACTCCAAACTGGAGAGAAGAATAAAGATTAAACTGCTATAATATTAATTTTTCAAGTGTAAGCATTGTAGTGTATGATAAAAAGCTGCATGATGAGATTAAGCCATTTAAAGCTCTAGAATAACTAGTGCAACCAGTAGGAAAGGCTACTGTTTACTGTTAGAGAATTTTCTTTAATATCTATTAAAATATTGGTTGTTTCCAGGTGGATGAATCTGTCTTGCATTAGCTGAGACACTCGTCACAGTTTACCAAATTCTGTGTAAGTACAAATAAACAAACCCAATCAGTCAAAATCACTGCATCACAAAACATGCTTTAGTTTGGCAAGTCTACTTCGTTTTAATTGCATATGGTCTCAAACTTGAACCCTGGGTCTAAAAACCTTAGGAGAAATTTGAATTGGAGTTTAGACTTAACAGATTTTATTTTCTTAGTTAGAAAATGCTTCCAGACTTCAGCCTGTACCACATATTTATTCATGAGAAACAAGCCTTTTATATTAGGTGTTATATAAATACATGTCAAAGACCCAGCATTATTTTTTATTGCGCTGCAAATAACATGTGCAGTTTGGAGTCAGTTTTTTTATTTACTGATTGCTGCTGGCATGCTGATCCCCAAGCTGAATAGGCAAGAGGGGGTCTGCACTGAGGGCAGCACACAAGCTTCCAACAAAGGGAGAAATGGCCAAAAAATACTCGTCTGCCTTCTTCCTCTTTCTTTTCTTCTCAGCGTTCCTGGCTGAAAGAGATTGTGTATGAGGTGCTTTCTTTAACAAGTAATTCTGTTAGGGGAAGTATCCTTGTTACGTGGTATGGGAAGGGAACTCAGAGTCTCAAGGAACCTGTGGCCCTTGACAGTGCTGAGAGAAGTTCACCACCTGTCTGCAAGGGCGTCTTTCCTGAGGTACTTGCTGCTGTAAAGCCCTTCCAGTCTTTGGTTCCTGGTGGGAATGCGGGGCTTGTTGACCTTTCATTTCGGTCGAGTTCCTGTTTTATACTCTAAGCATCTGGAGCTCTGCCATAGTCTTGAATAGGAATGATTTCCTTCATAAGCAGATTTTGCAAATATAGGTCCTAGCCAGCAATGCAGACATTTTTCTTTAAAGAACAAGTAAAGAGTGCTAAAGCTGCACCTGGGATTTGAAAAAGAGACTTTGAATCTGGCGTAGAATTTCCTGGTGGAATATGGCTTGAAAATCCTCAGAATTTGGGCCCTATTTGTAGCAAACCCAGAAATTTCTCAGGAGAGATAGTTGTTGGTACTTATAAATCCAGCTCTCCAAGTGCTTATCGTTTGTAATTTTTTCCTATTTATTTCATATTTTTTTCCCCCAATCTGGAGTAGACCAATGGAATTTATGCTGCTATAGTGCTTTCTGTGCTGATTCTGCAAAACTAGTTAAACTTTTCTGTCTTAGCATAATGATGATGGCATTGATAATAAGGATAAATGAGGAAGCAAATGAGAGTTTTAAAACATCAGGCTATAGAAATCACAGTGTAAACATGTAATACACAGGATTAATCAAATGGTTTTCCAGTGTGATGGATTTTTTGTGCTGATTGCATTAACCTGTCTTCTAAATGTAGGTTGGATACGCTGGTCCCCGTCTTGGTAGTTTTATGGTTTTACATGATCAGTTACTTCTTAACTTCTTACTCAGGAGGCAGTAATTTGTAATGTTACTCCTTTAAAGGCTGTCTCTGATCTCTTTTTCTGAGAGCATTTGGCACTATTTTTCGTACTGTATTTTCAGGTAATATGCTTTTCTAAAAGGCAGTTGGAAAAATTTTGCTGGTTTCCCATTTATCACTTGTGCTGTAGTTGCCAGGAAATTAGATGGGTACTATGGGCTTGTATAATGCTTGATTTTTTTTCCTTGGCTTTCTGTTGTATGATGATGTTTCATATTCAGGGACTAAAGAGAGGAAACTAATTCCAGGCTTTTTAAGATCACCCTCCTGTTCACTGGAAAGAGAAAGGGAAAATCTTCTGCATGCATAGAAGTGAACAGAGAATTTTCAGCACACCAAGTTCGTATTTTCTAATGTTTGCTTTTTAATCCTCAGTGAATTCCTGATTCAGAGTTTAGTGATGGGGAAAAACTTCTGTGTGTGTTATTAAAGATAAATTCTATTTCTGTTCCTGCAAAGGAGGTATTCAGTAGCCTGTTAAAAACTGACATTTCCTCTGCCACGTAGATTTGGTTGGTTTGTTTAATAGAGCACTTAAGTGACTTTTTATGCATTGGGATTTTCTCCAAGATTGAAGATGATTTTGTTCAATTGGATTTTTAAACATTTGAAAATTGGAATAAGAAAGGCAGCATTGTTTAGGGCCCTGGCTGGGATTTTAAAAACAGGAACAAGTCGTAGCATTCCTTATTAAATTTAATTAATTGCTGCTTGTGGGCAATATGGCTGAGTTATTGTTGCAATGAGACCAATAACTAACATAATTTGGAGTTCTGTATGTTCAGACCTTAGTTAGAGCTTTGCCTTAGAGTAGTTTGATTATTTAATTTAAAAAAAATGTTTTTCTTTTATTTCAAAAGGGTATTGAAAAGCATCTCGCTTGCAGCTTTATAAAGGTTTTGATGAAACTATTGGCTAAATCTTCAGTAAGAATTTAGGTTTATTAGCAATTAAAAAATGTTTATTATTTGGTACCTGCTTAATAGTGAGATACATGCCATTAATTTGGTCTCAGTCTGTTTTCTGTTGCACAGATGTTCGCATTGCAAAAATCATTATTGTCTGCCGGTAATCAGTGCTCCTATCGGAAAATCCAATATAGAAGTGGGGAACTGAATGAGTGTCTGAAGTCTCATCTTATTCTACAGATAATCTTTCCAGCTGAGCAATAAAGGGGGCTGTGTGAGGAAATGCACCTTTGGTGCATCTGAGATGTCTGTTCCACGGCTAAAGGGAGTTCTCCAGCCTGACCGCTCACTCGCTCAGCACCAGGCCTTTATGCAGTGAATAATTATTTTTAATGAATAGCACGGGGAGTTAAATCCTTATGACTTAGTTATTTCTCAAGTGAACTCAAAGTCTGTTTCCATAGTGAATATGAAGTTGTAATTTGTGATAGGAGTTTGAAGTAATGTAGTTGTGCAAACCTTTTTATGCTCAGATGAAACGTGCCAAATGTTTTAGAAAGGTTTGCATTTGATTATGAAAAAATAAAGCTTAGGAGTTCATTGTGATCCTTGGCTGAAAACTAAAGTAAATATGCACAGTGCTACCCTAAGTCTTACTGTATTTAAGTATCTGTGCTTGGAAAATGCATGAAATGGAAGATCTGCTGGTTTGTTCAAGCTCTGTCCTCATTGTAAAAGGCATAATGCTCTTGGGTTTACCTATAAAATTATGAAATGAATGTGGGTCCCCTAGGTAAAATTCTGCTCAGAGTGAAGTTATTAGTAAAATTCCCATTGAATGAGGTGATGGCAGAATTTCACTGACATGTGGGACACTTAAAATCCAGTGCAAGGTTAAAAAATAAACCAAATCCCTAATTCGTATTTGAAAAGTATATAGTATGTCTGTTTCATAAATTTTACATCCATATTAAAATAAAATGTATTTACTCTTCTTCAAACTAGTCACATCTCTCTTCAGACAATACTAAGTTAAATCAGAGTGAGTTATATAGAAATGAATGCTCACTGTATTAAATTATCAGTTGTTTTTATTGATGATGCACTAATAAACACCCCTCCAGTTTGGCAACCTTTCTATATCCATTTGCGTTTCCTTTAAAATGAACCAGTCTCTTGGCACAAAGTATTAAAAGTGTTAATCCTAAATAGATGAGCTCTTCATATTATCCCCATCAAGTAACCACATTTTGTAAAACAAAGGCATTTCTTGTGTTAAGTCTTTAAGTGACTTGGCAACATAGATTTTTGATTTTAGTTCGTGCTATATGGTGGCTCATAAAAAGACTTTTAAAACCGAAGTGGAGGTGCTGCCTTCGTTGTTTTCTTGTTTTGATGAAGGCAGAGCTATCAGCCCTCATACTTTGCATAGAAGGGTTGTCTAGGATTGTAATCCAGCCTATCATTAAGACTGCAGCACTGAAAGAAATCCCTTACAGCTTGTTTTTAAGCTCTGAACTTAAACACTCCCTGGGACAAAACTCAGGCCCTGCCACCAGTTCTCCCTGGCAGGGCAGGAAGGAGTTGTTTGCTTGTGGGACCTTCACAGCCACCACTACTTCAGAGAGATGTGCATTGAGCCTGAAAATCATTAATCCTTATTTCTCTTAAGGAGGTCAGAGCAGTGGGGAATGCTGTGTCCAGCTGGGACTGAGTTACCACTATAGCTGGAACGCATGCTGGGGAAAGGGGAAAGGAGCTACTGTCCCAAAAGTGGTCCCAGTGGTATCTGGACCAAATCTGCAGAGAGACCTGTGTGAGTCCATGAAGAGGAGTGAAGGGCACAAAGCCACTCTCTGGATGGTGGGGGCAGAAGGAGGCCTGACTCCCTGTCCCCTCTGCTGGGTGCACAGCTGCTGCGAGGGCAGAGCGAGAAAGTCCTCATGGATTTTCCCTCTGTTTTCTTAATGAAAGGCTTAAAACCATTTCTCATCCCATAAGGAGAATCTAGAGAGGCTGAAGCTTTCTGAGGAAAATGCAGCAGCTTGATCAACTAACAAGGTTAGAAAGCAATGCTCATTATGATCATTTCTGCTGTTCATTGCTGCTTGGGGAAATAGCTCTTACTAGGGATTGTCCTGTAGTTTTTGATAAAAGGCATTTTCCTTGGCTGTTACAAGCCATTTTGGCTTGGTTCTTTCTCTCCCTTCTTGCCTTACCTTCATCTCTGCTACTCATTTCTTTCATAATTTATCTAAAACAGCTTTCCACAAACCCTGAGAGATCATACCCTTCAAAGCTGAATTGTATTTCTTAACTCTCCTACTCCGCCTGGAGAGCTGTCAGGAGGAGGTTTTACATTTGGAGCAAAGATGGCTTGTTTCACCTCAGCAAGTATTTTTAGTTAAGCATTTTCCCTCCAGGCAATTTCAGATGGTCTCTACTGGATCTTTAGTAACATACTCACTAGTATGTTTTATTTTAAGTTGTTATTTGTAGTTTTGCTATAATTTGGAGATAGCCAGAGGCTGTACCTTCTATAAGAAAAATATTTTCATCCTCCTTAACATGAAGGAACTTGCTCCGTTAACTGCATTTGACTTAATGTCATGAGCTTAAACACTAACCTGAAAGCTGTTAATCAGACCTCTGGTTTAAAACAAGGGCATCATTAACAAGTCAAATTTAGGTGGTAGCATTAAGTAGTTAGCAACTGGGTTTAGTAGAGTTTGCTATTGAACATTTGGCCTTGGCTTTCCTGGTTGATAAATTGATTTGTTTGAGATTCTGTAGTTTTTTATTTCTTGCATTTGCTAAGAATTGCTTGGCTGTGAGCTCTAAAAGCTTGATCAATCCGTTTATTAAAAATATGCCTAATAAAGTAGTGATTTTTTTTTTTTTTTTCTGTGTGCTAAAGTTTATTTTTGGCCTTGTGTTAGGAGCAAAGAGGGCTAGCAAGGCAACTTCTGCATTTTAGCGTCCTCCTATTTTCTGTTTCTGGCAGAACAGAACCATAAGAGGTTAAAGAAATACTTTTGCTCCACCCTATGTCCTACCCACACTCCCTTCTCCTGGTCTGGCTGGAGTGGACAGTGCAGTACCAGGCAGAGTTGCTGTGGGTGACTGGCTTTGGTTGGTTTTTCACCTGATTCTTGTGTGCTGTAGCAGGGCTCTCTAATGACTAACCTCGTGAGAAGACAGCTTGAGAAGACAGAAAAGTATTTGCCCTTTCTTTTGACAAGCTGCGGAGGATCCTGTTTCCCCCACTTCTGCTAACTAGAACAAATTCACATGTTGAAATTTTAAAATTTGTTGTCTTTGGTTAGTGGACTCTGCGGTAATTTTGTTGTCATGCCGACACCACGGAATCCAGACAACATCCACGTTTGCCTTCACCCTACAAGCAGGCAGAAGCTGTCAAGCCTGCATTATCTCCTACTCCTGTTCTGGGAGAGTGGAAGATACAGTGCCTGCAAGGTGGTTGGTAACCATGGTGGTCTTGGTGATAGCTCCTGAAAGTGCGCTGGCAGTACCCTGGAGATTGTTTTTACATCCACATCCATTGGGAGCAAAAAACTACCCTCTTGCCGCATTAAATTAGTTTTTAAAATTCTTTTGCATAGCCTTGTAATAGATTACATTAGTGTTACAATACGTTAGTGTTGTTCTTTGTATGTTTTTTTTCTTCTGGGAAACATCTTTGGGGAAATCTCTTCCTTCTCTGAGATGTGAAGATCTTCTTGAATGTCCCAACTAGACAGGAACAGGCTTTTAAACTCAGAGATTTCAAATCTTTCACATACATATTTTACACTTACAAGGAAATGCATCAGATTTAATTGTAAACAGATCATGGACTCTTGGTGTGTGTTTGGATGGGTTGTGTGTGTTCATATAAGAATAATGTCTTGGTAACTACCTTGCTTACTGCCTAAGGATTTACACTTACATTCTTGGCATTCCTTGTTCTGTATTATTAATGCAAGTTTTAGCTATTAGAGGAAATACTTCTTGTAGAAGTTTTCCAGGGAAGCTTTGCTATTCTTCAGGCTTCCAAAAGTGAGAAGGGAATGTGTGTGAACTATACACATGCACATACTGTAAAACAACTGTGTGTAATCTTAACTACTGCTCTTTATTAAATATTTGCTGTTGTATGATTGTTTTCAGCTGCATATTATTTTACATGTCTTTAAATTTTGTACTGAAGTTTTCCACTCTGGCTGCCTGCATTCCGGTGTGTTTTATTTTAGTCAAAATGGCTCCATGGTTTACAATAATGGGATTAATATAAAGCATGTTTTACATTTGTGAAAAGGAAATACTCTGGCAGACTTTTTTTGAGAAGCTTATGGTCCTTGCCTATTTAGGGATTGGGCAGAAATTTGGTTTTTGCTACTTAACTTCCCAGTGCTACCAATAAATACTAGTAAAGCATTCCTTGTCTCACCTAAGTGTACCCACATCTAACTGATGCAATAAAGAACTCTGTTAAAAGCCCCTGAGGGGTACATGGTTCTCCTGTCAAAGCAGGGTTTGAACAGAGTTGTTAACTAAGATTGAGGCTGTATTCTGGGGACAAGGAAAAAATACAATATTAGACATTCATATTTCATTTCTGAAAGCATTTTTATCCTGGAGTCCAAGAAAAGCACAAATTGTGTAAAATAAGTGCTGTGCTGGGGAGTACTGAGAAGACATAATCAATATGAAAAGGTCTGAGCTTCTGAACTGCTGGGCTCCAGCAATAGCAGGACTTGGGTTGTCTTGAATTCTGCTGCAACACCTGTCAGTTTGATTAGCTTAGTGCATAATCCCAAATAGACTTGGGACGACATGATCATTTTTAGGAACATGATTTGAACATCTTAATAATGTTCTCAGTACTGTGTCTTCAAGAGTTTGATCAGAAAGAGAAATGTTTCATGATGCTTTCATCAACGTGAGACTGATGTGACTCCACTGTTTGAGAGTCTCAGAGCCCATGGAGAAATTTTGCCAGTCTTAAAAGACTAGAAAAAGGCTACCTTTTTAAGTTTTCTTTGTATTTCTTGATTGTGAGTGTATTATTTTAATGTCACATTTAAGATAAATTAAAGAGATTAGGATTTCTTAATTTCTTTGAAACAATTAACTGCACTCTCTTGAGTATACAAGGATCTGGGTATAAATCAAGGAAAAAATTCTTTGTACCTCTAGAATGATTTAGTGAGATTTTATACTTAAAAATGAGTTAATATTCTGGCACCTCAATGGAGAATATTAATTACACATAATCATACTTAAGCAATCATTTATTTGCTTGGGGAGCTGGGCTTTAGAACTAATTGAGTAAATAAATTTTGTTCAAAGAAATTCTATGAAGAAATGGAAGTTTAAATACTACTTTTTGCTGTTTAAGAAAAATGAAAAATGTTATATACTTTTGATGGTCTAACAAACCCGTATGTGCTTTCTGTCTCTTCTTGTATCCCTTTTGTGAGAAATCCAACATGGTTAATGTGTTGGGATGCAGCATTAAGGAAAAAAAAATCATGGAAGAGCGTTGACAGCCAGTATTTGTTAATAAACTGAAGCATGATTTGAAAAACACTTCATGTGGTTGATTTGCTTGAAACAGTTTGTTTGCAGATTTAGGCCAAGGTCTGACTGTTGGGCACCCTGCAGGAATACACCAGCCATGCACAGCATCAGACATTAGGAAAATTCTGCCAAAAGCATTGCAGTGCTGTTTCTGAAGTGCTGTGACTAAGTGCCTTGTGCTGTGTTACAGGTTGTGCTCCAAACATAGGCAGGAATCTTCTGGGAGGACTCCAGAAACATCAGGGCCCCACTGATGATGCCCCCATGGATCCTTCCTGGTGGGAGCTGTGTGGAGTTGGGTGTCCCACCACTGGGTCTAACCTGTGTTTCCCAGCTGGGCACTGAGGCCCAGGAAGGGCTCACTAATATAGCCGAGCTGCACCAGCCTTTGTAAGCTGACGTGGATTTGACTCCAGGCAAAGTGGTTGTGTAGCCCTCAGGGGTTAAACCAAGCCATCCCAGTTGAGGACCTTTATATTGTTACTGCTGTGTTAGGGCGTCTGCCTGCACAGAGGTTTTGATACAGATGCGGAAAAGGACCTGGGGGATTGTTGTGGTGCTGCTGAAAGCTACTGGTATTGGTCTGGGCTCTGCTGCCTGTGTGTCCCTCCATGTCTGTCTTCAAACCCCTCAAACGACTGAATCCAGATCAGGTTCAGCTTTACTTATGGGATAAAGATTGATGTAAGCTCTAAAGTATTTAAGTAGCTGAAGCACTGTATGAAACACTAGAGTTTGTTTAAAAGCTGAAATGTTCCCTGTTTGCCAGCTGCCACGTCCAATATTGTTTTCTTAATTTCTAGTAGCACTTCTAGTAGCCCCTGATTTCAATGAGGGAAATAGCGCAGTTAAGCTCTGGTGCCTCATGACTTAAGAGAAGATTCTTTCAGCAGTTTTATTAATAATGGGCTCCTAAAGCACTATGGAAAATGAACTAGCAGCAGTTCTGTGTAAGAGACCTCAAGAACCACCACCACCTTTATCATTCACTGAAAAAGTCAAGTCTTGGGCTGAGGAAAATTTTTAAAATAAAACCCCCAAACTGTAGAGAGTTGACGTAGCTAGTACAGTAATAATGATAAACTTTATAAGGCAAGTGTCTCTTATTAATGTGCTGCAATGCACTCTAGAGATTCTCAGTGCTCAAATTAAGCCATAAAAGATAATAGAAGAGCTTATAAAGTTTCTGCACAGTGAATGATTTCATGACAATGGCGTTGTTTGTTTTAATGATGTGAGCAGAGGGCATTTGCCCAGTATCTTCAGCATTCCCAAGGGGAATAGGTGCAGCAGTTACATTTTACAATTTCACTGTCATTATAGAGGTGCTTTTCTGTGCAGCTGTATTATAATGTACTGCATAGATTGTAATAAAGATTTGAAGTTAAAAACTTCAGTAAGGAAACAAAACTGGAAGTTTACTTCTGCTATGATTCACCTGGTTGCAGAAATAAGTACATTTACTTACATTTGCATAATACATTTGAAAAATAGTTTAGGGCTGTGACTTTTTAGTGACATCCATAATTGTAATCGTTCATAATCGTTCTCTGTGGACTGCATGACTATTATAAGCAGTGATGTTTTACTGATGAGCTCATCCAAGGAGTCAAGAACCAGTTGAAAACAGAGACAGATTCACCCTCCTCCATCTCAGATGATCTTTTTGGTTTCCCAAAACCAAGTATAAGCAAATGGTTTTTGACAGTGCTGTGGCTGAGAGCCACCTTGTGCAGTCCCCACCCAGCCTTAACACCCATGGGCATGCTTTCCTAAGGGGCAGGTGTAACAGTGAAGTAGGGAATTTTTTTATCCACCTAACTGGAATAACAGAGAAAAGTCTGGATTTTGTAAGTTAGATTTGAGGTATTGCTAATAGATTTTAATTTGGATGCTGTGTGTTTAATTGCTGATATTTTTGTGGGCCTCCTTTGCCTCTATTCTATTCACTCTCATGACAAAATTGATTTACTAATTGCAGCAAAACCACCTGGAGGAGGACTGCCTCATATTCTTGTGAGGTGATTTTTTCTTTTAGTGTAAATTTGTTTTCTCTTTAAGCAGAAAAACGTCTGCATTGATGGCATGAAGTGCTCTAAAAGAACATTTACTGCAGGCATGGTTTGCATCCAGGACTTTGTACAATGACATTTACACACAAGTGTGTACACAAATGCACTCACAATTCAGAGACATTTTTCTTAGCACTTAAAATGATTAGAGGTTGTTGCAAGTTGCTGACATATAAAAAGGCTGCAAGAAAGCTCCTCTGAATTGGGAGAAGGAATGTATTTTCATTCATTAAGAGGGAGAAAATAACTTTTTTTTTCCTGAAGTCACCACTTGTCAGACTGTTCATTTGCAGTGTTTTTTTTCTTTTTTAATTTAGCAGATTTGTCTGGTTTTTGAAGGAAGGATTAAAATAAAAGGAGGAAACTAAATCCCTTTCTCACTTGCAGGGGTGGAGGTTTATCCCAGCTGTGAGTGCTGCTAACTTCCCTATAAAATGCTCATGCGTTGCCCAACTTCTCTCGTTTGTTTCAATTAAAATTTGGCGTTGTCAGTTCAGATTTCTTATAAGTGCAGTTTGGTGGTTTATATTATGCAGCTGAGAATGGAAGGCAAAGCATATGTGTGCAAAAAATGCGTTGAGTTGGAAACTGGAACTGAACTACATTCAGTTTTTGCCTAGGCTGCTTTTAAGTTTGTGCTATTTTAATAGTTTCCTGAAGTGATTGTGTTACTAAAAAGGTACCCCTCTGAACTGGAGTTTTTGATGTTTGCTTCTGGCTACAATGTAAATTTGGTTTGGTTATTTGTTAAAAATCTACATAGCTCTCTCTACAAATGCATATTTGATAATTTTTTTTCCTTTTGAGTTCTGTACGATTTTCATAAAAAAAGCCCAGAGCCTTTTCTGAACTCTAAAATAAATGTGAAGCTTCAGTCATGTCATGAAGGCTCAACAGATAGAAAATAGGGTTTACATTGACATATTTTGATGTATAACATGACACAAACAGTAGCAAAACCTTTGACTTTTAAAATTGTGAAGATATATGTGACTAAAAATGGCCCATTACCAATCCATAACGTGTACTGAATTAACATACCGGAGCTGGTTGGTTTGGTTTTAGTTCTCTCATCATGGTAGGGAACAGATATTACACATAATTTTGATTGCTTTTTCTTGCATCTTGTTTAAGAGCAAAGAACATCAACAAACACAAGACAAGGAGTTTTAAGCTAGAAGAGATAAGAAGAGTCAGAAAAATGTCTAGATAAATCAGGATCAGTCTTGCTAGTTTATGCATGTACCAGGTAGCAACCTAATCCTTCCAAAAAATGGGACTCAGAAAAGTAATTCTTCCATTTGCCATAGGAAGACAGACCTGGTGCAGTTCCTCTGGGGTTGTCCCCTCAGTGACAGTAGCTCTTCATGTTTGTCTGTCATGCTGTCCCAGAAGATAGGAGGGCAGGCAGTGGTCCCCAGGGTACGGGGTATATCCCTTTCAGCTAAAGGTGGGGGTGATGCAGTCACATGTGTGGGTAATTGCCGGATGGAAGATTCCAGTTTACCTGTGGGTTTTGGGATGAGTATCCTCCTTCAGAAAGGTTTTTTGATACCTTCATGTTCCCTTAGCTCAGAGGTGCAAAGAAATTCTGCATAGCCTTACAGAAAGCGAGTGCCATTTGCAGGATCCGCATACAGCCCCACGGATTTTGCATTTAAAAGAATGCGAGGCACAGATATTTAGTTTGATGGTAATTAACTTTGAACAGTGTACTGAAGTATCTGGCACATTTAGAAGTGTTTTAAAATCGAGGTTTCAATTTGTTTCTGAGAAATTTTGTAGTTAACCCAGTTTCTGCTCTTGATGCATGAGTGACTGGGTACCATATGATGAACTGTGTTATATAAGATGCTCAAATTGTTGATCCAAAATTCTAGCTATTTAACTCTTCTGGGATCTTAGTGTTTCTTGTTTTATTTTTGTCCTGTTTTCTCTTTTCAGTATTTGAAGTGTTGATACGAAGCCCTTTTCTGCCAGCGCTGTTAGCAGAAAGAACTTATGTATACCCATCTGCCTGTTCCTTGGGCATGGGAATGGGTTGCACTATCAGGAGCTTTTAACTATGTGGTAGATTATTACAGGAGGGATTTTCCTGCTTTCCCCTCTGTTTCCTCTAAATAGGTTTGTTTCTTACAGCAGGATATAGTGCAATAAGAATAATCAGCATCATTGATTCCAGCTGCTTCCTCAACAGAAAAACTACATTTTATTTGGATGAGCTTTGCTGTCTCCTGAATATTTTGAGAGGAAAACAAGCTTCTCCCTTTCTGTGGATCTTTCCCACCCAGATGTTCAGTTCTTTATTGTATTTTATTAATAAGTTTAATGCTTTCTTAGCTGTAGGGCTGCAATGCAGCAAGCAGATGCTTCTGTTAGAGCAAATTCCATGATATTGGAAGCTTAATTATCAAAGGCACAAAGTCACTCTCATTATATTTTCTACTTGTTTTAAAGGGGGGAGGGGGGTGGGGTGAAAAGGCAAAAAATGTTCTTTGTTTTTATGGTAAGACTGATGGTAGGTTAACAGCTGGGAAATACAAAGCTGCAGCTCCATGATTGGACAAGGAAGATAATGATTGTTCATCTGCAGAGATCATTATTTTCTTCTAATATGAGATTGCAGTGTTTCTGTTTGTGGCTGTGAAGCTTTAATTACAGTTCATAATTATTTATAAATTACGACTGTGTAGACCCTTCCTTTAGGAATCTGTCTTTATTGCAGAGGGTTGTGGTGGTGGGGGAGAGGACTGACAGGTAGGCTTGAAGTAGTGCATGTGTGGTCTCATGGACATTTGAAAGTAAAAGTTGTGGGTTTGTACTTTAAAAGATGTTGTAAAACAGAAAACAAAGCTAAGATATGGTATGCATGGACAGCATGAGAAGAGAACAGTTGAATGGGATGTTTGCTTGAGAAAAACAAACCAGCTCAATTTTCCTTCATAAAAATACCAATTTTTGAGTAGTTTGGTCAACCTCCCCTCCCTGTTATTAAAGAAGGTGCTGTCAGTGTTATGTTAGTAACACAGTTCTTCAGTTCCATGCAGTTACAGGCCTCAGTTGCATCCAGACACTGCACTTGAGCATAGCAAGAATGATTTTAAAATACAACAAAGGTATGTTAAAATATATCTATTATTAAAAAAACATTGGTAGAAAATAGGTAGGGCACTAGATTACACAAACACAGACATGGTGTTCTTAATGAGTTGTTTGGTTTTGCCAGTCAGGATTAGGAATGCTTCATGAATTAAAGCTGAAGCGAGTGAGTTGAAATTCTCTTATATGTGTGCTAAGCAAGAACTTCTCGACTTGGGGAATTTCACAGATTTAACTGGTAACAGCATTGCTTCCCATGCCTTTATGCAGTTTGTTTATGTAAAAAGCTGTCCTTCAAGCACAGGAAAAAATAACCTCTTTGCTTTTTGCATGTTGAGTAATGGGGAATTGGAGAGAATGAATTGTATGGTTTTCTGGGACATGAGATTTAGCTGATCACCTCAGGATACTGCTGCCCAGATGTGTTTTTCCTGTGAATTTTTGTGAGTTTTGTGAGTAGTTTTCCACTAGATTTTTTGAAGAAGGCCAGACTTAAAACAGAGTATGTATGGTTGGTATTACCTGGAAATAAAGAGTTATTGACCTCTAACTAAGTTAAAAGTGTTTCTTTGGCATGATTTTACAGTGCTAATAGAGTTGGTTTGGATTTTGGCAGAATGATATAATCTCTTGAGAACAAAATCAAATTAATCAAAGGTCTGCTTTAGCATTTTCTGTCTGTTTTACCAGTAACACTTCTGTTCCCTAAGCATTTTATAGCTCCTTAGTCCACAGGTAGAAGTTATATGTATTTTAGTGACTGGATCTGAAGCCCAGAGAGATCAGGTAACATGCCCAGAAATATGAAGTCCAATGTACCAAGTCCAAGAAAAATACAAGAAATGCTAACCCTTTATTTTGATAACCCTTTTCTCACTGATACATTGAAAGTTGGAGAAAAATCGTGTTGTTAGTTGTAGCTATGATTTGCTGAGGCAATTACTTACTCCCCATTGACTGTGGGGTTCAAAAGTAGACACATTTAAAATGCAGAAAGAGCACTTTCTTCAGTGTTATCTGGATTATTGAGTAATAAGGAAGAGTTCATTTTCCTTAGTCTGGCATGGGCAAAACCACCATGGATGTCAGAGAAGGTTTTGCTTGGATATGGCTTCTGATACATATTAATCTCATTGTCATCTAGTGTCATTCACAGGATGACATTCAAGTGGATGCTCTGGAAAGCAGAGCAGTGGGACACCACGTTGAAGCAATGGTTTGGATCTCTGGATTGTTCCATTAAGTTCAGAGCTCAGCCGTATTATAATGATGGAGATGCAATTTAAACATACCAGTTTTGTTGGATACTGGTCAAAATGAACACCTAATCTTAATGGAGGCAAACAGGAATTTAAACTCTATTACTTCATGTAGATTGTTGTAGTTTAGTGTGAAAATCAAAACTGTTGAAGTATGCGTCAGTGAACCTCAGGGTTTTTCAGTCATCTAAAATCTGGTGCCATTATATAGGGGAAGTTTTAGGTATTTGTTATTACAAGGGTCCCTTCTGGATACAGTCATACATCTTTTAAAATTTTCTATGGTACTGGAAGTAAGGTGGATCTGTGCAGTCAGAAATAGTTGCACACCTTTTTTAGGCTGGGAGAGACATACACATGAGATTACACTGCACAGACTGCAGTTATATTGCAGAATGCCCCTGTCTCCTGTGCTGCTCCAAGTAGTGCTGGGAACACCCTGCAGCTGATGTGCTCAGTGCTGTCAACATTTTCTTCAAATTGGGTTTTTCTTGTCTGGATAATGTTCCATTTGCATTTCTTCATGCAGCATGCAGATGATGTTGGCTCCTGAGACACTGTCAATAAACCAAATGAAGTTTTGGGGTGTGGCTTGATTCACAGGAAGCTAGAGCTAGCTTTGTGAGGTAATGTGCATTAAATACTGGTGGACTTTCCTTTTACTTTCCTTGCCCTCCGGAACAACTGGTGCTCACAGCCGATGGATGTTAATTGCACTGATTGATACAGCGTTCCAGAAAGTTAGGACATGCTTATCAGTGTTTCTTCAAATAATATGGTGTCTTTTTATGCTAATTCAATTGTATAATTCATATTTTACTCTTTAGCAGAAGAGGATTTTCTTTGGTCATGGCCCAGGTGCCCAGGACGCTATGTCCTTTTTGAGACTGGCTGAGCACACTCACTTCCCAGAGTTGTGCATAGCAAACCCCAGTGCTGTGCAGGCAGTAGTTTTATACTCCAAGACAGTAGTTACATTCTCCAGCAACTTCCTCAGCTCTGAGTGTCTCTTCAGCATCAGTTCATTTTTCATTACAGTTAGAACTGTTCTCCTCTGCATTGTGCATTTGTCGAAATGAGCATTGTGTTGTGCTTTTTCAGTTGTACCATGTGTTTTGACAGAAATTGGAATAATTTTGGGTAACTCATATTAACCCCTGCATTTTTAGATTTCCATATATTTTTTACTTCTGTGGTCTCCTGTACTCTGGGGGGACTCTGCCATTCCATATCCATAAGATGCTTGAGATTTTTACATGAGAGATACTATCTTCTACATTTTTTTTCCAGAACAGTCAAAGTGCAGATATTTTTCTGTCTTCAGAAACAAAGGGGAGCTTGGCTAAATCCACACAAGTCTGACTTTTTTGAGCCAAGTAGGTATGTGTGTCTTTATCTTTGTTGTGTGTAATAGGAGTTTTGGCTGCTCTGATCAATGCAGTGGGAGAAGCTGCAATCATCTGTGCACCCTTTCTTTGGTGGATGTGATGCCCTTGCCCAGAAAATGCTTTCAGTGGAGAGGGGAAGCCTGGCATTGGATCTTCTGGGGATGATGGGCATGCATGAAATAATTGTAATTTGCTCCAGAAGTGAAGCACTGCCCGTTTGCTTTTATTATGCAACAGAAATGCACAGAGATGGCAAATAACCGTGTGCTCCTGTTACACCTAAAAGCTTAAATAAAGAGCTTGGGGAGCTTGTGTTGGCTGATGAAAAGCCAAGAACTTGGCAAATGGAGAGCTTGTAAACAACATACAGTGCGTGTGTCTGTGTGGTGGGTTCTCAGGATGAGGTGAAAGGGAGCCAGAAGAAAGATTTTGTTGAAGCAGAAATGGGTTTCTGTGGGAGTGGAGAAAGAGAGAAATGTGTCTCATCTCATGCTCGGCTCCACATTGATGATGGTCTGACAGTCTGATAGCAGATCAGCAGTGGCCATGTTGTGTTCTCCTAAGGTGTCCCCTCCTTGCTCACACATCCATTGTGGCACTGCAGGGTTAAATGAGCAACTTCCCTATCCTACTGCTGCTTTTCAGGGTGGTCAGGCTCTGCAGCTGTGACTCACAGCCACAGTTTTTCCAGTGATGTGCAGGGTTGCTAAATGCCCTTTGGATTGTAGCTGGATCTTGGATACTCAAAGTCTTAATATATGCAGAATTCCCATGGTTTCTGTTGACTGCTCATTTCTCAAACAAGTCATAGAAACACCAGTCAAAAACTTGTCATCTTCATTTCAATCTGCTTAGTGTAATTTTTGCTTTTACCAGCCTTATGCAAATTCAAATAGTGACCGAAAGATATTGAGACTGGATTCTGCTCTAACGACCTTTTTGTTATTTTGGCAAATAAAATTCAGAGCTCAGGTTTTTCTTTGACTGGTCAGGTTCATGGAGCCAGCATGATGAATGATTTCTCATGACAGATTCTGGTAATTATAGTTTTATTAAGTTCCAAAAATAAACAATGCAATCTTCTTATTTGCACTGTGTAACATGGCTTGTACAATGTCTCACAATAATTATCTCATCCAAATCCAGTAGCTTGTCATGGAGATCTTAGTAAAGTTTTTCACTGACTGCATTCTGTCAGCACAGCTGTGGTAAAATGTATGGCTCCTTAGTTTGTTTGCAGAGATATAAAATAGAGGACTTGAATTATTTCACTTAGCAAGATGAATGGAAGGGAATGTCGGTTGTTCATTTGTGTTATCAGTTATTTATAGGATTTCTTCCTGTGTGAAAGGGCTTCCCAAGGAAGTGGTCACAGCACCAAGCCTGCCTGAGTTCAAGAACTGTTTGGACAATGCTTTTGGACACATGGTGTGACTCTTGGGGATGGTGCTGTGCAGGGCCAGGAGTTGGACTCTATAATTCTTCTTCCAACTCAGCATATTCTATGATTCTGTGAAATACTACTTTCTATATGGTTACCAGAGGCTGTTTACTTTGGCACAAAGCTACCAGACAGACCAATTTTTTTACCATTGCTTCAGTTTGTTGCTTCATTCCAGAAAGAAATAAACAGGAGGTAGAAGAGGAGGAGAAGTGTCTGCACTGACTGGATCTTGTCTGCAGTGTTTTTTGCAGTGTGTGCTGGTGTTTGGGATATATTTTGCTTTATAGAACATTTTCTTAACGGGCTAGAAAAAACACTGCTGGGGTTTGGCCATATGCCCTCTTCTCAAGACCTGTTTCCTGCTTCAGCTAATAAAGCAAGACCACACCTCGCCTTGGTTATTCTCCATTTGCCCCAGTTCAGGGTGTGCTGTAACAAAAATGAAGTGAGAAGAAGCTTGGACACAATTCCTTGACAAGCTTAAGCGTATCTGATAATATTTGTGGGAATATAAATGTGTATAGCATAACTTAACATGCAAACTCATTTTGTAAGTCACTGAAATGCACCAAAAAAGTAAAATACAACAGCTGTTTAAAAAGTCACAACTGACCTATGCAAATATTGAAGATTGAAAGTAAAAACAAATTTTATGTGTGTATGCGTGAGAGAGAGAAAGATGTGCTTAGATAAACAGAGTTTGAACATCTGGTTTTCTGCTTGATTTGTGTATGGTCTCCTGTGAAAGTTGCCTTGAGTTTAAGTGGTCTTTGAGTTATGGAGCACAGTATTTCCCAAGAACCAGGATTTACTTAGCACTGGTGCAATGCTATCTTGGAAGGAAGACAAATTATAGATAGAAGTAAATAAAATTAAAAAAATGAGGATCACAGAGTAAAATGCAGGCCTTACCACTGAAAAAGATTAGGTGTAATTGGTAGATAGTAATTTACCTAGTTTAGAATGTCTTGAGAAGCAAAACCAAAGCCTGGAAAACTTGGTAAATCTACAAGGAGCTGAAGAGGTGAGCTATATGTGCATACAAGAGCTTAATTTTAAATTGCTTTAGCAGACTTCAGAAGTTATCTTGAAAAACCCAGTTTTATAAAAACAAAGTGTTGGAAGTGTTTTTCTAGCCAGAAACTTCTTAGGGAAATATCCAAGTCTATGCTGCCTTAACCTATGGGAAGTACAGGCCTTACTTCAGCAAAGCGTTTAACCGTGTGGATAGCTCAGTACTTGTCTGGGTTTTTCAGTCAGGAGACTTTTTCCCTTGGAGATGTGCCTAAATCTCCCGTTGAGCTGGAGTCCTGCTGCCAGCTCAGCCCACCGTGCTTCTGTCCTCCTTTCATCCATGGAGCGGTGCCGCAGCATCCGAGCTCCCGCTGGGGTCTGCCCCTGCCGGCACCTGCCTTCTGCAGGGACCACAGTGAAGGCAGGGCAGGGTGGCTCCAGCTCTCTCCCCTTTTACACTTGCTCACCTGGAAGCAAGAAATCCAAGCATGAGTCCTCCCTTGATGAATTTAATTTAAAGCATGGCTCACAAGCTGTTCGGTAATTTTCTTAAAAATGTGAATGCGTGGGCTTCCTGTACAGATATTCCTGTTAGGAAATGTGTTATGCACCTTAGTGAAGTGCTGTCCCTTAACATCCCAAAGGATGCCAAGGGCTATCACAGGAAATGCTTCCCATGGCTGTAGCCCTTCTGGCAACACATTGAGCGAGTTCCTAATGCCTATGTGGGAACCAAAGCATGGGGTCAGAGAAGCAGACTTTATATTGTGAAAGGAAATGGAAAAATCCCCTCTCCAAACAAAAAAACCAATTTGCAGCATTTACATGTCAGCCAGTGCTTTTGAGTTTTTCAAGATGTTACAGAAATATCAGTCTTGGAAAAAGCAGTATTTCACTTCTTCTTTCAGAGCAAGTTCCTCCAGTCTTGTTCTGGCTGATGATTGCATAATACTTCATAAAATGTAGATATTAATGCAAGATTTAATTATACTCTTTACTTACTTTTCTCTCTCAGATTCCTTTTTACAGTGATCCTTTGCATCTTCGAATGTTTAGAAAAGGGAAGTAACAGGTTTACTGGCTAAATATACCATGAGACCATGTAAGTCACCTAAGGTGTTAAATAGTCAAAATACTTTCTGTTTGCAATTTATGTGAGGCTCAGATGGTGGTGACTTTCTCAGGACCAAATCTGAGAAAAGTGGAGAGGATGAAAACAAACATTTGATTTTTCTTCTAGGTATTTCATTGTGTAAGTGCATAGTAGCCAAAAATCCTTATAGCACAGCTACATATTTGTACAACACAGTGGTTTACTTTGGTTTGTTTCTGAGGCTCATGTAACATTGCAGTGGATGAATGAAAGCAGAAGTGGAAGCAGAGTTCTTGTTGCTATTGGAAAGGAGGCAACAGATGGAGCAAAGAGAAAATCTCTGCTCTTTCTAGTCTATGTTTTCTCTTGCCATCTAATCAGTTCCCACCGGGGTCTCTGCAGGTTGTGAAAAAATTACATCAAAGATCACACCTTATTGTAGTTCCATCAGTATTGTTTATGCTCTCTTTTTCAGATATGTATTTTCCCTTTTTGGGCCCTTAAGCAGGTTGGTTCAGCATTTCTGAAGCCAAGGATAAACACATGGCTTCACTGGAGTTGGCTGAGCCATACTGAAATGTTTCAGCAGAGGTCCTGACCCTTTCCATGCATGCAAACATGCCAGTGTGTTGGGAAACAAACACAAACCTCCTCCCTTTAAACATAAGCTCAACTTTAGTGGAAAATTTCTGGATAATGTGAAGTACAATAGAAAGGTTGTAACTCTATATGCTGTTTTAAGTAGAATTTACAGTTTTCCTGATTTGCTGTGGTATAATTTGGGCTGCTTTGATATCTTCACCTGGATGCATTTGTAATCTGAGAAACCTGAAATCGTGCAAATGTGACTGATTAAAGTTTTCCTGATGAAAATGATCATTAAATACCCACCTAGCTGTAAGGGAGAAGTGTTTTATAAGTACTAAACTTGGTTTGGAGTTGTGACAAGGCCCAGCAAACGCCGAGCCCCAGCAGCCTGCTCCATTTCCTCACATCCTGCCAGTCACTTCTGAATTTGTTAACTGGCATCTGAGAAGAGCACTTTTGCAGTGATAGAAAATGCTCACTTAGGGCAATCAAGAGATACCAGCATCTACTTTTGTGTGAGTCCTTACGGAAGGACTTAAACCTGATGCAGTGCACTATCCTTTATTTATTAGAGTCTGAATGAACTCTCTAAATGTTTCAGTGTCCTGTAATGTTGTTAAAATTACATCTTTCTATCTGAAGAAGCAGTGGCTACTGAAAGTGCTTGTGTTGTAGCGTTTCTTCAGCACTACTGGGTTCTTAACGAGTTCAGCAGAACTCTTGAAGATGTGGAGAATAATTATTCTTTTAATAAAATACTAGTTTTCAGTAAAGTGGAAATATTTTGTTCTTTTAAGAATTAGAAGTTTATTGTAGCTAATATATAGATATAACAATAGGAGAATTTCCTGGGATGCTGAAGTATTACTGCATATCTCTTGAGCATCTCTAAGACGAGAAATTAAAATGTTGAGAATAGAAGCATCAAAATTTTGGGTTTATAAACCAAAATCAAAAGTTATAAGATGAAAATGTGAATGCAAATATGGACCTGCTCTTATAAATACAGAGCAAACTCAGGCTTCTAGAGAGGAGGCTTGGGGAATGAGTGCAGCATCCACCTATAGTCATTATAGAATAATTAGCACATTAAGACCCAAAAGAACTATGTGCTGCTGTGTATGTATATTATACTTGCTCAGTTGTATATATTTTAGAAAAAAATAACCTAGTATGAAATTGTTATTAGTTGCATAGAGCACTTCAGAGGACTGAAAAAGTATCTCAAGGACCTCTATAATATTCAGGAATAATGGCTTTTTAAACACTATTCTAAAATTTTTATGCAGTGTTTTCTGATAAAAGATACTACACATAATTTTTTTTCTTTCTCCCTTTTAATTTCTACTTTTTTCTCTATTAGGTTGAGATGTTTGGGTAAGAAATGGGGAAAACATCTTAAATCTGTTCTGTAACCTTATTTGATCTGAATGCAAATTACTGGATTTGAATACAAGTAACTAATCAGTCATTCCTGTGCTGTGTGTTGAGACAAAAACATGTGCTCTTCAGTAATAGTGGCATAACAATATCAGGGGAAAAAAGCAATACCATTAAGATTTATCTTTGCTAGCAGCTAGCTTTCATTCACTGTGTTCTGAGGAAAATTACATTCCTCAGGTGCCAGGCTCACTTGGTTTCAGTGGCACACTTGAGGAGAGATCCTTTTTGTCCCCCACCCATGGTGGGTCCCCAGTGAAGCCCTGAAGGCCTGGCTGACTGTACCCCAAGGGGCATGAGAATCTTCTCTGCAGTTTTGGACTCTCTGAGGTACTCAGACTTGTGCTTCAGATGTGAGCTCATCTCTAGATCTTGCAGGTCAGAAGGGTGAAGTGGGGCTGGGGAGCAAGCAGTGCGTTATTCCCGCCTGCTCCCTGAGCTGGGTCTCCCACTATTCTCCAAAGCAGCAGCTGCTGGGACTGCCGTACTCTGACATGGGCTGCTCCAGCAGGTGGACCTGGGGTCCAACCCAGTACTGCAAGCCCTGACTAGACTCATCATCTAAAATCCATTAGTAGATCATAAGGTCATCACAGATATATTTTCAACCTGCCTGTGCCACTGAGCTCAGAGATAGCGAGCTCATTGCATGAGGAACAGGATGGCTGGGGAGTGAGTGGGTTCTCCTCCCAGTCCTCTTTACTTTCTTCCTTGTTTTCTAAAATAATCTTCTCCTTAAACATGTGCCTGTCTGCTGTTTGCCTTCACCCCATCAAAGTAATTGTGTCCTAGCTTTTAAAAGCTGGATATGGAACAACTGTAGTTTTCAGTGAGCTGCAAGTATGTAGAAGTAGCAGTATCAAGAAAAATGTAGCCACCTTTCTGTTGTGTAGCCTGTGGGTGTTTTTAACCTCTCTGAATGTCTGAAGGCATCTGAATTGCATCATCTGTGTTACAATTGAGATTTTTAAAAGATAACCGACAGCAACACATACAAAGTTTGGTAATCAACAGGAAGAAATACAAAGGTTTTTAACCGCAGAAGACTGTAAGAATGGCATATATAGTGTTGGCACACAGCTCTCTCTTTTCCTGCTCCAGAAAAGGAGGGAAGCAGCTATATGAAATGCTAATAATTTCACTATGGTTTTGAATAGACTAGACTTGAGAGCCTTGAGTATTTTTCCTTTTCTCTTTTAACTGCAATTTTGTTATTGTATTGCTGCCCCCATCTCTGCTAAATATGGCTTTTGAAATGTAAATCATATCATGTTCTCAGAGATGCATATGACACCCTCAGCAGTGTTCCTCTTTGCACTTCAAAGAGCTGTGTGGTCACACTTTGCATCTCAGCAAAATCGCAAGATTTGCCTTCTGAAGATCTCCTTTAATGTGTACAATCAATCCCTGATAATGTATTTTGGGTTTTTGTTCCCTGGAGTCTGTTAATTTTAGTGTTGCTACAGGTCATCAGGAAACATAATCTCTTCTTTTTTAATTTCTCAGTGAGCGTGCCTGAGGGGAGAGGAACACAAGAGAGGAGAGACAATTGAACATCACCATTGGCCGAGACCTGAAAAAATGGTGCTGAATGAACACAGGATTAGAACTTAATTGTAAAAGGGAAGGGAAGTCTTGACAGGCGATTTGCTTCATTTTCACATTCATCATGGCACAAATCCTCTGGCTGGCTGGTTGATGGGACTGTCCAACACTTCTGCTTAGGTTCAGTGCAAATCCGTTCTGCTTACACATCGAAAGACCTGGTAACAGGTGGGAACTGGATGGTGCCAAATACAGGAATGGAAAGAGAAATGGACTCTGACGAGCTAAGATGGAAGTGACTTGACAGCAACAAGCTCAGCAGTTGTCTCCAGTAAGGACAGGTTGAGACGGGAATCTCAAGCTTCACTGGAAGAGCAGTATGCAGGAAGCTGGTTTTCAGGCCACAAATGCTTTCACAGGTAAGGATTTCTGTTCCAGTTCAGCTCATAGTCTTGGGACCGTTTATTGGAGTTTAGAAAATAAGTTGAATAGGTCCTGACTGTTGTTAGTATCTTGTAGCACTTTCAGTTTCAAAAGTGTTTTAAAACAATTCACTTGAAGACCACTTTAACACTTGTATTATCAGTGAGGAACAGGGTTATCCATGTTTCAGCCTTCAGAAATGGATGGTCACGAGCCTTGGGGAAGGTTTATCTCAGCTTTCCTCGTTAAAATACTCACAGCTTAACTATGAGTGGTCTCTTGAGTCAGTATCAAATGTAGTCTGTAAAGTTGCTCTTGTGCTCAACACAGGAGTTTGGTGAGGCTGGAGGATGGGCATGGTTCATATCAGGAGGCTTCTCAGCAACGTGTCAGTGTTGAGCCTTATCTTGTCTGCCAGAGCACATCTCTGGGCAGACAGAACCTGCCAGGTACCCTCTCTTTGTACTCCCGCCTGCACTGCTGACCTGCTGCAATGCTTGAACTGGCTGAACTGGACGGTTTAAATGGTAACTGTTTCACCTCAGTCTGGTGTATTTCTCTGTAGATGGATTATAAATAATGTAATGAGAAAGAGGATGCCATGGTGGTGTGACTTTCTGAGGAATGCTCCCTCTAGTGTAAAGTCTGCTGGAGTTCATGCAGTGCTTTCCCTGTATGGGATGGTTTCTGATTTGAGAGGTGGAAGGAGGAAAAGAGGTTGAGCAGATCCTGCTGCTTTGTTTCCATGTCTGCCAGCCAGCTGAGATGCAGTGAGAAATGCATAGAAAATCAACTAGATATTGCTCTTGTTTTAGTAGGTCTAGATAATGGATTAGTACCACAGAGTAAATTAGTAATGTGCAAAACATTTATTTTTCTAATACAGAATGTTTGTCTTTAGAAGGTGTTTTGGCTGCAGTGAGGTGTGACTCTGTGTCCAGCTGTCTGCATCAGCACAGTGCTTTGGAGTGGTGGTGCAGCTCTGAGCTGTCTCTGTTGCATTGCTTTGATTTACAGCATGGTTTCTGTGCGTGTCAGCGAGATGTGTCCTGAAGGAGAGGAAACAGGAAGCTCTCCTCCACATGTGCTCCAGTGCTGATGGGAGATTAGAAGTGCAGGAAAACAGCAGGGCTCTCCTTCCTCTGTCTAGCCAGCAGCACACTCCTAAAGCTCCCCACTGCTGTTCTTGTCCTGTTTGTCCTCGCTGCTTTCTGCCAGTCCTCAGCTCTTTCCAAGGAGTTTTTGTCACTCTTTTGCTTTCCACCAAAATTCCAACTGTGAGGATATCTGCTCTCTTCTTTACCCTGGCTCTCTCCTTTGCTGGAAATGTTATTACTTCTAACACCCTTGCAATATTATACTATTTCCTGTCCAGTTTTACACTCTTCTGCCACTGTGTCTGCTATCCCTTAGCTCCCAGGAGCTGGCATTTTGACCAGGGTGCTTGGGCAGGGGTTTGTTGGAAAGCTGGTAACCTCATGACTGCTGCTGGATGGAAAAGACCTGGTAAATAGAGCTGCATACAATTCAGAGGGATGAAACTGGGGTCCCTGGAAGCCCACGACTACAGTCAGACTGTGGTGGCAGCCCAGCAGATTCAGACCTATTCTGGAGACTTAATGGCATGAACATTGCTTGGCCTCCTGTAAGAAATTCTTGTATTCCTTTGGAATTGCCCTTAGGTAAAGATGTTAATAAACATATTCAAATCTTGGCTGCTGTACTAAAGAATTATTAAACATTAAGGTGCACCATACATTCAGGAGGCTTGTTAAAGAAATAGATTGAATTATATTTTCTTTGTATGAAGAGAAAACTTCGAAGTTGTATCAAACTGATATCTATATTTCCTTTTTGGAGTTTGTTCTTGTTCCTTGCTAGATTCATATGATGTACTCAGCAATAATAAACAGTAGATAGGTATGTATTTCTCAGAGAAAAATACTGGACTGTGTTATGCTAATTTACAGGTTGCAATAAAAATGTAATGGCAGGTGCATATGGTTGCTCCTCTGATCCTTGCTGTAGTGCTCCTTTTGTTGGAGTGCCAGTTTAGCTGTAGGAGAGAACAATATCTGCTAGCAGCAGAGGGGGCATGGCCACATGAGAAGGGAGCTAATTTGTACAAAAAAGCTTTGATATCTGAAGCCTGTGTGGTGTCAATGCTGAATCTAGCCATGCTAAGTACTTGCAGCTATTGCAACAACCAGAGTAATAATTTCAATTTACAGCTGACGGGAGCACTGGCAAAAGAAGTCTGGGAGGACAGTGCCTGTGTGTAGCCACCTTCAAAGAATTTCCTAAATCTCCTTTCCACTTTGCTAATTGCTGTGACCTGGAAAGGCTTATAGTTATGGCTGTGAGATATTTTGATCCTGTCTGTAGGTTCATTTTACTGATGATGCCAAAGATTCCTTTTGATTCCTTTTTTTTGCAGATGGCTCTTGTCCCAAGAGGTGGGCTCATACAATCATTTTATTGTATATTACCAAACAATAGCAAATGTTTAAAATTTTGTCACTTTATGGGCTAAATACTAAATTCAGTAGATCATGTGAGTAGAGTGGGTTCATGATTACAGAATGCAGAAAGAGCAGAGGAAGGGAAGTGCGCCTAGGCTTGATTAGGAAAGAGATGGCTGAGCATCTCTTTGATGATGATAAAATGCAATTTGTGTGGTAGCAATCAGGAAAGAGTGAGCCTATCATTCTTCAGAAGGTGAGAAGAGAGAACTTGAGAATAAAAGTAATAGTATGCAAGAGAGTAGATTGCATTGAGCCCATAGCACTGATAGGTAGTGTTTCTTGGGATACAAACCTGAGAAATTCTGGCAATTCTTAGAGGAAATAACTTTTTCTTTCCCAGTCGTAATGAAGAGTATGAAAAGCCCAAATGAAAGGCATTCCAGTAAAAAAGCATAAGAAGAGACAAAATTGTATGATCTGACAATTGAGGACTCATACAGAAGGTGGAACTCGATATGTTACTGGGGATGAGTGTAAAAGAAGATGAGAAAAATGCGAGGGTCAAACCAGATAGGCCAGTTCACAGAACAAGGTACAGCTAATAAAGGGCATGGTAACAAAGAGACATACTACATTCTCAATAGTAATAAGAGGAAGACCGAGTTTCTGGGCTACTAGTTGAGAGGGAATTACAAAACTCCTGATCTGATGGTGCAGAGAGGATCAAGTAGTTAATGTAATTTTTGCATCATTCTTTGCCTGAAAGGGTGATCTGTAATCAAGTGGCAGGAAAAGAACTGCCATGTTGAGAAAGGTAAGAATTCCAACTACAGCAGGAAAAGGACAGATTATAAACTAATGAGATAGGATAAGGGGTATTTTAGAACAAGCTGGAGTTTATTAAATTATCTCTTCAACATAGGGAGAAATAGCTGAAACAATGTCTGAAAAATTAGTGGCTACACTGGACAACATTTGGAGGACAGTTTAGGTTCACAAAATCTGTGAAAGAGCGAACACTGCACCTACATATAAACTTTTCTGGGTCCTTCCCTGTCCCCTTTGGAATAGCTGGCTTATCTTAAATTCTTGGAGAGAAATGTTTGAATCAAATAGTCAACTGAATTTTTTAATAATTAGCCTGTAGATAATAATATGATAAATTAATTTGCATGGATTTTTTTTCCCTAGAAGATACCTTTTCAGTGGAGCTTAATTTCCCTGCAAGTAGAGAAATAATATATTTTGATTTTTGGAAGTCTTTTCACCTTCTCATAAACAAGGTGGCACAATGGACTACAAGGTGGGTACACAGTTGGCTGGAAAGCTCTTCTCAGAATAATTACTAGTGATTCACAGTCAAACTAGAAGGATCTGTCAAGTGGGATTCTGCCCTGGATTGCCAGAAATTATTCAATATTTTAATTAATGATTTAGATGATAGAATCTGCATGCAAAATTTCCAGATGACACCAACCAGGGGGAGGATGTAAACTCTCTGAGCACAGGATTAGAATTCAAAATTAATGTGGTATATTGGAGAACTGATCTGAAACAAATATGATGCAGTTCATCAAGGACAAGTTCTAATTTGTGGTTTGACAGGAATAATCAGCTGTGCAAATCAAAATGTAGAATAACTGGTGAGACACCAGGTCCACAGAAAACAGATGGGCAGTTGCAAGAGTTCAGAAAATGGCTATGAATCAACAATACTATGCCATGAATATTATGCTAGAATATATGGACAGGAGTCTGCCTGAAAAATAATTTTTCCACTCTACTTGGCATTTGTGTGGCTGGTGTACTATTTCTGCTCTGAGCAGCGCTCTGTGGGCCCATTGGAAGCATCCAGAGAAGAGCAGAATGGATGGCCAGAGGTCTAGGCAGCATGACCCTTGGGAACTGAAGAAAGGTTCTTATTCAGACTACAGCAGTAACTCTCACACTTTGTGAGGACTTTTTTCCTAGGTTCCCAGAAGCAGTGCAGATTTGTGTCAGGGCATGTGTGATGCACTGAGCTACATGATAAGAAGTGGCTGTGATGCAGCAGTGCTTTGGTGTGATGGTCAGAAGGACCTCCTCGGTTGCACACAAAGTTCTACACCTGCACTGGCCACTCTCAGTGCCATGGCAGTGCTGGGGTAACAGTGGTGGGGATTCTGGATGGCCGAGGTCTGTTTTTAAAATCATCCACTTTCTTCACTAGTGCATGTTTTGAGTGCTGGTTTAGGAGAACAGTGTGATTCTGAAGTCAGCTCTCCATCACTGGGGAGTGTGCGGCACAGGGACATCCAGGATGATCAAAGGATAATGGGAACACTGTGGGATGGATTAGGAATCAGTGTATGAAGCCTCCTGACCTTGCAAGGTCATCTTAGGTTCATCAGGATTTTATTAACTCCATCTCAGCAGAAGCTCTGTCAGACCTGAGCAGACTCAGGGGTGTTCCTGCCCTGTGACCCTCAGCACTGCTAGAGGGATTATTAGCTCTGGCACTATGGAAACCAGAATAAATAGTAAGAGGTTGCACTGTGCAGTGGGCCCCTGCTCTTCAGTCTAGCACTGACGTTTCCTGTCATCTCCTGATCCCATTCTGTCATAGCTGCGTATCTTCTCCCTCACACCTTTCCCTGTGATGGCACCCTCAAATCTTTCCATAATCCCTCTCAGCCTTATGTCTGAAAGTCATTGTCACTGAAGCTTGACCTTGGGCCATATCCAGAGAGACCAGGTTACTCCCAAGGAGCAACTCTTCAGCTTGGCTGGTACTCCCACAGGCCTTGCTTTAGCAGAGAAACAGAATTTGTCTGTTAGAAGATTCTCATGCTCATAGAAACACAACTTGGTGGAGATTCTCCAGTGTCCCCACCTCTGTGCTGTATTTCCTATACACGCAAGACTTCTGCTGCATTTCTTGTCCTGTGTTTCATGCTGTCCCAGCCTCTCTTTGCCTCTTCTCCCATCAGTGCCCACATCCACTCTCTCTGTATTGAGGCTCCTTCATCCCTCTCCATTTGTACATTTGATGTCACTTCCCTTCCAAATTCCCTACCCTTCTGGTAATCTTCATACTTTTCACTGCTTTCCTTCACCTTTGTTTCCAGACCTTTCCCACTTCCAGACCAACTAATTGCAACCTAATTCCAGGTTGTGTAAGAGCCTATCCCCCTCTTTTCTAGACTCAACCCCTCCTCTCTTCATCTGCCCTTTTGTGGGGTGACTACCTTTCCCCACCTCACATCTCTTCCACAGTGGCTTCTGCTGTGTGTGTGGGACCTTTCTTTGCAGCAAGGCAATCTGAGAGGCTGCCATCCAGTTTGGCTTCTCTCCCTGCATCTTGTTTTGCTTAACTGCTGGCATTTTGGGTGGAGATGTCTCTGGTACAGGGGTGGCAGTGCCAGAATAGGGAGGCTCCTTGGGAGGACTACATGGGAGACCAAATAAATTGTTCCAGCAGGTTGCATATGACCTACTTGGCCATTATGCATTTAGGGAACGGCAGAGTGAGGGAAGATGTGATAACCATTTAAAAATATATGGAAATTGTATGTAAAGAGTAAAGTAATAGAAACTCTTTTCCAGTTCTGCTGGGGATGGAGAACGAAGTAACAGTCAAGCTCACTGTAGTGGAGAGATTGAGGTTAGACATTAGGAAAATCTTTCTAATGGTAAGGATAGTTAAGGACTGCAGCCAATTGCCTAGGGAGGTTGCAAAGTCTCTGTCACTGAAGGTTTTTAAGAACAAGTTAGACAAATATCTGTCAGAAATGGTTTATGTATAGCTGATTTTGCCCCGGGGCAGGGGAATGGACTTCATGAGAGCACTTCAAACCTTACTTTTCTGTGATGCTCTTATTGCTGGTTCCCTGGATAATAAATGTACAGTTTTAAAGTTAGTAACCCACCTGTACTACTCTGTCATCTCAGTGTTTAAGTAGATTCTGTTGAGCTCTTGGAATAATTGATAAAAAATAGATTAGGAGTCATGGGTGTTTAAAGTATTAACTCTCCTTTTTGCTGAAGTATTACTCTACTACTTTCCTTATAGCTTGGCCTTCTTTAGACATCTTATTTTTGGGGGGTGTGACATGTTTCTATGTCTGTGCAACTTGTATAGAAATATTTTAATGTTACAGAAATGCTGCATCCATTCTTCCGTTTCACAGTATGCAAGTATTTTAAGAAACACTTTTGCCACTCTTAGATAGTAAGCATATTTAAAAGGTAATTTTAAAGAATAACCAAAAATAGGGCAAAGCCAAATCAACAATCCCTTGAGGCTGTTTTCTTCGTTGAGAGCAAAACTGATATGTAACTGGTATATCTGCTGCTGAAGGTAGCCTTCTTCCTCAGAATTTTAATTGAGGCTCAATGTAAAATAGAAAAACAGGTTTGAAATGTCTTCTATTAAGTATATAGTGTAATTAATATTGAAAGCAGTTGAAAATTCATTTATACATTAATACAGATCTCCCACATTGCTGCTGTCATTATTTGCATGATTTTCAAGTACAGATAAACATTTAATTTAAAAATGCAGCTTGAATATGTAGCAGAGAATTCTCACCCCCCTCTGTTCCAGTTTTGTTTTCATCTGCTTTATGAAACTGGTCTGGCCTTACTAAAATGTCTGCAATTTTCTTAACAACTGTATTCTTATTTTATGAATTTTCAAGGTTACTGTGTCACTCACAGACAACTCTGACTGTCTCTTAGTTCTTGGGAGAAACAGATTGCTTTTTACAATGCCCCTCACTCAGTACACAGATAGTAACGGATCCCATTCCATTGTATTTCTTAGTTATTTTATTTAGGGTGAGCAATTTTTGAAGTACAGATAGTATTCTCAGCAAAAATACATGGAAGAAGATAAAACCTTATTCTAAAGAGTTTGGCATCTAAATATGTTACATTCAGTAGCATTCAGCAGTACTGTTTTAAGTATAGTGTTGCATTGTTTGGAAGTCTCCTCTTCAGAGTTAAAAACTTTAATAGAATTACAGAAGAGTGTGAAACTGTCAAAATGAATTTGAGAGCACTGTTGCCACCGGAGAGCGATAGCTTTTGGTCACAACCTAGTTCTTCCATTGTCCTCATGATCAGTGATAAGAACAAGAATGCTTTCTGCTTTAGGTTTTTCTTCAAACCTAGAAGGTTGGCTTTTAAGTTGTGATCCCAAACTTTATGTAGGTGAAACATTGTGTTTTCTTTGTTTCCTTTCACCTCAAGAAAATGAGTAGTTCTCCTCAACATGTCTGGTTGGAGGACTGTTTAATCTGCAGCTGGCCAGGTACTGTCTTTGCTCCTTGAACTGTGGCAGTCCTTATGGAAATAGAGGGACATGTCACACAGGCCAAGGACATTTTAAATGCTTCTACTTTCAAATTTACATTTAACTGGGGTACAAGACCTCCTTCCCTATTTGCTTGTTTCAGTGAAGTACTACATCCTTTTCCACTTGCTAAGGGAACAATTTGGGTGGCAGTCATTACCAGAAGGTGGCTTTGCCATGTGAAGCTACCTGGAGCTCAATGAATGGCAGTCAAAAAAAGGCAGAAAAGAAGCCAATAAGACTCCAGAGGAAGTGCAGTGGTGTGGTGCCCTGTGAAGCAACTTGACGGTCACTGGACTAGGAAAAGGATCCTCCACAGACCAGGAATCACGGACTACAGCATCATATAACACCATTCATATCAAGCAACATCCTACTTACTCTGATCTGGGAATATTTGTAAAAATAATTTTAAATTAAATTTTCCTTAATATTTGATTTAATTTAAATTCTGTTTAGATGTCCTTTAATTTTCAGTCTAGGTGTAGTTTTGGGTACATGTGCGTGGGCCGCTTGTTCTTCTGACAATCCAGAGCTAAATGAAAACTGGTGGATTTGGCACACCAGGGCAAAAGAAGGTTCAAATTGAGAGAACTGAGAGAAACATTATGGCCAATGCTATTATTAAAATTATTTTATGAAGTAGTGTACTGCTGGAAATGGCAAGCTTCTTCCCAAAGTGGGAGGAAATGTTCCAGCATGTTCAGGGAGGATGTTAAGCCTGGATCCTCACCTTTGATAACCATTTTTAGCAGATGATATTCAGCTGTAGCATTGCCATTTGCAAAGCTGACGATTCTTTGGAAATGCCCATCTGCCATTTCTCATTTCTTAATAGTACATGTCACGGTGCCTTCATGTGGTACAACTTCGTCAGCCAAATGGCCAATTCCAGACTGAATATGACAATAAATTTAGCTGTAAATATGCTATGTTTCAGTGTTTAATCATAATAAAAAGGCAGACTTTTGGAAAGGACAAAATGCGTGTGTAGTCCCTCAAGTAAAACTCAGAAAATAAGAAGTGGTGAAATGTTAATTCCTTCTAATTAGATAGGTGGGCTGCTTTTGGTTCTGTTGTGGGGCTTCTTGTTTGTTTGTTTGTTTGTTTTGTTGTTGTTTTTTAGTTTTTTTGGTGTTGGGGGAAGAGGCAGTCTGGCTCTGCTCATGGCTGGCTGAGAATATTTTTACTGCTGAAAAGGTCTTTTGCTGCTGGTGGTCTCCAGCAGTGGGAGCGGGGCTGCCTCCTTGTATTGGAGCACCAGCTTGAGGCAGGATGGAAATGCATTTTGTTACAGATTTAAAAGTGCTAAAAGAGGAAGTCTTGACCCCAAATCAGTGCAAAGCTAGTGAAGCACTTGACTGTGCCCTATTGGAAGCTGAAGAGATAAGTGGAAACATAAGTGTTGTTAGAAAAAACTAATTTTATTAATGTAAAAATGATGCAGGATATTCCCATGCACTTGTCTTGATGTGAGGTGAAGTTTTGGTCTAATGTTTTGCTGTTTAGTTTTTCTGTAATGTCAAACACGCCCATTTGACTTGATATTCTCTCAGTTTTCTTTTACCATTAAATAAATAGTATGGATTAGTGTTATGTTCCTTTGCTCTGTGCTGTAGTAATACCTTTACAAATCAGAGACTGCAGTCTGGGTAAACAGAGAAGTATTTGGCATTACAGGATAAATGTGGTGGAAAAGCCTAAAAGTTACTGAGGAGAAGGTAATACCCTGTATACAGATTAAAAGCTACATTCACTTCTCTGATATTTACAACCTTTTGCTTTTTAGCAAAAGAGGCCAGGAGGCATGGGTGTTAATTCCTAGCTAGGCCTTTTTTTGTTGCTGTTTGGTTTGGGGTTTATGGGTGGGCACAGTCCTTCCTCTGAGCCTCTCTATGAACGCACATGTTCCGGTGCCGTATCGGCTGCATCTCTCATCCTGGGGCTTGGCTTTCTGAGCAGCAGCACTTCATTAGGGAGCAGCATGGATCCACCCAGGCGTGCACCCCACGCTGGGCCTCTCCCAGGTTTCTCCCCGCGGGCTGCCCAACCTCTGCTCCAAACCCTGTCTAGAGGGATACTCACACCCTTTTTAATTTCTGCTCAGCCCTTGGCAACAGTGAATAACCAAAATGTTCAGTTTCTAGGAAGATCATTACTTGCTAATATGGAGTAGCCTTCAAGCCCTTCCAGCCTCTTACAAATACCCAAAGACACTCTTTTTCCCTGTGAGAATATGTCGCAGCACTCTGATATAGCTGTAATAACACTGCTGCTTTCTGAGACCCATCTTTTCCAGGGCTGTGCTGGTGCCGATTTCTCAACCAAGGGGGCTTCAAGCAGGTGGGCTTTGGCATTGTCTGGAGCCCAGAGACTTGGAGTTTGATAGCAAACCAAAATTCCTCTTTATCATATTTGAATCCTCTCCACCATAATTTATTATGATCACTCCACTATCATTTGCCTATACAACTTACCCAGTAGTTTGGCCTGCTGAATCCTTAAACTTCGTTTGAAAACCATGAAGATGAATTTCCCAGGGGTTTAAGCAGATCTATCAGTACATGGATGGCAAGGTGGGACACTCTCCCCGTTCTTCACAGCCACAGGTCTGTCTCCATGCTCTCTCATGCCAGGATTAACAATCTGTTAGCAGTGGAGAACAGACTGAGCAGTATATCTTTCATATATTGTGGGGTTTGATTTTTTTCCTTAAAAATTTCTACCCTGTTGTGTTCATAGCTTTCTCACTTTCTACACTAGAAAGTCACTCGCTTCTGATTCAAGGGCAAGATTAGAGGAAGCTTTGTTTGAGGAGTGAGGAGTTAACAATGAAGAGTTTTCATGATGAAAATGCCCAAGAAGAATCCTACTGTACAGCCAGCATCTAAGCAGCACCTTAAATCCCTGCCTCTGAGGATAAATTTGTCTCTGTTGTTAGTGGGTAAAATAACTTAGTTCAATGCCATTTGATGGCTGACAGTGCTGGATGCCTATGTTGTAGGTGAACAAATGATGAGGTGGTGGTAGGTAGACTCAGGAGGAGGTAATGGCTTCATAAAAGCCTGGAAGACTGGCTTGCTTATGAATTGTTGAGAATTGTCTGTTTATCCTGGAGGCTCAGACTATACAAACCAGTAATTTATACTGGCTGAAGATGGATTCACAGCCTGGCTATGTACTCAGTCAGTCCTTGATTTAAACGAAAAAATTGGAATTTGGGCATGAGTCTCCATTTTTCTTCTTTCTGATCTTTATTATTCTTGATTTGTTTATCTCGAAAGAAATACTTTCAGGATAATATCCACTTCCAGTTGCTCAGAGCGAGAATTTGAAGAGACACATGACCTGCCACAACAATGCAAGAGTAAGTTCAAAAAACCCTCACTCTTCTTAAGTCAGGAAGTAGGTGACATCTGTAAACTGAAGATACTTCTTTTTTTTCTGTAGCAATCATAACTTTTGTGCCCAAACCACTGCTGTCTATATAAATTGTTAGAGAGTTTTTGCGTAATAAAATAAATAGGGATAAGCCCAAACAAGAAAGGCAACAAGTACTGTTCTTGAAGATGTTTTTATTCAGTGCCTTCTCTAGTGTATGCATGGAGAAAGTGCCATAGCGTTGGTTCAGTGGCTTTTGTACAATCTTTCAAGTATGTCACTGCTTTAAAACTATGTTATTCTACTCATTGAGATAAACAAGGTAATATTCTCTCAGGCATATGACTCCTGCTTGTAGTGATCAGTGTTGCACCAAAGAACCTTCAGCTGAGGATCCTGCTAAAAAGGACAAGATAGAAGCAGAAAGAAAAAGTATTGCTGTCCAGTGTTTACAGATAGGCAACGGAGACACAGATGCAGTATTGATGTGGAGTGAGTTGGGAGCTTGGCAGACCTGAGGACTAAAGCTACAGCCTCTGAATTTAAATCCAGTATGAAGGGTGAGGTTATGGCCAAAAGTACTGATGTACCTAATGCACTGTCTTCTCATGTTTTCTCTATTGTGTCTTTGTACTTTTTACTTGCTGCCATGAGGAGAAGGATGTAAATTGGTATGATTTCTTGTGGAAACTGCAGGCTTGCTTTATGCCAGCAGTGCGGGAAAGAATTTCTCTGAAGAAGAACTGCAGTTGTCCATAAAATACGTGACACAAAACCCTTCCCATCTGCAAGTATTAATTGTGCACTGGGAGGAAGGGGGTGCTGGGATACCAAACTGCTCAAAGTATATGGGATACTACTTAAAGGCTTAAAGATCTGTCATTGAATTGCCAACTACAGAGAAGGATTATTGAAATTTATGTGAACAAAATTTAGTGAGATGAATACAAATAAAGCTGTCCATATTAGTGTCACTTCTTTTTCAAACATCTCTAAATGCAAAATATAATTTCATTAATGTAAAGCAGGCAGGCTCATTGGACTGTTGCTTTATACACATTTGGATCAGACTTGATGTGGTATCTTAAGACATAATTTGAAGGGCCTCAGAAAGTTCTGGATTTTATGTGACTTGCTTTATCTGAAGGACAAAAAGGCAAGTTTTGTGGAAAGATTCTGTTTCATACTACAAGCAGTGCTCTGTCTGGAAGGCAAACAAACAAGATGCCAAACCCCACAAGTATTCAGGCATATGAGCTCTTCACCACCAGAAAATCTCTAAATAAGCATCCAAGATTCTTCAGTTTGCTAAGGGCCATCTTCTGCTACATAAGAAAAACAGCATTAAAACCAGAAATGAATTAAAAGTGGCTGTTGCCATATTAGCATTTTGCTTTCAATTAGTATTGTGATCGTGAGCAAAATCCCTCAGTTGTCCCCATTCGTAGCACTGTGGTTCAGCTCACAAGACAGCTTTGGTGTTACCAGAGTAGGTAATAGCCTCCTGCTATCAGGAGGTTAGAGAAAGTGAAATTGCCTTTTTCCAGCTATTCAGTACCTGTGACCTAATGATGAGGCAATGGGATGCTGGATATGTTAATGTGAGATAGAAGGAAAGAGAAATGAGACCTAGGGACGATATCTAAAACTGAACTGGACTTGTGGAATTCCATCCTGAAAGAAATATGTGCTTGAGCCTGCCACCTGGATAGAGCGTTCCTGCAGAGACAGAAGAACATCAAAGCCTGACCTATGATGGTTGCAGAAGGTAAAGCTGAAGATAAAATTAGATGTGTGTACAGTGGTTAACATGATTCTTTTAACAGTAATTGCTGTCATTTCAACCACACTGAAGTTCTGCCAACACTGGATTAGAAAATACTTGTACAGGGAACAAACTTAAATACTTGTACAGGGAACAAACTCTGGAAATGTTATCCCTGTAGTGACAGTCTTGAAACAGTTTCAACTGGGAAAGAGCTACATTCATTTTTGGGAAGAGTGTCAGAAGTCTAGTGTCTAGCTCATTCTTAGTTTTTATGTTCTTAAATATAGAGACACAGTCTACAAGTTAGATCAATGTGAGACTGTAGACATTACATGATGCCAAGCAATGAGTTCCCAGATATTTATAAATAAACTCTTGGTGCGCTCCCATTTTCCTTTCTCTCGTCTTTGCTATTATCCCACACACTTGCCCCAGGCTTTCTGTACTATTTATAGAGATGGTAGTAGTAATTCCGTTTTCCTGAATATTATTCTTGAAGAAAGTAGATCAATTATGCTGTATAAGGCTGGTTGGGTTACAGCTAATAGCTATAGCTGTTAACCTCACATGTTCATTTTACTTTTGTGGTTGTAATGAATCGTTAAATTGAGTGCAGCAGTAATCCTTGAGATATAAAAATAGAAATAATTTTACAATGGCATTCCAAAGTGAATTCTTTTATTGATTAAAATTATGTAATATTGTCAATATCTTATGACTGTTATGAGGTTTCAAAAGTGCAACTTAAACTGTGAGGATAACGTGTAGAATATCTGCAGACTCTCATGCCTTTATCGTACTTGAATCTTTCAAGACTGTTCTTTGGAAACTAGAAATGAAATAAAGAACAAGGTAGTCTTTGTGTAAAAATGGTACAAGAGATCCCATTTTAATAACCCTTGAGCAGTTGTTAAGAACACTTTGCTAAATGTGTCTACCAGAAGAGACAAAATTGAATAATATGTCCATTTAAAAAGGAGTATTTTGAGTTTCATAATGTTAGAAAATTCAGGTATATAGGGGAAGATACATTCCTGCTCTGGTCCAGTGTGGAAATGTATTCTCTCACCACTGTGGAGACGTTCTAACATAGTGAGAATTTTCTTACCTGCCACTGTTATCGATGTTGATTAAGAATGACTAAATAGTTCAGTGTGAAGTGAAACAATAATCCTTCCCTTCTTACTTTCAGTTTGTTCTGCAGTTTGGTTGAAAGTAATACTGTTAGGGTTTTTTCTTTCTTCTGTCAAGTTTTACAACAGAAGCAGACTCCCTAAGAAGTTATTTGGGTTATAACATATTTTAATAGATTTCTGTATTCTGAACAAGTAATAATCAGTTAAGTTTAGCTGTCTGAGTTTGTATAGTAGAAAGAATTACAGAGAATTGAAACTGCACCTTAAAATAGCAAATAATTTTATATCAGAACAAGAAATTAAAAGACTAAAAATTGAAGGAACAAAGACTAAAATAAAGGTGATTGGAAAAACTATGGCAGTTGTCATGCTGAAGATAGGACGTAACTTTGGCTTTTGGTTCACTTTAGAAATAACAGTTGCTTTGTTTCAGTGTGATTTCTCTGGGGGAAAAAAGTGACTCTGTTTTTTACTTCCTAAGATAGTGTAATTGAAATTTGCAATGTTCTTAATGGCCCTGTATCTTTTCCTGACTGACTGCTGTAGGTGTCATGAAGAGTAAATTGCATATGATTTAGAGTTTAGGTACTGATATTAGCAGGTGTGTGGCTGCAAAATGTGTCAAATGAAATGTTCATCCTTAGATTTATTCTGCTGGACTTTCTTAGATATCTGGAGATTCAGTTTCCCCATACTGACTTATGCTGACTTTGGAAGACATTGCAAGTCTGATGATCTCATGGATATTCTTGTTACTGAGAAGAGCTGTTCCATTTGCTGTGAAATATATCATGTGGAGCTATATGTCCCTGTATCAGTGCTTTCTACAAGGCATAAATTATAGGAGGTGGTAGTTTCTTTTATTAGACCATCTGATTTAGTTGGAGAAAATAGACAATCTGAGTGCATTGCAAATCCTTCTTCAGGTCTTTGGGAAAGATCTTGAATGACAGGTCTGCAAGTTCCAAACATTGCCTGTTTTTTCCACTTGTATCTGTTGATCAGTTAAAAGATAACCTGTCTCTTTATAAAGCTTACCTTGATTAAACTGCCCTGTCTACAATAAACCCCAGCTTAGTAATTTCAGTCTTTGCCATTCAGGACACATATCCTTATTTTCTTTGAAGTGCCTGAATTAAAGTTGCTTTCAGCCGTTTCACTTTGTTCTCCCTTCACATTTTCTCACTCTGGGTATAGCCAGAAGGGCTGACTCTTCTACCTAAGCTCAAATCAAGTTGTGCTAAAAACCCGATGAAGCAGTTGAGCCTGTGATTTGCTTTTCAGTTTTTTATGCTATTCTCATCCCTGAGACTTCACTACAGACCTTATTGGTAGCCAAAGTATTTATCTTGTGGCCTGTCATACGTGATGCAAGCAATCTATTTAAAGCTTGGTTTCACGCTCCTCAGTCAAATCACCTTGGCTTCAGGGACACACCATACAGCTTTGCATCCTTGTGAGGGGAATTTTCCTAGAGCAGGTTAGTCACTCTCTTCTTTGTAGCATTTGCAGTTTTCTGTCAGTTTGAATGTTCCTCCTGCTTTTCTAATCCCTGGCTTCTCTCAGAGCTCTGCCTACATTCTGCTTGTAACTTTGCCACAGGAAGATTTTTTGGGACCAGTGGTGGTGCACACAAAGGATTCAATACATGGACCAGAAGTTCTCTGTCAGCTGCCCTGTGCATGTTCCACATTTCTCACCTCTTTCTGGTGATTGATCCAAAAGAGAAGAGCCTTTGGATAAGACTCACTATCTCCTCCCAGGGGCTGTGGTCCAGCTGGTAGCTTGGGAGCCTGACTGTGTGGGATTTTCCCTCTTCCCCATGGAGAGGGAGCCGCAGTCAAACTGGAGGATCTGCTGGAAGCAACACAACCCTCTTGTTCCAGCTTACAGCCAGAGAGATTGGCTTCTGATGGCTTCAATGGTCTGGCCAAGACCTGACCAAGCTGACTGTAGTGGTTTCTATGGACGAGCTATGCTGAGGAGTAAGTGATAGAAAGATCCCTTCTAGCAGTGCATGGACTGGGTGTGTGTGTGTGTGTGTTTGAGTTACAACGCATTTTGAAGAAGAGCAAAATTTTTATCTTTTTTTAAGACCACTGTTTCTCTTCCTCTAGGAGAGATGATCATGTGTAAGGAGCCTTATTATAGAATTGGGATTTTTAAGCTTTAGTTAGAAACTTTCTTCTATCAGACTGTGTAAAGGGGCTCTGCTTATGCCATCTAACACTTTCCCTTGTACAGCAGCAAGGTATGCAAGTATTTGTGATTCAAATGTGTGTAAAGTGATGAAAACTCAGCACCAGTAGGAACAAAAACGGGTTGTAGTTCTTGTAGGTTGTAGCCCTACATTCTGGACTTGAACATCATGTGTTACTCTTTAACTTAATTTTTTTTTAATAAAGAGTATATGGAGATCTTGCATGAGCCATCATGTAAGAAGGTTTTGTTGGTGGTGGCTTTTTGCAACTACTTAATTTGGCATTTAAAATTTTCTCAACTACTGCCCTGTAAAACTGCAAATTTTTCTAAGAAAGGAAGTTTTAGTGCTAAATAGCCTTTTTTTATTTGTTTCTGTAGTAACCTTTTTCTTTTATAATTGAAACAGTAGCCTGAAACCTTGGAAAATTTTCTGGAATTAGAGTTTTACATTTCATGAGGATGGAAGGAGATACCTGTGAAAAATCTAGAAATACCAGTTATAAGGAAGATACATCTAAGGTGCTAAGTGCAGATAGACTGACGACTTCTAGGAAATTTAAAATCTACCTTTCTGTGTAATTTTACATCTAATAATTTATGACATTGTCAAGTAGTATGCTAATATCAATGATAGCCTTTTCATCAATTTTTAAAATGTTTGCTTTTCACACTGAGTGGAGCGGAGGCAGTTTCTCTATGACATTTGTATATAATATGCCTTATTTCTATCATGGCAAAAAAAGAGCTATGGCAATTCCACAGCTCACAAAATCTTCTGACTTCCCCCTTTTAATTATGTTTGGCACTAACTTGTGTGTGCATGTGACTCCTTAAAAAACCAGTTGTGAATATTTTAAGGATTGAATTAGTTTTAGTTCTGGAGGCCCAGTGTCTATTGGCTGTCTGTGGTAAGAGGGAAGGAAAAACACATACATGAAGCTCAATTTCAGAAGCTAACTGGCATTACCAGCAAAACGATGACCTCATTGATATTAGTTTAGACTGAAAACTTTGTATTTATAAGAATGTTTTCTGCATGGCGGGAGAAAGTAGGGGAATCACTGGATGCAAGATGGAGGGAAAGCTGACACACAAATAAGGCTGTCTCCTTTTGCCCTGCAGGTAATGTAGCATGCATCAGGACTTTGCTTACTGCACAAGGTGCTCTCCTTCAGTACTAAATCTACCAGCTCAGTAAATCCAAACATGCTTAATTATCCTGTTCATTTTTCTGGAATAGGAGAACTGTGAGAAGCACCTGGATCTCTCATGTGCTGCAAGTGCATCTGCACAGCTACAACTGCTACTGCAGAGGAGACTCCATCAGTACTGGGCACTGCTTGGTCACTGAAGTTGGGGGGCATCAGTACAGTGTAGAGCTGCATGCAGTCATAGAAAAACATGGTCCCTGTTTTGAGGTGGAGTCCTATATCCTGTTGAAATTCCTGTTATGATCCTATTGCGGCCCAATTGAAATTGGGCTCTTGAGAGAAGGATAATCATGACTGAGTTTGTGACTAAAGGCACAGTGTCAAAGGGAAGTGAACTTGAGCCCTTGACCTACTGGTACTAGTGGCTGAACTGGCAATAAAATAAAATGGCTGTTCAGGTTTTAGTAGCAGTTAAGACAAGAGTTACTGGTCTCTGTTCATGTGTAGTTCTTCTTAAAATTATCCTTCCCTAAGATAATGGGGAGTGGAATAATAAACCAAAGGCAATCTGTAGCTAGGTTCAGTTGTCCACTAATTGTGCTTTCATTTTTATTACTCTTCAAAACCTTTCTCAGGTTCAGCAGAAACCTCTGAACAGTTCTTTCAAACCTTCACACCTTTCTCATAAATTAGTAATTTAACATTGCAATAATGTTTTATGTTCTGAACTGTCCCAGAGCCATCATGAAATGGCAGCTGTCTCAGACAGGCCCAGTTTCATGGCCTCTGGGGGGGAGAGGTGACGGGGTCATGGAAAATTGACATAGACTGTGATGCACAGTATTTTGGACAGAGCTCATGGCAGCTTTCCATCATTAGGATGCCTCCTATACCCTGCTAGTATTCTTGTCCTTCATGCAGAGAGAAAGCATTTTTATATTTCTGAGTACTTCAATTTGAAATATTTAGGGGAGATGTCATCGGGGACATTGTTGTATATTGGTGCAAGAAATTTATAAGCATTCTTCCTCATTGAAATCCTGATCTTTGCAGTCTTGTAATGAAGTTCTGCTTTATTACGGACTTCACTGAGAACAGAGATTAGATCCTGGGAAGCAAGAATATGGATTAGTCTTCTAACAGTACATTGCCCAGGGTTTTCTTCTTCAGGTGTTGTATCTGCCTCAGGAAATGAAAGATACACAAAGTAAAGCTCCGCTGACCATTGCAGCAGTGCTAGTTATGTAGTGATTTAATTGTTCTCTGTAAATGGCTGAAAAGAGATGCTTGAAACCATATCTGAACAAAAAAAAAAGTGGCTTGTCGTGCAAGATGGGACATAAAACTGTTTTGGTTTATTTTGTCTGTAGAGATAAATGTTTGGATCAAATGAAAGTGAGCAAGAGCATTATATCTCATCTTATAGCTGTCTGGGTGGCCCAGCTGAAACGCAATTTCCATTGAGAAAATCTGTGCAGATAACAGACATGCATTAACAGTTGATGAGATTTTAAAAAACCTAATGAAACTAGAAAATTATTAGAATTATTAATCAATAGAGATTCTCCTTTACACTGAGACACATGGTAATGTTGCTCAGTTTGCCTCAGTACCTTCTTACAGTCATCATGAGCTTTACGTGTCTACATAATTTCACAGCAGCAGTAGTGACAGCATCACAATCATTATTATTATTATTATTATTATTATTATTAATAATAATAATAATATTAATATTATTGTTGTTGTTGTTTGTTGTTATTACTGTTATTACTCTAGGTATGCTGGGAAGATCCAAATAGCTTGCCCACTGTCATATAGACTGTGGGAAAACTGCAACTAAGAAAAGAATTGTAATGCTTTTGTTTCAAGATCTTATGAAACCTTCTGTGACTTTCCTGAAAGAAAAATTTCTAGAACTATTACTTCAGACAGCATAATAGTTTTTCCCCCTGGATCTTTTGGTACATGACATTATGCATTCCTTTCCTGCTGCTCCATGTTGTGTTCTTTACAGGATTTGAGTCTTGCATACTTTGCAAATGTAATAGTGCAGTACTGCAGGCAGCTCCCTTGTACAGCAGCCAGCAAATCTCTTTTCTCCTGAATATTATATGAAAATAATTCAGGCCAGTCTTCTTGTTTGGCCTGCTGGTTTTGTACGCAGACATCAAGTATTAAAACGGAAGCTGGAAAATTGTAGTACAGTCTGGCAGGACTATTCCATGTGTTTTTGGAATGTGCTTTTGCAACCTGCATTGCCTAATCACATCATATGTTATATAATATATTGTTGATACATGGATTCAAAATCAGATGATACTGTGTTTAAAATAAAAAATGTGTTTCCTATTGATTCCTGGAAATTTCCATATAAAGCAAGCCAGTGCTTTTTTATGATGGTTCTGCATTGAGATTTTGAATTCTGTGTTGTCATTGTGTTTAAGAAGTATTAGATAGTTCACAGGCTGAGTACTTTGTGAAGAAATTCCCAGGCTAATACATCTTGGGCCAGATTTTACTTCAAACCTTAGTCTACAATGTCTGTGCTTTGAGTTTGCTGTTAGATATATTAATGTGAAACTACATGTGTCTTTATATAATGGAACATGAATCAAAGGTGAACTTTGTAAGGAAAGAATATGGAAAGATTGGATTTTTTTGTTCTTCGATTTTATTTCTTTGCAAGGTACTTGCGTATATGCTGTAAAAAAAGAAATTACTTTATAAGAAAAGAAAACTGGTAAGATTCTTTTCAAAATCAGGTTATTCTTTCCCTGTTTTGCTGTTGATATGTGGCTTGAGAGAGAAAAAATATTTAGAAGATACTTGGAGAAATCTTTATGCAAAAGACAAGATGTAGGCTGCTGATTGCTAGGCATGTGATATAAATAAGCTTTAAGTGAAATAAATATGTGAAGCCCCATTAAAGTTGAAGATATTATCTAGAGAGTTTTAAAGTGATTTATGGAGTAGTCCTCTCTCATCTCTAGGTACTTGTAATATGAGAGAATGAAATACTAAATGTTCTAAAAAAAATAAGAAGGGGCAAAACATTCCTCTCTTTTTTTTTTTAATCTTTCTTTTCCGTGTTCCTATATCTCTCTCTGTGTAGTTGCAGTATCTTTCCACAGTCTTAATATATATAGGTCACCTTTAGTGTCAAAGAAAATAGTGAGCAAGTTATTTAAAATACCTGTTTAGGGGTTGAATTCAGTGAAGCGAGTTATCATTAAAATACATGTGATTAGCCCCCAAAATGTCAAAGTGAGACAGATCTACTGAACATCAACATATTGTTAGAAAGATGCCTAGCCCTCCATGTCCACTGCCCATTTCTTTGATACTTTGCAATTTTAATGTTAGCTTTGTGGACAGTCTAAGTATGTGAATTCTTTCCATCATGGATGTCATCAAATAGAATAAATTTTTACCCAGTTTTTGTCTGATGGACTTACACTTCTAAAAAGCTGTAGTCTGGTCTCTGAAGGACGCTAATGTTCTACTTGGAAATTTGAGGTAGAGTGAATTCTTTTCTTCAGCTATTCCTTAGTGAGTGTGTCTCAAATACCTGCCATTTAGGATGTTTGCCCTCACTTAGTTACTTAAGTTTTTCAAAAAATGCCACCCTACAGCTGTATTCCCAAGAAATTGCCATGGAAATCAAAAATAGCATCCTGAGGAATAACACTGAGGAACAGTGTTCCTCAGAGCAAACTTCATCCATCTCAGCTAACAGTGGCTCTGCCAGAATTTTGCCTTTCAAGAAGAGTAATCAGACACTCTGCTGTGTCACATCATGTGAGTGTTGATGTTTTAGTCACAAGAGAACATAATTTTTCTTTTATTAATGGTCTGCTTTAGTATGTGCTTGTAGAATAAGATTTTTTCATTCCATATTTTAAGCTTTGACACACGATGTGAGGTCATATTTGGAATCTAGAAAGCATATTTAAACCCAAACCGTATTCTTCTCTCAAATGTGCTACCATTTCAGCTATGAGTTTAACAACAGCAATATGTACTGAAGCCTGTAAGTTATTACTGTGCATATCTGTCACAAACATGCTTATCTTTTTTACATGGTCAATCCCATTTTGAAGGCTTTGATTACTGCATGATGACTGCATACTATATATCAATAAGTATTAAAGTGTTTGTTTGCTATTTAAAAGGGGTGAACTTCACAAAATCCCCTTATGTGTATGTCATTTAAGGAAATTTTTCTTACATTTTTTATAACTTTGTTCCACTATGAAGGGGACTTCCTACCCTTTTAAATGACCTTTTATTAGGGTGTGTTGTCCTGCCATCACTGCTTCTCTCTCTTAGGTAGTAAAGCACATTTAAATAATTTACTTTCAGCTCAAAGACAATTACTGCATGAAGTATAAAAAGATGTATTTCAGTTATTATTTCCCCACTGTTGTTAATTACAACTTTTCTAGGTAGTTCCTAATCCACTGTAACATAAAATACAAAGGGTTTGTTTAAGCTTTTGCTGAAGTACTTTAGGTGAATGTTTTTTGTTTAATATTGCAAAGAACAGATGATATTTGCACAGGGGAAGCCACATCTCAGCTCAGACCTCACAAACAACAGATTAGATGCACGAACTAAGACTACATTAGAATGTACTAATGTGTTCACAATGTTCCTCTAATTGTTATGTCTCAGTAAGCATCTGAGAATGGGGAAAAAATCAGGGAGTCCTATATTACACTACTGTAGAATTCCACTCACCTTTGAATTTGATTTCCAAAGATTTGTGTGTTAAATTGCTCTTTACCTAGTTCTGGTAGCTATTGGACTTCTTTTTTCTTTCTTGAGGATCACTCTTCTTATATTCATCTATCTGAACACAGAGCCTGCAGGTTATAAAATATTCTTAATCTGCATCCTGGATTTAGACTGGTCTCTTCTCTGGAGAAGTATTTTTTGTATGTTAGTGTAACATTCAATAGTAAGACATACTGTGTTTTAAATAAATACCTCCTAGTGACAAGGAAAATTAATCCATTTAGATGATGTTTCTTAGTGTCTCAATATTTTTTAAGCATAAGGTTCCTAAATTAGCGGGTTATTTGGAAGCGCTAACAAATACCTTGTTCCTTTGTTTTTGCTTTAAAATGAGCAGTGTGGTTTATTAACTGGATTTTTTCTTTACTATGAGCTTCCTATTTGAAGTATTCTGAGGAGGGACCAGTGCTATGAAACTGACCTCAGTTCAATTATCCTGACTTATAAAAACACAGGAAGTTATCACCATCCTTGAACAGATTATTAATAATGAGCTGGTACAATATTACAAACTATCTTGCCTGCAGTTAAAACACCACTAGTTGCTCTTCAGTTTCCAGTGCTCTGGCTATTTATTCTCTTTCATTGCTGGTAGGATTTTGGGAGGTTCTCCATGTTCAGCACATCATTTGTACAATTTTTAACATGCTTTCACTTGTCATCGATACACTGGTAGCTTGTGCTGTAACTGGAGATTTATCCTAGGCAACTCTCTTGTCCCCACCCAAAAAATTCTGTGGGGCTTCTGACAGATATACAGTGGCAGGTTTAAATTAGATGTCTGAAATGGTTATTGCTGTTGGCTGCCTACACTGCCTCTCTGACAGACACTGCTGTCTCAAGGCTGGCATGACTGATCTGCATGTCAGCCACAGTAGCTTCCAGTCCAGCGTACGAAGATAAACCACAGACAGAAATCGTGTCTTTCCAGAGGAGCGGCTGCACATGGATGTGAGCTGCAGCTGATGTTGGAGGAAGGCTGTGCCATGCCCCACCCAGCTGTCACTGGGCAGCAGTGCCAGCCAAAAGCACTTGGTTACAGGGACACGGTGCTCCAGCTTGTTTTTGTTTTTGTTGGTTATCACAAGCAGTGTAGTCATGGCCTGAGCTTGTGAACTAGAGGCTCTGTTTATATTCAAGTTTTGTATTGTGTTAGGCTTGTGCCTACTTATTAGGTACTTGTTCACTTTAACACTCAGTGTATCTGCAAAGTCGAATGCAGATTGGGGAAGGGAAATAATTTTCTTTGGTTTTCTCTATCATAAAGTTTCCCAAGATATTACATGGTGCAAGGATAGACTCAGCACTGTCCAGCATCATGTTTATAGTATGTTCACGTTCACAGCCTGAAATGCGCTGTCCTAAATACACTGTCCACTTTTAAATGATCCTGTTGCAACAACAGAAAGATTGGAGTGGTAGAGATTTCTTTGGGATGCCTGTATGGGTGTTTTCTGCATGTCTGCTTTGTAAGCACTTTGGCCATGGAAGTAGTTAAATAATCTTGGTTAAATACCTGCTAAGTGGTCAAATATGGTCAAATGCTGATGCTTAAACAAAACCATATAATTGTAGTTTGAAATAATCTTTATTGAAACTACGCTGCTCAGGTTGCTAAATGAGGCATTCCCAATGCACAAAATACTAGCTCTGTGTTCACATTTCTTCTTTGTGTCTGTCTGTCTCATGCACTTGATGTTGGCAGCACTTGTGGACAGCAGAGGAGCACCTGGTGGTTGTAGCAATGTACTTAGCACTACCTGGAAGTGAAGTAGAAATCTTGTGTGAGAGTGAGGGGGAGCAGAGCTCATCTCCTTTTCCCACCACAGTTAATCTGCCTCTTCCCCTGCTGTCCTAGTATGGCTTGGGCTGTGCTCTGTCACTGCTGGAGCCTCACAGTTGTCTGCATCTTTTAGTTATTTGGGAGTGCTGCCAGAGACTCCCCTCATACAGACAATGGGAAGATAACTGCTTTTTTTAAAGAAAAACTGTATGGTGCAAACCACTGAGGGCAATCTCTTTCCCTGTAATCTAGGTATTATTTTATTATATTTTTGTGAATGCTGAGGCACAATGAACTGAGTTAGACACTTCTTAGATAATTGGACATTAGGTAAAATCACCTTTAAAGTACAAAATCTAACAGTGACAAGGTATTTAACTGCAGGAACACGCAAATCTTTGCAGGTGTGGATCAGAGAACATGATCCAGATGATAACAGACTTTTCATTACTCACTTTAGTGTGCACTGCACAATTCAAATGCCGTTGAGAAATGAAAGTAGAATGCTGTGGTCCATTGAAATCTGGAACTCCTGTTACAGTGCAGACTCCATAACTGTCCTGCATCTCAACGCACAGTAAATACATTAATTTCTCTTATATTTTTTGTACATTGTGCTCAGGAAGACGTATGAAAAAAAAAGTACTGTCATCAGTATTAGGTTGACATCTGTACAGCCACCTGAAACACAGTGTACTCTTGCCTGCATTATGCACTGGTTTTATGGAAAGTCCAGTTCTCGGGTCTGTTCTCAGACCCTTCCTTGATTCAGTACCATTACACCATTTCAGATGAGAACGGTGTTTGTTCTGTACTTTAGTACCTCCTAGGAGAACTAGCTTAAAACAGTTCCTGCACTACAGGGGTTACAGTCTTAATCTGACCTAATTTAACAACAGAAAACATAAAGAGAACACTTCTTCCCTACCAATCAACCCATATTCCATTACTCCAGATAATCCTTGGATGTTGCAGTAACTGTTGTGTGCCTTCATCTGGGCCTGTTTTTAGGACTGCAGTCAAAACTTAGCAAGGCGTCTGTGAAGGGACACAGTTTATTCTGTATTTCTCTGGATTCAGGGGTTATGAAGTTGCCTGATAAAATGGTCTTGTCTTGAGCTGTTTGTTAAGCAAACAACATTCCAAAGAAAAAACAAGAAGCTGCTACAGTAATGTGATTTTTAAATTTTGTATTCCTCTACATATGCAGTACTCTACAAAGCTGGTAAGTGGCACTGCTTGTGATTATTAAAGTTTTCTTAAGATGAACACCAACTAAGATAATTTTAAAATATTTACCATAATTCAAGAATTCTTTGAATTATGATTAAGGAGAATGAGATGTTAAGAAAATCTCATTTGCACGTACCCTTCTTACCTGCACTTGCCCATGATAATGACATTTTGCTTGACAAAAATTATAAGGTACATGCTTAATGTGTCTTTAATAGTCTCTTCATATAATTTCTCAACTGAAAATGAGAGTGTCATTAGTTGAGTCACCAGTGCTCCTTCCCCCCTTCCCCATACTTGACTTGGAAAACTTTGCAAGTGCATATAGAAATGTACAGCCAGCAGAGGCTCCTGTGGGGTCTGTCAGGGCAGGCACGAGGCCTTCCTGTGGCTCCTGGAAACCCATCCCTCCTCACAGGTCATTTCTTGCCATAAGATGAGTGAGTGTCTGCCATGGTGCTGTGTCCTTCTCTCTGAGGGCTCTGACCCAAGTTCCTCATGGGTCAGAGTCAACACTGGGACTCGGTTGAGTTTTTGGCACTGACACAAGTCCCTGTGCCGGGGAGTGCCAGGCACACGCTGCTGGAAGGATATTTCTGCAGAAGCTTTGTGGCCAGAGAGGGTGTCAGGGTGCTTTAGCAGGGGTGTAAAGGATCTTCATGTGAATGAGGAGAAGGGGATGCAGTTCTTGACTTTTGTTGAGAAGTCCTGGCATTTCAGTTCTCTGTGAGCATAAGCAGGCAGAACATGGCCAGGCCAGGAAAAGCAAGTGGGTAGAAAGGCAGAAAGTGGAAACCCATATTTGTACTTGCTGTTTTGTGGGAAGGTAAGTGATAAATACAACAAATCATTTATGAAGGTGGCAATAGAAGAGGTTTTCCTTTATTGGCTTTTCTCTATGCTGGCAGAACTGGCAATTTGGGTGAGCCTGACAGTCTTTGAGATCATCTTGGAGAGGCTTGTCCATTAGTGATGAGTGCTGTGATGGGACCTGTTGTCTCATTCCTGAGGGGACATGCTCAGGGTTGCTGATGGTCCCCAGCGCGAAGCTGTGGAGACTTGCTGTGTGGGCAGGATGGTGGCTCAGTGACAGGGAGTCTGCTGAATTTAGTTTTCAGTGTTGATGAAAACTCTTTTCTTAATGCCTCAGTGGTCCTCAGGAGAAGATTTTTCTCTTTATTTTCACACCAGAGAAAGGTATATGTGGTGAAGAAAGATCACAGGTAAAAACCAACCTCACTGCCCAATCTCAAAATAAAGGAGCTATTTCCATTGCCCTCATGATGTCTGGGGTAATTTCATTCAGGCTGTTAATTAAGGTAAGCTTGGTGAAATGTCCTAATGCCCTGAACTGGTGAACTGAGCAGCGGATTTCGCTACCTGTGTGCAAGAATATTGTGTTTGCTTCCTTTAGCTACTGACATAAATAGTAACTCGTTAAAGGGCATAGCTCCAGGCTTTGCCTTAAGAAGTAGATGAAAAGATAATTGCTGGATAAGCAAGCGAGCATGGGGGACTGCAAGAGCAAATGCGACTGGTTGTGAACCAGTTACAATCTTCTTTCAATCAGCCTGGTTTTAAGGCTGTAATCTCCCCTGGGCAGAGAAGGTCTCTGTCTCCACACTGCGTGGCTCCGAGAGCAGCCTGGCGTCTTGGTCCTGTGTGAGGCTGTGGGCACTGAGGACAGGCCTCTGACTGTGGCTTACAGCTCTGCTTCTTACCCTGCATAAGCTGATCCGCTTTCATTTTTGTTGGTATTCTGCTTGGCATTCTTTTTGTGAAGTGCTTTTTTGTTTTGTAGAGACCTATTTATCCCTCCCTTCCCTGCACCAATGGAGGTTTATTAGATCGCGTGGCAGCCTGCCATCTTCCTTATTAACCAAGCTTTTTCCCAAATAAACATGCTCCTTGTGTGCATGTCTCCTATTTATGATTTACTTCTCATTATAAAGCTACAATCTACAATATTAAAAATAATACACAGACAGATGTTTATGGGAGGCTGAAAAGGGTTTTATTGTACTGACTCGTATTTGTGGTTTATATTTCTTTAATCTCCAGTGAAGTGTAGTTCCTCCTGTCCTCCCCAATTTACTGCTTCTGCCTCTTATTATCCTTACAGCAGGCAATGATGCTCTTTAAACACTTTTTCTTTCAGGCTCTTATTTGCTGCAATATGAGCAGGAGTATGAAGAAGTATGATGACGTACTTAAAATGGCCTCTTTATGTAAGAAATTAGAAATTAGGCCTTTATTCTGGAGATCTAGATCCACCCACCTGGAGGCAAAGAGATCCTTACCTTCCATTTACATGGCTTCAGTAGGGTATTTGATCACCCTCTGCTGGCTGAGCTGCCCGGGCAGCTGCCAGTCTGTTGGATTTTGGGAGAGTGCCTTTCCGCCCTGGTGGAGTCCCAGACATCACTCAGGATTTCATTTTGTGCGTTTGAACTGCGTTACTACAGTTTAGTCACAACAGTTTGAAATCACTGGCTGCATATATCGTTTTTTATTTTATATTCGAATGGATGGAAGAGAATTCTGCCCCTGGGTCAGACAATCATCTCAGACCCGTTAAATAAGCAGCTGTGACATGCATCATACCAGTGGCCTAAACCACCATATTTTTTCAATATGACACTTTGTTGCTTTTTTTCCTTGGCCTGTGGTTGGGCTTACATTAGAAAAACAAACAGCACTTAGCTATAATTAAAAATGCCCTGCGGTAAGTGGGATGACAAAACAATGGGAATGCTGTTCATATGGATGAAGTCAAGTGTAAATGAAGTCTAAAAGAATTAAGTTGAATGCAAGGATAAAATTATCTTGTTGGCTAGGCACAGAAAGTATAAAATAAACCTACCCAATACATCAGGCATTGCATTTCACAGTAAAATATCTGATCAGGGTAGTTTTTTTGTATCATGAGGCAAATCCATCTTTTGCTGTAGCAACAGAAACATAACCTTCAATCAACTATTTGAAATGAAGTTGTATATTAGTTGGCACTTGTAGAGAGATTTATGCATACAAGCATGTTCTTGAACATGTGTGCAATATACTTATTTATACTACTTGCATTCAGTTTCTAAAAATAGGAAATGTTCATAATAGTATTCTTAGTATTCCTTTCTTTTCAGGATAGTCAAGTTCTACCTGGAAGTATGTTTATTAAAATTTTATGTTGAAGAATCACTGTATCATAAAGATAGTTTTAAAAAATTATGCTCCAGACATAATTATGAACACAGTAAGACATAATTATAAGAAGGGTTGATATTTTTCAACCTCCAGTACCTGTCATCTTGCTTCAGGTTTAGCTCTAGTCGGAGCCTTGCTGACCAACCGACTGATGTTTCACTAATTGCCACTTGAAAATGAAAAGGGAAACTGTCTAGCTTTGAAACATTATTCATGAAAGAAGGATCATGCTGGCTTGTTTTCAGAACAGAATCTTTTCCCCCTGTCTTGTCTAGACAGGCCAAGTACAAGGCTTTGTACTGAAAAGGGCTCTGTGGTGTGTCATAAGGCGCATTGGTTTAGTCTGGACTGGTCTGGATTCCCTGGTCAGAGTGTTTTGAGGTCACTCCTTGTATTTTGGTACAGACCTCTGCAGGTTTATTTCAGTTTGACAATACTCTAATATTTACTTTCTACTACCTCTGTCAGCCTGGCTTTGATCCATCTTGCTTTACAAGGAAGGGTTCTTCTCTGGTTGTAATAAAAGCACACACTGTTTAAATGCACTCACTAAGCAAATTGATTTAAAGCACTGAATTTTTGTTCACAAGTTGCAAATACTAGATCCTAAGTATATTCTATATTCAGAAGTATCTGTATTTTCATTGAATAATCTGTTTAATTAATTTATCCTATTCCTACAGTACATCTTTTCTTTGAATATTTCTTTCAGACTTCAATAGAATGTGATTATGTGGACTAAGTTTTGCAATTTTGTGTCCTCCATTAGATATTGAATTTTGTTAGATTTAGAGTTTTCTTTTGCACATGCGTGAGTGAGAAAAAGAGGAAGCCTCAGTGCTATGCAGGCACTGCTCAGCCCTAACCAAAACATTGGTGTGACATCAACACTGTCATACAACACTGTCCAACGCTGACTAACTGGATCACAAATCCAAATAGCCACCATAGGGTCTGTTGTGAAAGAAGTTAACTCCATCCCAGCCAGGCCCAGTAGAGAATGGCTGCTTCCTTGGCAAATGGATTTGGCAGGAGATCAGAAGGCAACATGATTTTTGACAACACACTCCATTTTCGAATCAACACAGGATTTCAATGGTATTGTGAGCAACTTTCCAGTCAATATGGGCATATCAAAAAGGGGACAAGAGGCGCCATAACTCTTTTTTTTTAATGCACCTTCACAATGGCAGTTTTCACATGTGTGAGGGAATGAGGAAGCAGCTGCAATATTTTGCAAGAAATGTTGATTGAGTCTGCTTTTTGATTCTAAATTTCAGTGTGGTTTGCTATCTATGACAACCCCCTCCCCTTAAATCACAGATTCTTTCTTCTGGTTAGTCCTCTTATGATAATGTTAGTTAAGCCCCAGAACTTTAAGACTTAAATATAGCTATGAAAAATGTAATGCCTTGTCTAGTCTTTTTTGTGAAGACCATATAATCTGTGGCAAACAGACACCTTGACTTGTTGGCTTTAACTGCTTTGGACTTGACATCTTGCTTGAGCATTTTGTATCAGCCATGGGGGAAGCATGGAAAGCATACATTAGGACTCAACACAGAGGCACAGGAAAGCAGTAATAGTTAGCCAAAGTAGCATGCCACACATTCTAACTGCAAACAATATGGTGATTGATTCTTTCCAATAGAAGCATTATGTTCTTTACCACTCTTACTTCACCCTGTGTTATATTCTTCATTTAAGATACCTGGAAAGTCCGAATCCTTTCAAGGTGACTTTTTTAACCTTCCAAGACAGTTTTGTTCATTTCTTGTTCTAGTTTCTTAATGAAATTACAGAAATGAGTCCTAAAGCACTGTAATTATCAGATTGCTAATACTGAGCCTAGTCTTTTAAGTCTCCATTCCAAAAGTAATTGTTAATGACCTTTTCAGTTCCATGGGTTTCAAAGGCTTACTTCATTTGGTTATGATTTTTTATAGTCTATACTCAAAAAGAATCTAAGCCTTTCAGTGCCTCTTCAGTTCTTTGTTGTAGCAGAGAAGAACAGAGTAGCAAACAGAAGAAAACAATTTGTTTGTACAGTATTTTATTCTACAATTTTAATAGGTCAGGGACTGCAGGGTTGGACTGAAAAAGCTTAAATTTGATGACCTCATTTGGGCAAATACTTATTTTATAAGTGCACTTTCACCAAGTGAAATAGATCAGGTTTTTCCCCTACAGGAAATGCTTGTTTTCCTTGCATTTCATACCTTCTATTTATGTACCTAAATAACATTTTATGTTGCACGTATTTATGCATACAATTTTTTATTGCAGCAGGTTCTTGCGGGTATGTGTACCAAAATATCATTAATACTCTTGAAAAGTGTTCAGAGTGAAGTCTGCAAATTGCTTTTATCTATAAAGTAAATGAAAAATGAAAATTAATTTGCTCCCCTTCTCAGTTTCTTTTTCCTCTCCTTTGCTATTACCATGCTTGCATTATGCAACAGGCACATGTGAGTAAGTGTCACACCTTGGTAACTGATTTAGGGACTTTTTAGAATTGGAGGTCCTGTTGTCTCAGTTCAGACTAAGTTAAGATTAAAGCGAAGTCTTTTGCTGATACTGTTAAAGATGAACAAATTCTGTCTCTTTGCTGGGAAGGACCAGAAATCATCTCTCTGAAGCAGAATCAGCCAACCCATACTGCAGTCTCAGGGAAGCCAAGGGTTCAGGGAATGGCACTCCTTTAATAAACTACTTGTGAGAGTTTCTAATTCTCTCTGCTTTGCCTCTGCTTGTGAATGACAATCACCAGAATTTGTCAACATACTGTAGTGTAATCATTAAATTTTAATTTGTCTAGATATAATGTGTTCTCTGTTCTAGATGTGTATTTAACTTCGGAACAAGCCTGGTGAGAAAGCTTTTTTATAATTGTGTGTATACTTTCATGAACATTTTGTAATTACATCTCCAGTCCTTGCTATAAAGTATACTTCATATACTCATAGGAATTTTCTCATGACAGAATCATATTTAGGGGAAACTGTTATCTTTTTTGGTAAAAACAAAGTGTAAAAGCTACAGTATGCCTTCATTTAGCATTCAGACACCTTTCAGGCATTTTAGAAGTTTACTAACTTTTAAAGAACACTAGCATGTGGGATTTCAATGTGCAGACACCAAGTGCTTGATTGTAATTAGGTGGGAGACTAGCAAATTGGCTTTGGGAAGGTAGTTAAGGAATAATTGTCTGTGTCTGGACAGGATTATTCCTGGTTACAAACTATACTGTTGCCTTACAGCTGATGCAAGACTTCTTTTAATGTGCACAATTATTATTTTTATTAATAGTGCTGTCTTGCTCCAAATATGGAAGGTGCCACATAAGCATGTATGAAAACATGGTCTTTGTCCAAAGTGAACTATAATCAACATGAACTGCAAAAAAAATTGCTTATTATTAAAAAAAGGTGAATTTTCCTAAGTGGCAAATCTGGTTCTCTAGTGGTTCAATTCTGATGATCAGGAATGTGCCATGTATATGTTTATACACGCAATGCTGTAAGGACAAAATTGTTTGTTTTGGTGTTGAAATGCCAAAGACCCATCCACCATTATAGCAATATATGTTATTTTCCATTATATTGGAAAATATTGTCATTTTAGAACTGAAGAAGGGTAGGCATCAATTTTCTCACAAATTTTTGGTTTTGTTTCCTTTTTGCCTTTCAGAGTGCAAATTCACCTGCGCCAGTGGTAAATGCTTGTATCTTGGTTCACTGATTTGTAACCAACAGAATGACTGTGGGGATAACAGTGATGAAGAGAACTGCCTGCTTGTAACAGAGCATCCACCTCCAGGCATCTTTAGCTGTGAGTATTGGTTTCTTGTGTGCATCCATGGATGTATGTATGTCAAATATGTCTGTTTACCTCAGAAATCAGTCTTTTTGGAAACTTGGTCTGCAGTATTACATCAAGGGAGTATGAGAGAGAGAAAATAAATACTGTTTTTCTCTGAACTAGCAGGGATTTGTGACACACTTTCCCCAGGATTCTAAACATGTAAATTTGTAGTTATTCCAAAGGAGTTTGTACTGTGGCCATTGAGGTTGTAATCATATGGATCATATGTGGACTCTGAGAAAGCATAATTAAATATTTGTTTTCCAAGGTTCTACAAAATATTCTATGCTCTGTCTAAGAGTTTATATGCTATTAAGACTACCTAGAAAATTATAATTCTCTGTTCATCATTCCTATTAGTTTTATTGGTGCTGAGATCAGTATCATTTGGTAGGTTACTGACCTTTGTAGGTATGTATTTAAAATAGATTTAGTTGCTATTCTTTGGTGCATAAGTATTGCACATACACTTCTGGAGTTTATCACTAGAATTGCTTTCTTAGTGCTTTGCCCTCAGTGATGTACACTGAAATCAAACTTTGCTTATGCTTTTTGTTCTGCAATAATTTATTTTAAAACCACAATTCAGCTTTCTGAATGGGGGATAAATTTTCCAATAAGTTTTCTTATACACAGGTACAATAGATGTGATGTTATGTTACTTCTGCTTTCCAAATGGTTTGGTTCTGCCCATACTGACATCCCTCAGTATAGGTTTTTACTTCTGGTTGTGACTATGTGTTAAGGATATCTGTTTTGTTATGTTGTTATTAGTAATAGCAATTATGAGCAGCCGGTATCTGTAATTTTTGTAATTAATGCATGGGGCTATAAGCAGGACAGAAGATGAAGTCAGGTGTTGGTTATACCCCTGTCCTCTTCTAGCCTCTAACCTCCAAATAAACATGTTCCTAAATGCTAGACTCTAAAGAATTTAAATTTCATACTTTGCGTTACTTTGGTACCTCTGCAGTGATTTCAGTAGCTTTAAAATAATAATGACCTATGTATTCTTTTAGGCTATTTCATTTTATTTTTGTTTTAATTTGTTTGGTTTGAGCGGAACTCTCTCCCAAGTCCCAGGACAAGATGCAGGCTTTGGTGATGGGTCCAAATCAAAATGTCACATTTGCCCATAACCTTGGCTTTTGAGTTGTAAAAAAGTTGCACTTTATTATTTATTCATGCAAAACTTGTAAGCATCTCTTTAAAGTTCAAATAGAGGATTTTTTTTTTTAGTGGGATGCTGTACAACTGTTCTCTTAAATCAAGCCAGCACAACTGTTTGTCCAAAAGTGGCCACGAAAACCACAGTGGTAGTAGATGGAGGGAAGGGCTTTGGTGATGAGCAGCAGCTGTGGCGTCACAGGTGGGGGCCCTGCACAGCTGCAGTGTGACAGTGGCACCCTGTGAGTTTCCTAGGTGGAGCCTCTTAGGTGGGATTCCCAAATTTTTCTTCATCCTGAGGTCTGACAACAAGGGCACCAGTGGTTTTGCAGTACCCCTCTGTGCTGGTGGCAATCGTGCAGTAATCAAGTATCATGTTGGCAGCTTCTCAAAAGGGCTTTGGACTCTAGGAATTGTTACTTGCTTGATCCAGGATCTGCCAACTTCCTGGTCTTCCCCTAAGTCACATCTGTCCCCTCAGGTGTTGCTGTAGACCATGAAGACAGGCCTGCCTGGTCAGCTGGCAAGTCATCCCTGTCACCTCCAGCAACATAAAGTTTATCCCAACCAAACCAAACAAAATGTGTCTCTGAAAAACCTTCAGCAAAAGGTTCCCTCCTGCTTTCACGGGAATTGCAGTTGGTGTGTTTCATGATCCTGTCTTTGGAAAGCCATGCAAGTTGGCAGCATTTTTCTTACTTTTCAGTGGACTTGGAGAAAGATAGTTAGCTTTCTCCTCAAATTGGCCTTTTACAGCTGTGAGGGCTGTTACCACCCCTCTGGGGGTTAAAAAAAACCCCCAACAAACAAAACAAAACCCCCCCAAGTTCGCTCATATGAATTATGTTTCCTTAAATCTGTTAGAGTTGTTCATTTTCCCTGACTGCTTCTAGAATATGATGTGCAATAGGCCTACTACTGAGATCTCCCAAGTGCCAAGGGAAGAGGGGTAATTACCTAAACAGTCTTGTTAAGTCTTTCAAGAACTGTATTGGCTAGTTTTGCAACAGTATTGGAAATGAGGAGTTTGTAGAGGAAATACTGGATGCATTGCTAGGAGCATTTGCAAGTGTTTAACTTTTTGTTCACCTTGTGGCAGAGAAAGCAGTTCATTATTTTTTGCATTTGGGGATATTGACAGTGACTGTACTTTTTTAGTGCAATAGGGATTGTGTGACAAGTGCTGTTAAATAAAGGGACTTTGGTTTTAAGAAAAAAAACAAATCCCAGTGAAACAGGATCCTAATGGTGAAACAAAGAGGAAAAAAAAGATCAAAACCAGACAGAAAAATAATACAGCCATAAACTGTATCAAAATTATATTTATCATATTCTGGCTATTAAACAGACTACTACATGGTAGAAATCCTTGCCAGTTAGTAATAGGATATAACATTATTATGGACATGTCAGTTAGTTATGTTGGCTTATTCCAGCTTTGAAAAAATGTTTTTAGAGTACTTGCTGAAGAGAGGTCCCCAGGCCTTAGAGGGATGACACGTTGAATTAAGAAATGTGTACATGCTTTTGCTCAATGATTTTAATGGGGATCCCTACCAGAGTACACCAGAGTGTATGCTCTTGAAATGTCTCAGCTGAGTAGGCTGCCCTTCAACACAGAAGTACATACATTCATTGGTCTCTAATTAGTAACAAGACACTAATTCAGCTCACTAAGAAGAAAATTAGTATTAAAAAAAAATCACTTGAATATTAAACGAGATATTTTTTTCTGATCAGTGTTACATATCAACTCTGTTCTTGTATCTTCTTGCAAGTTCTTGAATGGGAAAGAAACTGTTTAAAGGAGCCACTTATTAGTTTGTGCTGGTTTACATCCAAGCAGGGTATCCTGTTTCTCCCCGGGACTGCCCTTGTCTTTACCTACAGCACATTGTCACTACAACAGTATGCCTCCCCTCTGCTGTTTGTTCAAAGAATCCCTTTGTAATGCTGTATTCAAACCTTCTATCCTCCTATAATGGAAAAGATATTCATCTCATTTCAGAGTTATACACAGACTGCCCCCAAATAATGTCAAAATAGATAAATTTTCATATGAAAGTTCTGCTTTAATTTATTTAAACAGTATGTGCCATGTTAGTTGTACCCCATATTTCCCAGCCTCTGAAGCATTTCTCATTTGTTCTTGCCAGCAGCCAAATCCAGAATGTCTTGTTGGAGCTTTTTGTTCAGTTTAGTTAAGTTGCATGGGCAATGGCATAAAAAGATAGTTTTTTGTTTGTTTGTTTGTTTTGTTTTTTTTTTTTTTTGTGGGTAACCTGCTCCCTGGATCTCGTGATTATAGGAGACACTATTTTAGTGTATTACAGAAGTTCACATCTCTCAGATCTGGTGTTTCAGCTGCTGTATAGGACAGAGAAATTGGAGGGCAGCTGGGAAAATCCAGGGTGTGTTAGAGTCTGATTTCAGATGACACAAGCTGCAGTCCAGCAAGTTGATCAAAATACGTGCTAAGGCATTTAAGCTGAACATGTTAAAGTAACAGCTTGCTTGCTTTGCACTGGGATTCAGGTTTGGTGGTTCATGGTGAAGCACACCTCCCTTCGCTGGTGGGAGCACCCCAGTGCCACTGCATCTCTTCCTGCAGGTCCCCTTGTGCATAGCCCATGTCAGCTCTCAGTGGGGCGACTTGTTTTTGTTTGCATCAGCTGTAAGGACTTATTGATTGAGATAATGAAGAAGATTGTTCTTTTAAGGTTACTTGGAGGTCAAGGGTGTATTTAACAGCACAAGGCCATGATAGGAAAAATGTGGCAAAGAGTAGGATTTTAAACATTGCAGACTTGGCCTTGGCAGCAGCTTGCCACTCCATGTGACCTGGAGAATTTGGACTCCACAGAACTGAAACAATGTGCCTGCCTCTAGAAGGACACAGTTCATTTGTTTGAGCATTTCCCTTTGTTTCACAACAAACAATCAACTTGCCTTGTCCTGCTAAAAGTAAATTAGATTTTGAAATGGGAAGTGTAGTCTGTTGTCTGCAGGCTGCAGTGTCCAGGTCATGTCTTATTGAGAAGGGTCATGGTGGTGGTGATGTTAGGGTTTTTAATTGCTTGATGGAAAACAGTACAGGTAGTTGTCTTTGCTGTGATCTGTATGTGTTCGTGGGCATATCAAACACAAATATTGACATGCTTGAGAATTTACAGAAGAATAAAATAAGTGAGAACAAATCCTTCTTGTCATGTGCAAATTATGTCTACATCAAATTTCAAGTTGTCAGCATTGATGGAGGTGATGTGTCATGGCTGTTTTGGCATAGAAGAGTTTGCTGTAGGAGTTCATTTTCCTCTGCAAGGTAAAAAAACCCAAACAAATCAAATATATAGCTCTCCCTTTCACCACCCCCACCTACTGCTGTCAGCTCTGAGCTTTGTAGGGATCTGCAGGGGGTTGGAGAATGATTCTGTTTTAAAAACAAAAAGCTCAATCAAAGGAAAATATTTTGTTTAAAGAGACCTTTGGCATCCCCTCTGACTGTGACACCGAATTTGTGCAGATAAAAACAACCGCTTAGATTTACATTTTGATTGTGCTTCTGCTTTCATGTGTGCCGGGCTGTCCCACTTCAGGTGAAATTTATCCATTTCTTTAAATATTTAGCAGTCTAGCGTTGATGTTAATGAAAGTCTGGCACTGCTATTTTGAGCATTGCAACAATGATAGTAATTTTCAGTGTCAGATTACTGCTTCTCGGAGGAAAAGGGAGATGGGAGGAGGGAAGAGCAGAAAAAAAAAAAATTGTTTCGGCTCTAATAGAGTTTGTCATCAGCCTAGCTGTGCCAGACAGATGGATCATGAATACTGTCTAGACGCTCTCTGCCTGAGTGGAGCTGTGGTCTCTAAGGACAAGCAGTGAGACGCCGGCTTAAGTGACTGGGGAAAGTCAGGACGTGCTCCCCTCCCAGCAGATAGCGATCCGCGCTGATCCTGCCCGCCGGTGCTGCGAGCCGCTCAATACCGAGCTCGGCTGAAACTTGGCTATTATGGGGCTTTGGGGGGGAAAGGAGAGGGATGTTGTTACGACAGTATTGATTTCAGCTGCATCTGCCCAGGGACTGCGGGGTGATTTAGCTGGGAGTATAGATCTCGGGAGGGGTTGAACGGGAGAGTCATCATCTGGCCATAAATCACATGCTTTAAAAAACGACATGGTCACCTATATTTATCAATTGCTTTAGTCACCGTATATGCTGGAAAATGCTTATTTACTTGCTTATGTTTTCTTTATCTGGCCACTTGTTCAGAAGGATTCATCTGTTTCCCTACCCGGGGCTCCCTGTGTCCCCGGCTGTTGGGATGAGGTTACGTGAGGCTGCCTTTGCAAAGGAGAAGCTCTGGTAACCAGGTGAGACCCACAGCCTAGGGCAGATCTTGTGCTATTTAGTGATCTCTCATGCTGTTACTTGTCCCTTCTCTGTCACTAAGCACAATTAATGATAAGGAAATCTCTAATGTAGATGGAGCGATAAATATCTTTTGACCAGTGGAGTTTCAACAAAAACTCAATGTGATACATATGCTAACTTATTTAAAAAGCAGAAGGTTCTCTGGGGTTCAGATTACAGAATAAACCATAGAGCTCTGGATTTTAATTCTGTGTACATGTAGCTAAATATTACATAGCTATTTTTATTTAGAAAATCCAATTGGTTTTCATTCCATAGTGCAGACTTGTGCTATAATCAGGTTCTGTGCTTTGTTTTGAAATAATTTCATCTTTGCATATTTTTAAAGCACATTATGGAACGTTAGCAATTAATATGATCTTGACAGTCTGAAAAAGAATCAAAACATTTAAGTGACTTTTGTATATTTTTTCTTAAAATTTTGTATGTATTTTTAAAAATACTGTATTCCCTTGGCTTTCAATAAATGAGATAGGATCCTGGTCCCACAAATGCTGTAACAAAACTGCAGTGGAATTCAGTAATGCTAGAGTTTGCCTATTCTTCCTCTGTAGCCTTAGACTGTGAGTGACTTGGGCAAGCCAGACATGCACGTATGTGGCCAATAACAGCCATGAAATGTGCTGGTACAAAATTAGGTATTTACATCTGCTTACAAACAGGGCTGAACTCAGCTCCTGGTAAGGAATTTCCATTTCTCAAAGTTTCCAGCTGAACATTAATAATATATTTACAGTTAATGGGAAAAGAAAGAAAAACTCACAATACTGTGCAGATGAAAATGTGGGAATCTCAGTAGCTCTGAAAAGCTACTTTATTCCTTCTCAAAGTATGTAAATCAGTTGTATCATATTTAATCAGGATCTGGAAAAAATGTTCTTTATATCTGTTTGTGTTTGCTCTTTATACACATTTCATTTACCCTTCCTTCAATTCCTGTTAACTTTAAGAAACTTCATCCAATAGTAAACGTTGCTGCTCAGTACGATTACATTGGATAATCCCTGTGCTTGCTCCTGTTCCCTTTTCTGATCACTGTTTCTTTCAGATGCAAAAGGAAGTTTTAAGCACTCTAAGTGTACTGTGTAATAAAAATCTTCATTCAAAGACTGATTTTGATATATCTTAGGAAGTGATTAAGCTTCAGGTTGGAAATCTCAGAGCAGTACTGCCAGGCATGATGGGACTTTGCACCCTACAGATACACTTGGCTCTTCAAGACACTAGAGCTCCTCCAGGACCACTGACACAGGGAAATGACCTCCCATGGACAAGGGCACCCTTTTTACACACTGGTTCTCCATCAGAAGTGCATGGTAGCATAAACATTTCATTAATGCATGCATAAAACTCAAGTATGAAAACCACAGTGCAGTCTCATACTACAGACAAGATCCTCCCTCTGGACAGATGAAGAGAATAAACTGTGAGACAGTTATTTTCAGACATTATTTCACATACACCCAGTGCTTGAACATGAGAAATCATATAGAGTGTAACTGAGCAACTTCTGTTACTTTTATTCAGTCCACATTAGTAAGTATTGCCCATTGCTGCCCTTCCTCGCTACAATTTCATTTGCAGGGGTCACACTGTATTGTGCACTGGACACTGCCTAGCTAAACCTGCAAGTTTTAGAAGCAGTTCTGAAATCCTGCTGTGGGAATTTTACAGCCATGGCTTTCCCCATCAGTCATTCAATTCACGTTGGTTATTGCTGGTAAATACTCATTAGGAGGAGCACTGCATTTGTACTGTGCTTGCACTTGCCTACTATAAGCCTGGAGGAGCCATCGGGAACTATTTCTTCTGTACAACATTGGAAGCTTTTCAGGTGCTTAGGCAGTATTGAAAATAAGTTATATTTTCATATAGTTTAAAGTGTTTTGGGAGGGTTTAATAAAAAATGTTTAAAAAAACCCTCACAGGAAAGGGACATAAAGTCAGAGTAGATCACCCTCCTTTTCTAAGAATGCTGCAGGCTATGATGTTTGGTTGCTTTTTGTTCTGGAGATGTGTATCTGACTATTTACCTCCACAAACTCTTCATCTCCCTGATGAAATGAACCACCTTAATTTTTCTTAAGCAGGCTCACCTTCTACTTCTGTTTTAAAGTAGCAGCTGAGATGAAGGTGAATTGGGAGTTTGCTTGTAAGTTCTGGTATGAATACATGCACACTGAAATATTTCTGTCTGAAGTTTCTATGTAGATTAACATAGAGCATCATGCTTGTGCTCAAAGAAACCCATGCTTTTCAGTGATCTCTACAGTGGTCTGTATTGTGAGTGAAATGATGTTTTTCCATATCATGTAGTGATTAACCAACGCATGTTGCTTTGGTCATTAGTGTGTATATATTTTTCTCAGACTGGGAAGCCTGAGGAACCCTTGTGCTTTCCACAGTGCTTGAAAGTGGTACAAGCCACTGTTGCCTCTTGTAGTTGCTCCCTCACTTGTTCCTGTGCAAGTGTTTGTGCAGGCACAAAGGAGTTGGGATGGAGAATGGTCTGGTTCTGATGAACTCTGAGAAACTTCCACTTTGTTTTGGTCGATGTCATTTCTTTGATTCTGTTCTCAGCTCAACTGTGCAAACTCCTGTGCCTGCACAAAAGCAGAGGGAGGTACAAGTGGCTCTGTTCAGTGGTGGTTTATCCTAGACTGGTTTAAGGTTCCTGTGCCTTAGTCCCTGCCTCTCTAAAGTATGTGCTTAAGTCATGGAGCCTTATTGGAATAATGTTAGCTAGTTAAATTACTACATAGGAACAGCTCTCCTGGGTCAGATCAAAGGCCCAGCTAGCTCAGTATCAGATCTAGCACTAGCCAGTTGCAAATGCTAAGTGAAAGAGTAAAAGCAAATTAGATAAACAGTTCTACTTTTCCCAGCAAACCTGATTCCTTGGAGGAATGCTGCACTGCTTTGCATGAAGAGCATGGGGTTCATGTCCTCTGGAGAGAATTTAGCATTTAGAAAGGGCAGGAATTGGGGTAAAGAGAAAACACCTCATTTCAGAAGTGTGAGAATGAGCGAAGATCCACCAACCCTTCACTAACCAGTAGATGTGTGGGCACCGTTGGCTTCTTCTATATGCAGCACATACTTTTCATGTTAAGGCATTCTGAATGTAGGACACGAGCTAGAAAAGGTGCTGAATTCATGTCAGCTGGAAAGACTATTTGCCTGGGTCTTTTCACTTACTTTGTGAGGAACAGGGATTTTTAATTTCTCTAAGTTTACTGTTTTTTTTCTGAGTGATGTAGTGAGTTTTTTAGTCAGGATTTGTGGACTGTGTGACAGCTTTGTATTTAATAGTGAACCAAGTTCATCTTGCAGGCTTAAATTTGTCTTGGCTGTTTAAGAAAACAAATGCACTCACAGAGCCTACTGCACGTAGAAAACACAGTTGTCACCTGTGACTGTGTAGCACACAGGCATCAGATACCGTGGGAGTACGCGTGTGTCTTAGAGCAGACTTGTGCTTATTTTTGTTTTATATACATGCATGTTGTATGCAAACCTAAGGAGTGAATACAGACTGGTTAGAGTTAAGAAAAATACCAGCAACATAGAAATATCTATACTCAGCTTCTGTGAAAACACAAATTGGTATTTCTGTCTTGGTTTAAAAACAACTGTTCTTTTAATTACAGGTTAAGGCTTAAAATCAAGACTAAAGCAGAATTTCACATTCTGTTTAGACCATAAACGAGACAGTGGAACCGATTCTTTATACTGAGTCACTGTTAGGAGCTAACAGAAAACAGATCAGGACAGGGAGTTGTTAAATCACTTGTGTTTGTGTATGTTAGATGACTTTTCTCACTTAACAATACAGTCTAAGGGGCTAGAGATGTATTGAACACAGCATTGTCCAACCATACACGATAAGATCACAGGTCTACTTACCTTTCCAGTAGTATTGTTACACTGATAGCTTCTTCCTTCCTTCTCAGTTTTCTCCATCTTTCCTTCTGTTCAGTATCACTGTATGATAGTTTCATGAAAGCAAGACACATGAAGGATCTGGGGGGTAGAGATAATAGAGACGCATTATGTGAATACTGAGTCTGACACCTAGTAGCACCTTGATAGAAACAGAAAGCTGTGATCACAGTATTAAAATATGCTAACAAGCTGAAGGAGCTAATGGGCTTAATTTTTACAGTGCAGATGTTCATCCAGCACTTGTGCTGAATGCAATAACAAATGTGCGGGGGCTGATAGTGGTGTTACTGTGTTCTGGGCAGCACAGTCCTCCAAAACAATCTTCCTTTCTTTGATATTTTACTAGGAGTTAGAATGTTCTTTTTTGTGGTCTAAGATAACAAATGTATAAACAAATTGATAAGACTAAGGCTGGTTGTGCCAGGGCCATCTTTATTCAAATAGGGGCTTCTGTAAGAATCGGTGTACCCCATGGTTGGTGATGGGGATTGGTGTTCCAGTTCTTGGGTAGTTCATGCTCCACATCTCCTACTAATTTTCGGATAGTTTTATTGTTGTTAGTTTCAAAACTGAGCTCATCTGGCCAGAATAAACCATTTGCTTTGAGAAACTGTAGAGCCATGGTCTGATATAAAGTTTAACTCCCCGTCTTTCCCAGAGAAGGGTCAATGGTCTCCTGGAGAACAGTCGCAGTAGCCTGTATTCCACTCCAGTGCCTCATCCTCACCACCCACCTCATGGCATTTCACATGGTCACGCTCGTCCTTTGTGTTCAGTGCTTTGCAGCAATGCTGAGAATGATACTGCTATCTTGTGGAACCTTTCAGCTCTTTCAATAGGGAATGATCTCGACTTACTTCCAGCAGATTCAGATATTCCTGAAGAAATTACCTTTTGTACCAGTCAAAGATTTGCTAGACATTGATGGGGATCATTATGTTGCAAACCTCTCCTTTTTCTTTTTTCCCTTTCCCTGACAAAGGTGCTGGCTTGTTTGTTTTAATTACCAGCAGGAAAGGTGCACGTGGCTTTTGTTTGTAATAAGCTGCAGCTCTCAGTGTGAATACCTGTCACTCTTGATAGGCTACTACAATGTAGGTGATCAGTCAGCTGGCCCTGAGTGTTCAGGGCTGGTGGTGCTCCTCCAGCAAATAAATTTGCTGCACTACAGAACATAGGTTTCAAATTGTGTCCTCTTTTGACAAGCATCTTAGATAACGTGCAAGGAAAAGATATTTCACTGATGTCAGAAAACTAAAGCAAGGATCGAAATGATATGAGGAATGAAAGACTTGTCAATTAATGAACAGGTCTTGCCACCAGTTCCAAGTTTGCTTGACATCTCTGCCACCAACTTCCTGTGCAATCCTGATTAAATAATTCTTTGTTTTCTTTCTTAATTTCCTTATTTAAAAATGGAGATAATGATATTCATCTACTTTGCGGAAGTAATAAAAGAAGATGAAATTTTTATGTGGTTGAAAAACATGAAGAACAATGTTAAGCTGTAATAGTCTCAGAAAATGGGTATTATGTAGTGGAAAAAAGTGCAATTACAAGCTGACAGACAGAATTTTAAAAAATGGAAAGTATGTGCTTTGTGTTGTACATTAACACTGACACGTACCATCCAATATTAATACATGTATATTTAATTTTTCACTTGTATGTCAGCAAGGAAATGGATATGCTAGATAGTTTCTAAGTAGGTACATAAAAAGTGGGTCCATAATTTGCATTAAAATGTGAGTAGAGACAAAAGAAGAGGAGAGAGTTTCATCAGTCAACTATAATTTCACAACTGAAGCAGAATATCCTAAGATGTGGTGAATGTAATGCAATGTAATGATATTTAGTGGTGTGTTAGTGAAGTTTGAAAAAGAACTTTAGGAGGATTTAATCAAATGAGGTCAGCAGTCAACAGAATGATGGATGAAATTCAATCCTGATTAATACAAGTAATTCATACTGGAGGGCAAAGTATTAATACATTTTATTAGGTCCTAATTAATTGTGTAATTTAAGGAAAAGGACCACTAAAAAGCCTATGAAAGGCTGAATGAAGACCTCTTTAGAGAATATAGTTGTGGTCAGATAAAGTATTTTGAGTCAATAAAAATAGGATGTGAAATGTTATGATGCTGCTACATAAATGAACATTTAGCCTTTATTTAGAATGCTGTGTTGCTGCAGCACAGAAACATCCTGTGAATGTAGAAAACATAGGGAAAAAGCAGAAAGAAGCTGTGAACGGACCTGGATATGTATAGAGCCCAAAAAGTTTGGATTCGTTTGCTTTTGAACCTAGGTAAAGAGTGGGGAAGTAAAGAGGTACACAGAACTATGGGTGTGGAACAGAGGCACTTAGGCTGGCAAGATTAGAAGATCATTCAGTACAATTCAGAGCTGATACAAAATAAATGTTTTCATCCTTTCTGTCTTTAGGCTGTATGCCTCATTACCATGCAATGCTTTTGAGGCCAGGATTTAGCAATACTTAGAGAAAGGAAGCCTCTCAACACTGAGTCCACTTGTGTGTAATCTGTCCAGAGGGTAGTTGTTAGGAAATGTATACAGTTGAAGTTTCAGGCATTCAGTCAATTTCTAGCTACAAGATCATGCTGAGAGCTTGGGAGAACATTTTCTCATTCTTTTGGAGAGCTGAGCATCCTCATCCAGGAAGATTGCATGTGGGTTCCTAAGTGTGGTGTGAAACTGAAGTCCATAGTAAGCGGCTTGTAATACTGCTTATGGCAGCTATGATCAAAGTCCTGATGTGCAGTTTCCCTGACTTAAGTAATTACTGATATTGCATGTAACAACCCTCTGTCTGTCATATCTTATAAAGCAGAAATCTGGACTGTCTTGTGTCTTTCATAGAAGGTGGTTAACTAGTGAGGCTGGCACACTGAGTTGCTCAACAAGTGAAAACTGTGGTATCTCTGCCAGCCTGTGCTGGATTCCCCATTGCACACCATGCTGTAGCCCTGGGAGGGGTGTTAAACACATCTCCAGCACAGGAGAGCATGCTGATGGGAAGAGTTTACTAGGGATTGCAATGGAAGCCGGTTTAAGCAAGCAAGGATTAGAATTAAATGTGTTGCAATATGGATTGGTATTTGATTCTTTGAAGTTTCCAACTGCCCTTCTATCCTTTCTACTCATGTGGTCAATGAACCAGACCTTCAGAAATGTGTACTCCTTAAACATGATGTACTGAACTCTATATGGAACATTAGTGGACAGCACTTGTAGATCTTCTCTTCTTGTAGGAGGTGATAACAGTTCCTTTGCCTATTGCAACACGAGCTCTCCATTAATTAGGACTTTCAGAGAGAAATGTGTGTAGGCTGTGAACATGCAGAGTGATGCAGAGAGGTGGGAAACAGATGTGTGATCATATATGCACCAGCCAGCTATTACTCAGATACCATCCGCCTGCTAATTAGCGCCTGGAATGTTGAATAACGTTGGTGTTTGTGTGATTGCTTGAGTGCAGTCCTGCATCTGGTTTTCACACTTGTCTCAATCGCTACAGAGTTCCATAAGTAACGTGCTTCAATTAAAATTGTTCTGAAAGTGATGTATCTAGAACTTCCTTGTTACAACAGATTAATTTCTTGATGCAGATTGCTGTAAGTATAGGGCCATCAGCTTTCTGTACCCTTGAAGGGCCAGCGTTTGGGTTAACACAGGAGAGGAAATCTGACTCATCCATTTTGCTTCCTGTCAGGCTAATGAACCCAGTGTGTGCCACTTCAACTTTAAACTACCCCCTTGGTGATTCTCACTGTATCCCTTCCAGTGACTAGTCAGCAAAGAGAAGCCAATTTTAGAGCTGCCATACCTGGGGGAATTACATGATAATATTACCTGTATGACAAGCGGCTCCTTAGGAAAACTGTTGCAATTTATCTCAAGTTTGTGTTTTGCTGTATTATCTCTAAGAATATTGATTCAAAGTATTAGTATTTCCACTTGCTATATGTCCCAAAAAACCCATGAATGCGTGCACACACATGAGCATATATTCTTAGAACAGGATTTTTTCTTTTGTGAAGTCCAGTCTGTGATACGTTTCAGTCCTACACATCATTATAGGAACAGGCAGTAGCAGACAGCACAATTAGTGTTGCCACACTGGGGTTATAAATTATCTACTACTTTATCCTGTGCTGTATTCCAGGTAAAAGGCACATCTGTAGATCAGAAAGAGCAACTCTGAATTTGATGCCAGAACATAAATGCAGAGATGATTTTTCTCTGATCCAGTTTCTGCATTTCTAAAATGTTTCTCACGCTTTCCTGGAACAACTTCCTTCTTTATCCATATGAAAAAGCCTGTGAATTAGAAGAGTGTCTCTAATCTTCCAGGTAACTGGGGAAATAATCCCTCTTTCCCCCCTCCCCTTCTCCCCCTGCTTATCTTCCCTCCCCACAGAATCCTAAAACATTGTTTTTCCTCCCACAGTTGAAAGGTGTATTTTGCAGAATACAGATGAGATGTTTGTTGGCTAGCAAAGAATAAAGCGAAACAAGAGACATGTCTTTCAAGTACAAATGGGGCTTTAGAGATCTCTGTTGGAGGGCCTAATTTCTATGTGAGCACAACTGTTTCTCCATATTGCCTGGAACACTTCAGTAATATACTTGGCCACACTTTCTGGTATGGATTCTATAAAGACATAATTCGTCAAGCTAATAATTGTGTACAAAAATGTTTATGCACAATAAAAATGGATTTCAGAGACCTTCGAATTGCACCCACAGATACAAAATTTTGCAGTACTTTTCAATGTACTAAGCTGGATTAAATTATAGTAATAATAAAATAAATAGGGTTACTTTCTCCATTCTGCAGGGCTAATTGAACTTAATGCTTTGAAGCATATCAGATTTTTTAAAAAATATTTCTAATTTTTGGCCTCTCTAGTGAAGAAGGTGAAGTATTATTTCAATATAAAAATCTTGCTTGCAGAGTGTGTTTTCATTACACTGGTGGTCTCTGACTGAAAAAGTACAATCACAGACTTTATAGCATATTTTTAACTAGGTGGATAACTGGTTATTGTAGGGAATGGGGAATGTGTTGTTGGTTTTTTCTTTTTTTTCAGCTAAATAGAAAAATTACATTAGTAAACTACAGACTGCATAGGCTTTTTATAGAAATTGTTTTCTTTAATTATGTCATATATAAGCCACAGTCAAAAGGTATATTTGTCCCCGATTTCAATGGCAGTTAAGTCATTTAAGTAGGAGCTAGACACACAAATGTGTTCTATATGTGACCATAGTAGCTATTTAAGCTAAGGATTTAAGCAGACAGAATGTAATTATCCCCATTGCAAGACTAATACACAAGGGAAAAATGCCATTGGATTTTGTAATAGCGACAAGTGGTCAAGACATTACATTTATGCTTTGCTAGTTTTACCAGCTGTGTCTCATTCCATTATTCAGACAGACAGACAGACACACACCTCTCTTCTAATTAATTATAGTTGTCGACCAGTGGGGGAGGAAAAAAAACAACTCCAGAGGAGATTTTCCAGAGAAAATCTGATTCCAGAGTTGGGGCCACCAACTGCAAGAAATCTGCAGATGTGAAATAGGTTTTTGAGGTTTAAAAATCTCTGATCATCACATGAGTCTGAAAAAGAAATGCAGTTACTGGGATTTTCTTAGTGATCTGCTTATCTCAGTTGAAACCAATAGAAAATGTCAGAAAAATACTTTGGTTTTTCTGCCTCATGTTGTGCATGAGGCTGCATCTATACATGATCCACAGTGATAAAACATAACTCTGAGGGGCACAAAGTGAAGGCAGGGCACTGTGTGTTGGAAACCAGGGTTTCAAGTAATATTTCCAAATGGACAAATATAGGTGATGATACCACATCACTTGCTTTCCTAAATGGTTGATCTTTAAAAAAACCCTTCTATTTCACATGGCATAATATTTCCTTGCTAACAGTGCCTTGCTCTCTGATGAAGTACAGTGTTTGTGAGGGAGGGCTGGCTGACCACAAACTCTGGGAAATAGAAATGAAAACAGCTACAAATACACAAGTGTTTGAAGATGGTAGAATAGTGTTTTGGGGTTTTTTCACATCTTTGATAGAGGGCTGGGGTAGAAAATGGTCTTTTAAAGGTTCTTGAGTACAAATAAGAGGAAGCATCTAATCCTTTCAGTGGCAGAGGTGTTTGTTTTCTACTGAATCACTTGCTCTCCTGAAGGCATTGGCCCTTGTCTCTAAATCCTACTGCTGGCCTTTGAATCTTGTCAGTATTTTAGTTTTTCAACAGGAGTTAAAGCTCCATCTTGACTTTGTAGCCTCCATTTGATTCCTTCACAAGCTAATTGCTGGCCCTTGGCAGTGTGTTGAAGTTAAGCATGGATAAAATATGTTTCATGAACATGAAGTCCTTACAATGCACTGTAGTTTTGCACAGTATTTCCACTGCTTATAGGAGTAATTGTCTTCCGACAGAGCTTTTAATATGTTACATTACATGTCTGTAGTGTACATTGCCTGGAGGAGGTCCCTTAAAAGAGTCAAGACTTCTACAAAATGCTACATTGACATGTTTAGACAGTGACAATCCTTAGAAAAAACACCTGGGCTTTCTAGGTGTGTCCATGCAGGATGGAGAAACAGGAACAGTACTAGTCTGAGAGTGAACAGATTGGGTGAGATTTGGTAGAGAGACTGGAAGATGGATAACTTGTGGTAGGCAGAGTGAGGCTGCCTGACGAGTCAGTAGGTGGGAAGAAAGCAGGAGGTGTGGCAGGTTGTGGGAAGAAAAGGTTGCTGGAGTTCCCAAAGACATCGCCCTGCCTTGCGTAGCTATTGCCATCCGAAACTCACTGCGTGCGCCTGTGTGCCGGCTGCTCTTCCTGCTGCTTGTCCTGGAATCAGTTTCTTGTACCTCCCTGGGGTTTTGGTTCCTACTGTTTCTGCAGCAACCCTAGCAGACAGCTCTGGGGCTCACAGTCCTGAGTTTGCAGTCAGCTGCTCTGCAGGAGCGTGTTGGTGGTGAGGATGCTGCTCCAGGTGGAGCACCACAAATCCTCTTTTATTCAGATACAGGGCATTTGGAACACCTAATTATACTGACTGTGTTTCATGAAGAAAACAAGAAGCAATAATCCATCATTTTAAACACCCTGTAAAAGCAATTGGGAAATTAAGTGCTACAGCATTAGGGTCCTAATTGCTCATATATAGTGTCTCAGCTCAGGTTCTTTCTAGACCTTGTTTTTTCTTACATGGCACCGTTCCTTTCACTCCTAAATTAGGCAGTGATTAAAAAGATCTATAACTGGAGTTGTCTGGGGCCTTTTGATAGGGCTGGGTGGGAAGAACCTCTCATTGAAAGAAGCTTTGTTGATTTAGCTCTGCTGAATATCTAATGGTTCATCCTGTCTATTAATTCCATAAGTACTAAATGTAATAAATATACAAAAATTAAAATGCTTCAAGCGTTGAATATATTTCAGACCTATGGATGACTGGCAGATTAAATACCAGGGACCTGGCAGTGTGTGTATGGCTCTGGTTCAGCTGCAGCTCCTTTGACCAAGCTGATGAGCCCAAGGACTAAGAAAAAGACAACTTAGAGGTTGCCACCATTGGTGGTGAGGAGGGTTAAATAGCATGAATGTGGAGGAAGCTGTGTTTTAATAGTGTTTGTGTTTGTAGTGTAAATTCCTTCATGTCTTCAGTTACTTCAGCAAATATAGTACAAGGGCTTACTACTCCTTCATTTTAATTTCAAAAGAAGTTGGGATCTAGACACACAGAACACATCCAGGGAGACCTATTTAATATGGACATACGGAGTAGCAAAATTGGGACCTGGTGACATAAAGGGGGCTCTTTTAAAGTGTTTCTTGGTGTAGTTAATCCATGTCACAGCAAATCTATATGTTGGATAAGCTTCAGCAAATTCTGGCTTTGAAGAAAAGGGTGTCAGGACTTGCTGATTGTAGGACAATGCTTCTCTTAATGAACAGATGCACTGCCAACTCGAACTGATGCTGAAAACAAACATGTAGAAAACTGGTATGGTGGTACATAGTATGCTGGTACCGGTTGTGAGGATTTGAATTCATGTTTGTTAATAAAAGTACTAAACTTAAGTAAAATGCTTCCTTTGACTGTATCATGCCTACTTTTTCAGCTGCGCATTGCTGAGGAAAGCAGTGAAAGGGGCTCATTAAATCTGGCTTCGTCTCCCTTTGATTCAGTTGATGCCAAGGATGGAACTGGCCAGTGATCTCCCCTCCTTCTTCTTACATCCTGCCATCCATTGATGTTTTGCCTCCTAAAATTCTTTTTGCCAAATCAATCCACCTCCTTCTGGTCAAAGTGTGGGTGTTACAGTGTCCACAGACAGCTTTGAGCTTCCTTGCTTTCATTCAGGCACTTGGAGAGGGACAATGAGCCAGCAAGGAAGATAAAAGGAGTCATTTAGACTTCAGTTTCAGATGAAAGAATCAAGTTTGGTGACATATTCCAGTCTAACAGTATTGCTTCTGTTCTTTGGGACAAAATATATTAGAATAAAGCAAACAAAGAAGTATTCATACTCTGTCTGCTGAATTGTAATCCTGTCCTGTGTTGTACACCAGGTTTTTGAACCATGTGGATTTCAATGAAAAGAACAGTCTGGAAGTTTGGCTCCATTCTCCATTCGCCTTTCTCTCTTCCCTTTCCACTCTCCTGTCCTTTAAAATCATCCCACGTGACTGCTGTAGGAGGAGTTTTCAGGAACCAGTTCAGGGTCAAAGTCTGGATTTCATAGACCCATGTCAGGTCACAGGGTTGCTTTGAATGAATTTGCCACTGTCTAATGAGCAGTTCCAATTTAAAAATATTTATATCTTATTTATAAATATATTTATGTTATTTAAACTTATTTGTATTCTCTCCTTAGTGAGAGGTAGTCTCCACAGTGTGCTGGAAAGGACTGCAGTGTTCAGTGTTTACTGAAAGGCTCTACAGAGCTAGAATCTGCTAAAAAAGTACCCAGTTCTTCACAAAGAGCTATTTTCTGGAAGCTTAAGAAGTTGGGGCTTTTTTTGAGAAGGTCATTTGGGTCTGTATTAACTTGAGCTGAGTTCTGTATTTTTTTCCACAAAGCATAATGTAAACATTGTACATTCCCAGTGATAAGTCAGATGTTACAGCAAGCTCAAGGAGAGATTTGTAGTCTGGGAAATGAAACTCCACTGAAGCTTGGTGTGTTGTTAAAGGTCTTTTCAGAAACAGGCTTCATTCAGCGTGTTTAGTTTAATTCTCAAAGACGGCACTTATTCCTAGAAATAGATATTAACTAAACTGCTAAGTTGAAAAGGGCATGAGAGGAAAAGAGTAATAAAAAAAATTTAGAGAATGTCAGATGAAGCTCATTTACACAGAAGGACAACACAATCAAGATAAACTAGATACTACTATAAACAAATGAATAAACGAATTTTAATTAAAATGAAGTGTGATTAGGTTTAGGTCCTCCTCATTGCTCATGAAGAAGTGGGTTTGTACTCGCTACACCATGACTCAATCAGAGTGTTTCTGTTTGATAGTTATAATCATTCAGTCCAGAAAAAAACCAACCTGGAAATTGGCTTCTTTGAATACTTCTTAATGTTTTTCAATAAAATGAGCACAGTTGATTTCTTCCTTTGTTTCTTTTTTCTTGGAAAACTCCATTGCATCTGTGTTGTTTGGATTGGATTTATCTCTTTAGATCTGCCTCCTTCAGCTGATTACAAGGAGATATGGCAGGGTATTTTTTTGCTAAGTCGGCTTAGCACAGACTAGTTTTGCTGCCTGAGAAAAGTGTCATCTTTCACCTCTTGCTGGTGTAGCTGCACTTCAGTATTTACAAGTTGTATTTTCATCTGTGGGTTTATTTTGGGGTTTTCTTTTGTTTTTTTCATTACTGACTTTAAGAAGGTCAAATTTACACTTTAGGACAAAACTACTGCAGAGTACTGGAAAAAAATGCTTTTGGAACAAAAAATTATTATAATGAAAATCATTTTCTCCCAAAGATTCTTACATGTGAAGTGCCCCAAAATTCTTGTTGATGCATCTTGGGTCCTCATTTTTTATTGCTCTGTTGAGTCCTCAGGTTTGAACTTTTGTCCTAATCCTCTACTGTTTAAAAAAAAAATATTCTGGTCAGGTAAACATTTGTTAAAAGAAAATGTGACCTATGATACGAACTTGTAAAATAGGTTTTTTTAAAAATCTGTATGTATTCTGAGCGAAACAGGAAAAGTAAAAACTTTTTGATTAGAATTGTGAAACCTGTCTTGACATAAGAATATCCAAGTTACCGAAAATGGTAAATTGTGATATGTTCATCACATAGCAGTGAAAATGTTTTCATGTTGTGAGGTGTGATCATGATCTATAGAGTGAGTGCAACAGTGCTAGTTGGGATGTAAAGTTCTTTGCTGGAAATAGAAATGCATCCAGTCACATGATGTCAATGCACCCCTCATTTTCATTGGGTCATGCATATGTTCCAACTATTTTCAGAATCACTGAGTATCTTCAGATTGGGTGTGTTGTTCTTGGTGCCTGGGAAATTGGCCTTCAGTCTTTTGGATCTGTGACTATCCTACCCCTCGTCCACCAGTGACTGTCCAGTTGTAGATCTAACACCTTTTTTTTTTAATGGAAAGGAAACAAGGAGCCTATATTAAATTCGAAACCTTCTGGTTTAGGTTTGGAATTGTCTCCTAGGGAAGCCATCATGAAAACAGTTTTCTTCAACCTAAAACATATAGGTAGGAAGAAAACTACAGAGAGGTATGTTGAAAAGCAAGAAAACAGAGCAGGCCCTTGAACAGCTGCTGATCAGAGCCAGCTGTACAGAAGAGAAATAAAAGGGGAAAAGCCCAGAAGTTCCTGAAGCATATGTAAGAAAAGAGGGAGCAAGACTTCCCTTAAATAGGGAACAAGAGGGTTCTCCAGCATTCAGTGATCCATTCCTGTATTTACCCATCAGAACTGCTTAGCAAACGAAAACATCTTCCTGAATACCAGCAGCCATAGGTAACTCCCAAGCCCAGGCCTGTGGAAGCAGAAGCTGGTGAGGAAAAAGCCACTTGATGTGAAAGAGTAAAGGGCAGAGGTTGAGTTCATCTGGCAGGACTTTACGCTGGGTGCCCGGTCTTTGTGTAACTGAAGGGACTTTGCATAAGGGATGAACTAATTTAGCATCTTCCAGGAAATCTGCATTTTTTTTCATTTTATTTAAGTTCCTTGTACACTGACGCACATATTCCTGGAAAAGGTCAACATCAGCACACAGGTTTGTGGGTAAATTTTGTTGACGATGCCAGTGAATGACCAAAGAAGTAAAATGTGGAAAATGAGAGTGGGAGACTGACCTGCTAGCAGACAGCAGAAATAAAGGAGAGAGGTTTGATACAACAGAGAGGGGGAAAACCAAGGCAATGTATACTTTAAATATAAAGACAACAAACTCCCTCAATGCCTATATTGGGTTGAAAATGTATATTAATAATAAAAAACCTTCAGAAATTAAAGAACAGTTTTTGGACACTTTGCATGTCTTACAATCTCTGTTAGCCACAGCCAGTGGTTTGGTAGGTTGTTTTAGCCTTACGTGGTAATTGATATATTTGTGTTGCAGTAAGTTTCTGTCGGACTGGTACTTAAACACTTAGGCTGGAGAGTTTAAGGAACTTCACTGGGATGGTGTGTACATTGCCCATCAAAGGCTGCTAAGGATTGAACGCCTCTTTCATGTGCATATATGGATCTGCATTCACATATGCACATGTTTATTGTATGGTGTTTTATAATATATGTGTACAAAAAAGTAATATGAACATAAAATAATGTAATATAGTATAGAGTATTTAATTTCTAAATTAATATTAAAAATAATATAAATATAGTATTGTATAAAATAAACTGTACTGTATCCAACACCATAGATGAAAACTTAATTGGCAGATGTATTGAAAACACTGTAAGACTGTTATAATCCAGCTCCTAAAATTCACAGAATGGTGGCTATGTGAGTAGTAATAATTAATATATCGGTCTTTATATTTCTGTCTGCTAAGAGATATTTAAAACACAGAACAGAATTGTGATAACATAGTATTATTTTTCAGGATGATTAAAGCTTTTATTAATATCCAGAATTTTTAGATGCTAGAGCAGAAAATGTTGTAATTGAACATCTTGAACAATTTGTGTCTAATTATAAAGAACACTGTGTAAGCGGAATTTGGTACTTTTTTGGAAGTTGAGGTTAAGGTTAAGCAGGAAGGAAGACTGGGTAATGAATTTTCTGAGGGGAAGAACAGATAAGTGGTACATAAATTTAGCTTCCCCAGACAGACTTTGTGTTGGACTACCTGACCTAACGCTAAAATTAAACAAATTTTTGGCTGCTAATGTGCAAGATCAGAAAAGCATCCCATTCAGAATTGGCAGCTGTCTGATAATTACGTTGCGATTGTTCAACATCTGTTTCTTGAAGTCAGTGTTTTTTCACCTAGACTAAAATACAGACTCCTTTCTTGTTCATGGTGTTTGTACTGTTGGATTGTTTGTGCTTTGATCTCTCTGCTTTATAAGACCTGGGGAATGCCCTCCCCAATGAGATGAGATGTGTTCAATAGGTGACTCCTGTTTCTGGGTAGCAAGAACTGAGTAAGGAAAAAAGAGCACCCACAATTTTCTATTGCTTCTCTGTTCAGAAAATCAAGAAGACTTCTGGTCTCTCATGTAGAGAGCAGACTATTGCAAAAAAAAAATTGCCTTTCCCTATCAGAGCTGCTTTACATTACACCTTTTCGATCATCTTAAGTAATCTAGAAAGAACAATTTTGAGATAAGTTAGGAGTTTCCCAGTAAACATTAGGGTAATGGAATGGTGCCTCCATTTCTGCTTAGCAAATATTAATTTATGGCATATCTACATTTGTTAAATATGTGAGAATAAATGCAAAAAGTGAGTTCAAGAACCCTGAGGTTTCTGGTCTTTGGTTGTTTTGGTTTTTTTTTAGTAAGCGTGTTGGCTTGGCTTGAGTTTCCTGCACCTGCTTGTAAAACAATAGACAATGCAATTCCTCCATAATGCAACCTTCCAAAATTTTGAAGTGTGTTATAAATAACTTCCTAGTAAGCCAGAACAAGATTAGAATGTTTTTGCTGTTACTTTTCCCCAACATAGACTGGAAAAGTTTGTGCACAGGAGTAGCTTGAAAGTTGATATCCTGCCTTTGGTTTCATTAAAATGTTGGTTTTTAAGAATCCTTTATCAAGTTACTTCCTTTCAGATAGAAGACGCAAGCATATGTGTTTTTTCTCATATTTCCCTTCTCCTCCTCCTTTCTAGCTTCAGGAGTTTTAAAGGGATTAGGGAAGCTCCCCATTTAAAGAGCTTGGGTACCTGAGGTCTGGGACACACCAGGGTCTGCTCCCTCCTGTGGCACCACTCCCAGCCCCAGCTGCCCTGGGCAGCAAGGGATAGTTCAAGGATCACCTTGTGCTCTCCCAGAATATTGATGACATTATGCAAACAGCTACATCAAGAATTTATTTATTGATCTTGCTTTTTTAATGAGGAAATGTTAGGAAAAAAACAACTGATGGTTTAGGGGGAAAAAAAGTCAGAAAGAAGAATTTTGGGTCCTATGAGATAAGTGTTGAACACTGCTTCTTTGCACAGAGCACAGGAACACCAGCTGGCAAGGCATTTATTTTTGCCTCGGAATGTATTTGAACAGTAAACAATTTAATAAACTTTCCTTTTTTGTCATTTTCAAGCCTTTTCTAGAAGACAGCTATAAATTGTGTGAAAAAGATACGTATAAATTATGTCTCTGGTATGCATCAACAGTTTTGTTTAGAGACTTCCGTGGGTTTTTGTAGGTCTGATGGTAGTACTGACCCCTTAAAACAAAAAAGCTTAATACCTTTGGGTGAGAAAGTGAATTGTATTAACCATCCCAAGTAAATCTTCACTCTTTGCTGTTTTGGAGATGTCTACTACTTTCAGACTGAAAAAATGTCTTTTGAGAAAAGTGTCTTTTGGAAAAAGTGTCTTTTGATGGACCCCAGCAGAAGAGAGATCTGGAGCTACCAGGCAGAATCCAACAAAGGACTGTGAAGATGATGATGAGCATCTCTCCTATGAGGAAAGGTTGAGAGACCTGTGACTGCTCAACCTGGAGAGGAGAAGGCTCAGGGGGACCTCATCACTGTATATTAATTAATTGAAGGAAGGGTGTACAGGAGATGCAGCCAGGTGCTTTCCAGTGCTTCCCAGTGACAGGACCAGAAACAGTGGGCACACGCTGAAACAAAGGAGGTCCCCCTGAGCATTAGAAAATGCTTTCTTTCACTGTGACTGAGCACTGGCACAGGCTGTCCAGGGAGGCTGGGGAGTCTCTCTCCTTGGGATTATTCAGAAGCTGGACACAGCCCAGGCCACTGGCTCTGGGTGGCTGTGCTTAATGGGGTGGTTTGGACCAGAAGATCTCCATAGTTCTATTCCAGCCTCGGCCATTCCATGCAGCTATGCCGTATTATTAAAGGAATTCTTGTATACCAATTTTTCTCTCTTCTTTTTAATCTTTCTTGTACAAAGATTTGCCTTATTTGAAGCAGCTGATTGCAAGCCAATCTAAACCTTTAGTCTAGACAGATAAAACTGTTATTTACAGCTTATCTGACTTGCAGTCATAGCAATTCCACAGGTGCACAGAGCAAGTTCATACTGGATTTATTTTGCCTTCACCCTTGGCTTGTGCCTGATTTGCATATGCAGACTGTCCACTGGTGGCTGAAACTTGTGAATCAGTGTGTTTACACAGCCTAACATCAGAAGATGTGTCCGTGTGGATGCAGTCAAGATTGCTGAGATACCTCACAAAACTTATTAATTATCAGAAGCATAATTGCATTAGTCTAGGAAAATGCCGTGCTAATGTGGACAAAAAAGTCCAAGGTAATTAATTGCTCATGTATATTACTATGCTGACCTGTGTTATGGCTAGCCCTAAAGTTGTTATTCTGGAGTCTGGTATCTGCCCTAATTTTATTTCAACAGGCTTCAACTCCCCAGGATGTAATGTAGGACATATTTGAACAATATTGCTGTTCCTAAACTGAAATAGAAAAAATAACACTGTTTGTCCTGATACACCATATCTTAATTGGCCTTGAGGAGGACGGTTTCCCAAAACAAACCTGAGTTCTGTCATTAAAGGAAAAAAAATTGTTAATGGAAATTGGAAGGAGTTTTCATTTTGTTCTAGCAGAGTTCTTAATTCTGCAGGCAAAAATAAGAGCAATTTTTCCTCTGTCAATAACATTCTGCCTGAATCTGGAAGTAATGGCCTTCTGCATCATCTTGTTTACTGCTCTTGGTTGAAAAATGTTACAAATTCAGTATCAGATTAGACAGACACATTTGTTTATAAAACCTATGAGGCTGATGGGATACCAGTTTTCCAAGCAATTTATAAATAGCAATATTTTAGGCTGGGGTAGAAGCGTGAATGGGGAAGCTTCAGAGGGAGAGAGCGTAGAGCTGTGACCCAGAGCTGCATTCATGCATGAAATGAGATCTTGTACAGTGGACGTTCTTATTTTGGCTAATGTAGCCGCAGGCAGAAAATTCTCTTGCTGCATTCTTGAAAGAGTTTGTTTTTCTTTCCTTTCTCTTTAACCTTGTACATTAATTATCACTTTGCCTTTTCTGAATGGTAAATTGGTCAATTTATAGACAGGAAAGTGCATATTCATGTACTTCAGAAACAGTAAGTGAATGCATGCTTTTTCTGCTGCCATCACTGTACCCAGAGTCCTTTCCTACCCTGGCTGTTTTCCTCAAGAATTTGTGCATCTTCAAACATCTATCATGATGTTTGGGGACAGGATTGTGTATTTGGGGATCTTTTTCCATTTAATTTTTTTGTTCATATATTCTTCACTTTTAGTTTATTAATGGCTTTGCTTTCTTTAGTGGAAGTATGGGGAGATTCATCAGTGCATGCAGATGCTCAATGAAAATTAATGGGAGCAAAAGGTATATTTGCCAGCTCAAATAATGTTTAAAAATTTGCTACTCTTAGAAATACTACAACTTTTATGTAAAAGCAAGGGAAAAACAAACATCTAGGTACAAAGCCTCTGCAAGAGGGCAGTAAAATCAGTCAGTAATATCTGTTACTGCCAGGAATGGTTAGGTTAGGTTAGGTTAGGTTAGATAAGGTTAGGTTAGGTTAGGTTAGGTTAGATAAGGTTAGTTTAGGTTAGGTTAGGTGAGTGCTAGGGCACTGAACTGGGCAGTATCTTACAGTAAAACCTAAATAGACATAGATAAAATACTCTCTGAATTAATTCTTGATTCACCATGTTTACTATTTAAAATACATAAAAGAAAGAACAGTTTAGAAAAAAAAATGTCTCTGTAATACTTTTATATTTTTAATACTTTTAATATTACAAGAACCTTCAGATGCAAAATTGAGAGTCCTGTTCAGCCGTACTAGAGTACTAGTTACATTTGGGTTTCAAAACAAGTTACAAGCTAGTTTTCTGTGTTCTGGAAACCATTTGTCATCCTCTGAGGAGGTCAACCAAGGATGAAAAGAAATTGTAGGTAATGTGCCATGAGAATAATGCCTGAGCTACATTGTGTGGTTCTGGATTTTGGTGCCTACTGGTGGTATGATGTTTGAAATGTGCTCCTGAGCTGTTCTTTTGAAAAGAGAAAAAAAAAAAAAAGATGGAAAAAAATAGATTGGTCATTGGCAACATGCAGTAAAATAGATAAGTCAGTGCCAAATCTTATTTTGAAACTCTGAGGGGTAACAAAACCCTTTAGTTTTCTATGTCAGTACAGTGGTAGTAATGTTGCCAGTTTCTCTGAAGCTCTGCGAAAAGACATCTGATTTATTCTTTGAAGTACCTGGGATTTGTGTTGTTTGTAGAACTTGTATCTCCTGACAGCTGACTATGCTTGCCTCCTTTGGTCATGGTAACTGCTTCATGCTGCAAGTGAAGTTCTCTACCCTGCTGTTTTGATAGATGTTTGCTAGGGCTGGCTGTTAAATAGGTATTAATTTCTTATATGACAAAATGGGGATTATCACCTGTCTGGAGTAATCTGTACTCGCTGTTATCACTATATTTCAACAAAATGTTTAACTTGAATTCTACAAAAGCATGCAGCACTTAACCAAATCCTCTCGTTCAAACCCTTGAGTTATATATTCTGGGTATTTAATTTTTTTAAAAAATAAAGGTAGTCACCATGCAAATTGCTGAAATACAAAAGTGAATCTTGTAGCTGTCTGTATTTTAGGTCAGGAGAAAAATAATAAGTTCTGTTTAGAACTGCTAATAATTTCTATTTTTCTGAAATTAAGTCTTGTTTAAAAACTGAGTTTTTATTTGCAAAAAACTCTTAAAGGTATCAAATGTCTTTTGGACAACTCTTGCTGATTTTAAATGGAATTTTGGAAATAATTTCCATTTTATTTTTCACTCTTTTGTTGAAGCATGAAGATTTTAATAGGAAAAAGAACGATCTTTAACAACAACTAGCTCCAAAGAAGGTACTAATTACAATGTGTAGAAACACCCACTTTGCACTGTATATCTTCTTTACTTAAGGTAGATCTGGTCACAGTGACAGCCTTGACAGCTGTTGTAATTGTTCTAGGAAAGGTGTGGAGGAAAATCTCCAATGTCACCAGACAGATAAGAAGAAAGAAACCCACAAGAGGGAAGAAGATTGAGGAAATCTGATCCATCTGACTTGAAGATCCCCAGTTTTTAATTTTGGTCTCTTTTTCTGATATGAACTTCATCTAATTATTAGTTTAGTTTGTGAGTAGATACCTCCTCAGGGGTGGATTTTGGCATAATATTCCTGCTGTATTATAAATACTGACATCACGCTAATCTATGCAAATCACTGCTCAATCAATCTGAGCATCTGTGGTTGATTAAACAAAACACGTAGGTGTGAAAGCATTTGCATCTCACAGGCTCTGCTGGATCTGGCAAAGGCTGAGGGTAGTGTAAAGGCACGGAGAGAGATTTGTCACTGTGATGCCTGCCTGGCAATTTCAAGTTCTAATTGCGCCGGGCGCAGAGATACCTGTGTGGGATCAGGCTCTGGAAGAAGAGGAGATTGGAGAAGCTCCACTTCAGCCCAGCTGCTTGAAGATGTGAATCCAGCTCAGCCTCAGACCCACTTCTGTGGCTGCAGTCATGTTAAAGCTCAGATCCATGCGGTTGCAGCTTGCAGGGATGTGCTGCGGTCACACTCGTAGCCATCCCTGCAGATCCCAAGCTTCCAGGGGTAGCTGGCCACCAGAGAAGCCTCAGGATGGCCGTGCTCCTGCAGCTGGTGGATGATGAGGTGGGCAGCACTTAAGGGGAACCTCAGGGTGGCAAATGGGAAGTGCCCTCAAGGTGGTCTGTAAGAGGCAGCAAGCACAGGGTAGCCGGACTCTGCCAGCCCCTCAGGCTTTTATACAGTCCACAAGTGGCCCCTCTTACCATTGCTTTTCCCCAAGTTTGTTTATTCTGTCGTTCTGTCCCTTCTATGCCTGAGCCTGACCACAGAGAATGTGGGTAGTGAATAATAGAGGAAATAGCTTGTGCTGGGCAAGGAGAGGAGGAGAGAAGTGGACTTGCTAATAACTGATTGGACATAATCATAGCTTGGCTTTTGTTCACTGCACAGTGGTAACACTGCTCATACAAGGATGAGGAGAACCAAATTGTTCTGTCTCAGCGAATCTCTTTGTGAATTAAGTTGGTGGCATCAGTAGTTGAGCAACAGAGAGTCCCTGGGTCACTGCTTGGGAGGTCCTCAGTGTCCGCTCTGCTGGGCAGGGAGCTTCCAGGAGAGCAGCTCCCACGGGAGGGTGGTAGTCAGCTGGGTTATGACTTGCTGCCCACCCACTGCCTCTACATGGAAGCATTCTGTCTGTATGATGAGAAATCACTGAGGAATAATTCAAATAATTCACAGTACTCTGTTGACTCTGAAGTGAGGAAATGTTCCTTAAAGTAAATAACAGCTTAATGAAACCGAGAAAAACAGTTATTTAAAGGGACACTAGCTGGTGAAACTGCAGATTTCCCAACGCTGAGTCACAGAGATCCAATGTAGCTAAGTTGCAGCACATCTTCACTTCAGGAGAGACATCAGCTCTCTGCAATAACAGGCTAGTTAATTGAGTTTTACAGGTTTTGAGTTTGTCAGACTGAAGAAGTGTTGAAAGTGAAGAATGAACTACTTTTGGTCCACCAAGGAATGTGGGGTTGTGTAGTGGGGCTGGCAGAGAGAGATCTGGTGGTCCCCAGAGCAGTGATGCTCACCTGGGTGTGGTGTGCGGCTTTCTGATCATTTAGTGCTTTCATAAGAAATGTGTTTCTAAAACTAAAAGTCTGTTTGAGCTACAGTTCCCTTTAAAATAAAAACTTGTTCTTTGGGTTTTTTTCCCCCCAGTGTAACTCAGTTGTGTACTTGCATGCAGAGCTGCAATCCTCCTAAACCTACGATAGCAATGTGAAATTTTAGTGTCAAAGTCACATACTGTTCACGAAGTGCAAGTAAATCACTTATTGTACAAGAGCTGAAATGGCCTTAGTTACAGTGGGTTATTGGCTCTGAACTCTGGACTTTGGGAAAGAAGTATATGCATTCCTGTCCTCTTGACTTTCTGTGGATGATGATCTCGATGTTGCTTATGCAAAAGTGTTGCTAACTTTCTGTTTTTGATCTTGTCTCATGGTATATGTTTCTTTTCTATTGAAAAGCTTGTCTGCTAACATCCTGGGATTTCAGGAAGATTTTAGCTCTTGCGTTTGAAGAGTGCATTCCTAACATTCCTGAAAAATGCTTAGAGGCTGTAAGTGCTCAGAAATTAGAAGGAAATAAAATGTTGAAGTCCATTATTTGTTAAAAGAAATGTCTGGTTTTATGCCAAATGTGAAATTTTATGGCATCTGACTCATATTCTTGAGTATTTGTTGTTGGCAGTACTTCAGTGGGTAGAACATATGGACACTGCTACTACGAGCTTGCCCAGCGTTAGTGTCTCGGCAGCAAATACCTTTTATGTCTTTGGTCTTCAGGTCAGGTAGAACTATTGACTTCTTTGCTGTAACAGTCAGAGTGCCAGCTGGGCTGATGGCTTTGTAGTGTGGACACTTGTACAATGCACAGAGAGGTGAGATCTCATGCAGACTGTTCAAAAGCTGTCCACTTGCAACAATTTTAACACTGTTCAAGCCGATGCTGATACAGGATATATTCGGCTTTTCACTTCCCTCTCCTAATTCTTATGAACATTCAGATCTTGCTAGTTCATCACTTTATTTTTTTTTAACAGTTATATGGCCAGACATTTTCCTTGGCTATATGCAGAATAATTAAGGTCTGTCTGTCATTTATTTAACTTCAGTTTTGTTGTTCCTTAAATAAGTTTCCCTACATTTCCCTATGGTGGCAGGTACTGACTGTCCCTGGTCACTCTGCAGCTGTGAAGTTGGCAGTGAGAATAAATGGGCCAGTGTGTCCACAGCAGGCTGGTTTACATTCCTGTTACAGGGTCACTTGTACTCTTCTTTCCTTGATTTCCTTATTCTCCAGAGACTGCTGTGCTGAGACTATCAGTCTTAAATGGAGGGGTTATAAGAACCCAGAATCACATCTGATATGAACACTGTCAGTTTGGGATGGATGATGGAAGTTTCATGTCTGCAGTCAAAACACTTGCACCCTTTTCTTCTTCTTTGTGACCAAGACAGTTGCATAAATGTGTTCATGTGTTCATATACCCCCATCTTCAACATAAAGTGAACAATGGCATTTTGTTTAATCATATTGCTCTGTGTTATTCATCCATTACTTAACAGCTCTTGCACACATAGGTGATGGCTTTTTGTCCTCCTCTTCCTTGTACAGCAAGCTCTGCCTTAATTTGCAAAAATGACATAGGTGAAAATGTCATGATGTACCTTCCTGCTGCCTCTCCCAATGCCTCTCCTGAATCTTACTGACATATATAGTGTAAGCTCTGCTTCTCCATTTAGTATGGATCATGTTGGCTGAGAGATCAAAGAGGAGGAATCTTGGGAGATGCCAAACAATTTTTAACTGGCTTCTTACAAAAGCCAAGGGTGTTATTTATTATATATGCACAAGAAAAAAATGCTTTTTGTTCCACCTTTCATCAGTACCTTCAATCCTCCTGTGTCACGGCAGAAATTTTCCGAGTTTATAGGGTTGCCATGGACTGTTTGTTAATATCTTTTAATATATATTTTATTAAACATGACTATTTTCCTTAGTTGAGCAAATACTTCATCATCCCATCCTAGTCCCTCTGCCAAAAACCTTTATAGCAGTTCCCACTGGTGACAGCCATCTCAATCAATTCCTCATTGCTGCTGAACTCCACTAACAAGGCATTTACAACTACAACTTTTTTTTTTTTTAATTTTATGACCTGTCTCAAATGATACTTGCCTTGGTTTGCACAGGCTCCAGAGGATAATTTTCAGAAACCTATTTGGATTTGAGTTTTTGGCTAGCATCTAGAAATTTATTAAGGTATGCAAAATTGTATCTTCTGTTGGTAGTCCTGCTGCACCTGTTTGAGCACAGACTGGCTCATGTCAGACCACTCGATGAGGATGGGCAAGCATTGGTCAAACAATGCCCAGACAAAAGTCAAAGGGATGTCCAAGTGTTTTCAACTAAGAGATCAACTTTGTTATCTTTTGTTCTTGTTTGTTTTCTACCAGAAAACAAATTTTCTGTAGCTATAAATACTGACTGTGCTGGTTTTCTTTTTTGTTTTTGTCTGTCTGGGTTTTGAGTCAAAGGACAGCAGAACTTGGGACATGAACTCCTACCAATTCCTGATCTCTAATAGACGCTCTTCTACCCCAGTTTTGCCTTGAGAGTTATTAAGATGCCAGATTCTCTCAGAACTCCAGTAAAAGATGGTATTTTAGCTTGTATAGCAATGGTATTATTGTGACCTCCATCAGACCTGTATGTTACTTTCAGTGCATTCTTGTATTAGAGTTCAACATGTCATTGATTTAGGCTATGTTATTTTCCAGAGCACAAAATGCCATTTGTTATTGCCAGGAAGCATTGAAAAAGTGTGTGGGGTATAGAAGGTGTTTTATATAAAACAGTTTATATATAACGTGCTTACGTGTAGTTTCCTTGTCCTTTATTACCCCTGTTTTCCTTTTTTCCCTTGCTCTGTGTTTATTTTCTGGGCTGATCCAGATTCTGTTTTTTATTTGCAGAAGTAACTGAGGAATATTGATTCTTGTCTATGTTGGCATGACAGCTCAACCTCTTGGAAATATCACTGAAATAAGAAATTAAATCCAAGCAGTTAGATTTTGACTCTCTTCATCCTCCACTGAGTGCTTTAAGAGCCCAGACTTTTTATATAAGCAGCTGAGGCAAGGCAGAGTCGCTGTTAAGTGCATTGTTGTTCCCCTGTAGCTTCCAGATGGTGAGGAAAGTCCCGGGAAAAATGTAGGACCAGCATGTTCTGTCAAAGTCAAGCTTGTGTCTAGACAGGGAAGCTTACGTAAGGCAGCAGGAGAGGAAGGGGCCTTGTGTAACTGCTGTCCCTGGCAAATAAACACTCGCTACAGTACCTCTCATGATTTGGCCCACAGAGGCTGACAGCAAAATGCACTTTGCTGCCTTTTTTACTTAGCTTGCTCGGACTTGCAGCTCGAGGTCGTTCTTTTGCTTTGGTGTTTTTTTCAAATGCATGTCTATCTTCCAGTTATTTTACTAAAGGCTTTACGTTTCCCCCTTAAGCTGAACCACTTTTCCAAAGAACCCATATACACCTGCACAGCTAATTTAAAACAGATATAGCAAGTTACCAATTTTAAATGGCCTTGAGAGGTTGTTGATGGCATTTGGCAAACAATGCAGGCAATATGCAAATCACCAGAGGCGGCACTGAGTCTTGTTCATGAAGATAAGTTCTGCTATAAGGTAGCTTTCTAGTATCACTTTGAAGAGGTATGATAGTGTAATATTAAGCTCGTGGTATTCTCTTAAATGCTTCAGTCAGTGTACCTTAGTACCTTATAGGGACCCCTGGCACCCCTCTAGCACTCAACTCAGCCTACACCTACATTTTGTTTTGATTTTCCTCTAGCTGAATGCAAATCTCTGCCAGTGAGTGCTTTCTGGTTTACTCACCCTCTCATAACAATTCTCTCTTGATTTTGGAGCTATTGTTAAAGGTGCTCTGCAATAAAAATGTGAATATCAGGAGGAAATGTTTTTTCCTTTTGATTTGGATACAACCTCTTCAGCACTCTATGTTCTGGCTTAACCTGGTTTCTCGGGTGTTGCCCATAGCTTTGCTCTTATCTATGCATAAAGTTTTCTCGATGTGGTTTGATGGTGTTTTGTCCTCAGGCAGACTGATTTCTTGGAGGCAGGGTCAAGAGCCAAGAGCTCGGCTCCTTCTGTTCACCAAGGCCTGTATTACAGTACCCTGCAGTGAGGCCAAGTAACTTGAGGGTCAATGGTCCTTCAAAGCCTTCCCACCATTTTGGCTCCCTGCTTTGAATGCCCAGAAGCACAGACAGGTTTCTCCTGAGAAAGTGTCTTTGGGAAGATCGGCGTATGGAGATGCAGGCAGTGGTGGGATGTGTGTGGTTGTGTGTAATGTGAGAGAGAAAGTAGTGACTGGAATTCGGCTGTTCAGTGGTGGTGTCTGCACCTGGGAGGCAGTCCTTCTGCACTGTTTGAATCTGGTTTCCAAACCCTGAAGTAGTTCTCAGTGATGGTTTGCCCTTTGTTAATCTGACTTTTTTTCCTTTCCTCATTGAATGTATCTTTAGTCCCTCCATTATTTTCCCCTACTAGAACATGTCATGTAGTTAATCTCTTCATAACTTCCATTTTGAAAACTATTTTATACAGTTTGGTGACTTTTCTGACACTTGGCTTTTTTTCCTAGACAGACTAGATATTTAGTTCCAATGCCTTTTATTACAAACTCAAGGAAAATATGAGAGAAATTCCTTTCTGAAGCTCTGGAGGAAAAGAAAATAAGTACTTTTTCCTTGTGCAAAGAAATTTGTACCATGGCTCAGTTTTATGAAATCAATTTTTTTGGCTCCACTCTGAGAGCAGAAGCCTGGCTAAATTATTTTTATGCTCTCAGGTAGAGCAATTAATGCTGTGATGTTGAATACTCCACTCCAAAGTAATGTTATTTCCATGTTCCTGAGGAATTACTTCTTAAAGCTATAGAATGATATTTAAATAGCCTTTATCTTGGTCTGTGTCTTTTTCTCTCTCCTTTTTTTACTTTTCTTTTTCCTTTCTCCATTACTCACTTGAGATAGTTCACAATTTTTTAAACTTTATTTAAAATGAAGTTGCAGACATCTCTGTCAAGAGTAAAAATACTGGCTTGGTCAGAGGAGGATACTAACAGTGCCAAGACTCACCCATGACTCTGCAGGTGAGGTTACCCTGTTGAGGAATTTACTGCCCGTGTGAGGGAATCAGCTGGCGAAGGACAATTATGCTTTTCCAATTACATATTCTGGGAATGGGAGCATGCAAGATGGAAAAGAAATGCTTACCTATCTTAATGTCTCTAAGCTTCAGATCAGCACAGTAAAACATTTTTGTACAGCAGAGCTGCTCCCTTTGCCACCTTGGGTAGAGAAGTTATGGTTATGATTCACGCCCAAATATTTCTTTCCTGCACTGAGGTCGAAGAGCAAATTAACTGTGAAAGGTTATGCCAATGTTTCCTTCTCTGGTAATATCCCGCTCCTTTGGGAGGACTGGGGGGCTGTGCCAGCCGTAGGGAAGGGAAGTAATAGTGATGACTTGGTGTATTGTCTCAAATTAAATTAATGTGTATTCAGAGACTGATGCATTTACTGAGTCAGCTCAGTGACTCTTAGGCACAGTTAGCAGTTTAGTTTGGAGAGGGGCAGGGGGCTACTAGGAATAGCCCTGGCTTAAGCAGAGAGGAATGTAAGGAACATTCTACCTCATGCACTTTTTTATTTTGGTGGGCTTGCTTTTTGAGTAGTACTCTTGTTCCTTTGATCACGTCCTTGAGCACCTTCCCCTTGTGCACGCCTTTCTGCCCCACTGCCTTCTAAATTGTTCCTGTGACAGCAGATACCCAGACTGAAAATGTTTGCCATAATTCATAAGTCAAAGTACTTTCAATCCCAGAATAGAGGAGACTGCATGCAGACTTCATTACACAGTATTCATAACATAAACAAGCCTGCAATTATGTCATAGCAACAAGCACTGTGCTTACATGAAAGTTTGATTCAGGTCTCCAAGAGTGGAAGACCTTTGCATCCAAAATATCACAGTGACCTACTTCTCTGAAAGAGTGCCCTACATAATTTCAGAAATTAGATATGACACCAATATAGTAGGCCATATGGTGCTTTTTGCTGGTGTAGGGTGAACAGTGGGATATTCTTGGGGCCACACAAATGTCTGTCCACTGACTAGGTGAAGTCAGCTCATTATTAGTTAGTGTGAGGTGTGACGTTTGTTTTCTTGATGTTGTGAGGCAACAAACTCAAACTGCCAATTGTTTTAAAAAGGCATCTGCTAATAATATGGGCATGATCCTAAAAAGTTTTAAGCTTTTTTTTTGGGTTTTTTTTTGGGGCCAGTACTCTCTGCCTGTGGTTGCTGCTCAGAACCTGAGAGGCTGCACCTAAAATTATCTAGACAACTCAGAACCTACCTGTCAATAATTCATAGAGAGCAGTTCCCAGGGGCAGTTAGACATGTTTAACTGATCTGATCCTGAGTTGCCAGACCAGGATTTTTTTTTTTTTTTTTTTTGGTGACGCTTTCCCAGACTGGCTGTAGAAGTTACTAGATGTGTGTGATGTGTGCTGCTGGTGTCCCACCTACCAACGGGGATGCAGCAGGTGGGGGTGACAGTGTGGGCATCCTGAGGGGATGGGAAGGGACAGTGAGAGGAGCTGGCAGAGGGGAGGCTGCAAACTCTGCTCCTTGCTGGCAGTGGAGCTACCTGTGAATTTCAGTTGTCAACACATTGGGACAGCGGAGGAGGTTTCAGGGCAAAATGGTGCCTTATTCAGAAATTGGGAGGTTTTGTGATCTGGACTTTTTGAGCAGCTAGTCTGTGCTGGATGGTTTTGTCTATGACAGTAACTTATTGAATTGCTGTGAAGTAATATCTCTTCCTGGCATGGCATCCACTTGTTATTTATTTATTTACAGACACACGTCATTGCAGAAATTATATTTGCAAGTACAAAATAAAAAAAAACCAAACAATCTCATTTCAGCCCTTTCTCCATAGTTTCTGTATGCTTTTCTTCTTAGTTTGATGGATTTTTTTTTCCTTTCTCTTTATTTTTAAAAATAATACCTTTGGAGTCTGTGCAAAGTGAACTTTTCTGCAGTGCTCATTCTGACAGGAAAGTTGTTTTGCTGAGGACTGCCCACGTTTTAGGTGTCTGCTGCATAGCTTCTCTGTATAATAACTCTTGTGCCAATCTGTAGACCTCAGCTGAAATACCCACCTAACAAAGTTCCTGCTGAAAAGAAGCAGCGCTGCTTTGGGTACACTGAGGCAGTTCAGGCAATGCCCCTTGACCTGAGCACAGGGCAAGGCTTTAAAAAGCAAAGCACAATGCATGGGCCATAAAGTGTGCAGTGGGGGTGCCTAGAGTTCCTCCCAAAGGGGGCTGAGCAGGCATGGCAGGCTCCTTCTTTGTGCTTCCCTCCTGCCAGCTTGTGCAGGCACTGCGGGTGGTTATCGCTGCACACTGGCATCCCTTACAGCCTGGTGTGTGTGTTTATTAGGTGGCATCCATGGGGATAATCTCGTTTTGGCTTTTAACCATAAGGTAAATGTTGGGTGACCTTGGGGCAATCTGTGCACACATAACGCCGTGTGCTGTCAGCTACTTGATACTGGCAGTGATAGTTTCTGGCAGAGGCCCCAAGGTGGGAGCCCTCATTGTCTGGGGGCTGCCGTGTTTGCTGACAGACAGGAGTATCTTTGCCTGCTGCCAGCACAGGAGGCACCTGCTGATCGGAAACTTCTTTTATCACAATGTTTAATTTGCTGTCTCACAGCTTTTGGAAAGAGAAGCCTTTCATCTCTCGAGTTTGGAAAGGAGTGATATGATTATATTAAGCAGATGATGCCTATCTGCAGCTGAAAGGGGGTTTGTTTGGTTTGGTTTGGTGGGTTTTTTTAAGATGGCAGTTACAGTAAAGTGCAGTGCAAGCAACTGAGCTGCAGACATGAGATGAGTCAGGTCTGGATAATTGCACTCCTGCAGAGAGTGCCTGGGCTGTCCTGAAGGTTCCCTCTCTAGAGCTGTCTGGTCTTGCTCCTTGCTTCTCTCTGGACCAGCAAGAGAGGCTGAATAACTCAGGTGTAGCTGTCCTGAGTATCAGTGTAGGGTGGACTGTTTTGGGTTGATCTTTTAGTTTTCAGGGAAAGCTGCTATTTGCCCTGATGGAGCTTTACTTAGGCTTGAAACCAGCATAAACTCTGTGGGACAAATAGCATCTAAAATGTTCCTGCTGCAGTGTTCAATCAGAATCTGTGCTGGTGGTGATTGCCAGCAGATGTCTGCTCTGCATAAAACTTTAGCCCCTGCACTGATCTGATGTAGGTTTTTATTATATTTTATAGGAGGGTGGCCTGCTTGTGCCATTTTGGAAATGTTGTGGTCCTCTTAGACCTGTATCTACTTGTTAGGGCATGTCATTAAATACATGCCCTAAAACTAGTGCCAGAACACTGAACTCTCCTTGAAGAATGTTTTAGAAGGGGACACATAATTTGAGATTATAACCATGGATGGTTGTGATGATTAAAATATCCCTGAAGGTTAGAATCTGTCTTACTGATTATGCTGGGCAGTGTTTCTGGGTGGCAGTGCCAGTTCAAATGGCTTTTGGACACAAGTGATTCTTCTCTTAATGTTTCATAAGCAGAACTGTTTTAAGAAGTGGTGGTTATGTGAGTTGTTGGGTTTTGGTTTTGTTTTTCTTTGATAGGAGTGAGTTTGTTTTCTCTGTGCTTTATATTGTGTCTGGAATTCAAACCAGAATAGGAACATAATAAAAGTCATACTCAGTCACTGACATTCAAGCAAAGAAGGAAGAATGGCTGATTTTGAGTGTGGTGAGTTTATTTGGGGTTTTGACGTTCTTTTAACCTGAAACACCAACTTCTCTTATCTATTTCCCTTCTCTGATTCAGGAAGGGAGTACTTCACCCTCCAGCACAAGTATATATACCCAAAGTCCCCCGGGTCCTAAAGGTTTTTTACCTATTCCATTTTCTCTTCGCTGTTGCCTGAGGAAATGAAGTGATTTGGCTGGCTCAACCATTCCTTGTTTTTAGTATTTCCACAGCTGCTGGCCAACTACTTCAGGTTTTTAAGGTTAATTTGACTTCACTCTTCAAGACAACTGGCAGGGATGTGGGAAGGGTGTGGGATGTGGCAAGCAAGTCTGCCAGCTTTCTTAAAGCTGCAATAACAAAACTCAGTACAATCTTGAAGGTCATATTGCAGCTTTTCCTCTGCTTTGGTCCAGGAAGATTTTGGGGGCCTAAGGGAGCAAAATGTCTCGCAGAGATTTGTATTAATTCATGAGAACACTGTTTTGAAGAAATCAATTTTATTTTAAGTTTGCACTGTGTTTATAGGTTTGGTTAATATGGTGTCATCATATGAATAATGTATAGATGTAGCACATTGTTTATGACCACCTGTGCATGTGGGTCTGTAAATAATAAAGGGGAAGAAGCTCTCAGGCATGCAGTAGGAGAATGCAGTTCATTAAGAAGTCACTGGGGACAAGTAGCTTAGTGCTTCCAAGTAGCCAAGGCAGTTGCACAGACACAGTGAAATACATAATGAAGATTAAGCGGTTTAGTATTAATTAAACTGAAAGTAAGAGTTATATATGGTAGAAAAGAATGGATTTGGTGCCCTTTGTCCATGGGGAAGCCATTTTATCAACCTCACAGAATTTAGAGCCTGAAAGACTACATTAGGTTGACTAGTTTGAGAATGTAGAAGGCTTTGGAATTCCATGCATATGGTGTTCATAACATTGACACCAGAGGTGTTATTTGGAATAAATTGTTGCATGCCATATTCAGAAAAGAAGTCAGAACAGAGATGACATCAAAACTTTCATATGCCCATCTGGATAAGCTGAGATACAAGCTTGAACCCAGTGATTCACTGACTTTGCTAAAAAAGGAAATGGAAGTGTCATTAGACCACTGCAGGAAAATTCCTGTAGTGTTCCAGATCTGGGGAGATGCTGCCAACATAACCAGGTACAGCCATAAGACCCACGAGATTAAGCACTGAAGGAGTAAAATTACCTGTGTTACTGTGGAATATTGTTCCTTCTTATCCAGTAACTCTTGCTGTGGCATAGCAGTTTGGAGGAGTGCTCCAGTGTGCGGAATAAAATAAAACTGGGATGCACAGCTGGGTGGAATCTCCTGCCTGATGACCAAAGGTCTGAACTGTGTTTGTCATTGTTGCCTTATGCAGAACAGTGGGTATTAGTAGCAGCTGAGTGTGGTACTGTTAAATATCTGCCTTTGGTTTAATACAATAAGAGATTGAATTGGGGGGATTCATGGGTTCAAGGGACAGAACTGATCAGTGAAATTATTCAGCTTGACCTTCCCTGTTAGGAGTTAGGCATTTAGCTTTTTCCTGTAAGTTAGTTGAATGCATATTTTTTAGAGAGAAATACAATCCTCAAGACTCCATGTGATGGTCAGTACCATGTGGCAACCTGTTCCAAGTTTTAATTACCCACCCTACTAGAAAATTCATTTGTAAGTCATGGTAATTTATTTATTCTAGATAATAAAGCCATTGGGGCTGTCTGTCCTTTTAGTAAGTGTTTTTACAGTGCCTAATACAAAAGGATCTCTGATGGGAGCCTTGGTGCCACCAGAATGCACAAATAGCTTGTTAACTGGGAAAAAGCAAACTGTTTCTCTTCACTAGGATAGTCTTAAAGAATATAAGATTAGGGAGTTAGGTTCCTCAGTGCAGTGATTTTTTCTTCCTTTATATTTCCCTTCCTTATCTTGTAGCCTGCATGGTGATATTTTCTGTGAGGGATTGAGCATTGTTTTTCACTTCTGCTGTTTTCTGGGGCTGGCACTAAAAATGTTCCCCTTTTTCAATTTGTCAACTGCATTGACAAATTACCCTTTGGCAAAGAATACAGCACGGTAATTTTGGAGTATAACTCTTCTATCAGTCTGGCTTCCTTTATTTCTGCCAAGGGTATTGCTGGGAAACTTGGAGATATGGCTATGTATTTTTGTAAATATGCTAATAAGAATGTTGATCCTTGCAAAAAAAAAAAAAAAAAAAAGGAAAAAAAAGAAAAAAAAAAAAAGAAAAGTGTTTTAGAATAAATTTCCTGGTCAAGCCAAGGAATAGTTAAAGTCTGGAGGAAGTATGCAGCATGACTGCATGTTTGTCTGATCTGGGGCTGCTGAAATATTATCTCATATAGGTTGGGATTAAAAAGGTGTTAGGCTTTTTGAATCAGCTGCCAGTGGCTCTAACAGGCTCTTGGAAAGCCAAGGATTAGTCAGATGGAGGAATGTCTTGGCCAAAACTCTCTTTTCTCTGGCTAAACCCACTCCCTTGGCAGTGATGCATTGTATTCTTATAAAAGCTGCTGTGGAAGCTTGGGGCCAATGCAAGATTTCGTTATGAGTATTGCATCCTCCTGGGACCAGTAAAAGTAGATGGAGAGCTCCTTTTTTCTCTGGAATGTAACGGTGAATATGGGCCATTTCTAGGACATTCTGTTTCTTGTATGAACCTGCTTCTCCAGATTCCCCTTTTGTTTATCCAATCAGTACAAATGACTTCTTGACAAGGTTCCCAATTCTTGACAAGGTAAGTGGTTTTGTCTGTCATGCATTATAGCAAAGGACTGATGGCTCCAAACAACAGACATGTTGTTCCCATCTCAAGATGTCAAGTCTTTCAGCTGTGATTACTGGCATGCTGTCTTTGGTTCCATCTGAGATCTCTTAATCTTTCCTGCAGTTGGGAGGACAGCTCACAACAAAACATTACCTAGCAACAAAAATGCCTCAGGTTGGTTTGGGGAAAGCAACAGAAGAGTTGTTATTAATCATGCTGAGATGATGCATTGTGGTTTAAAAAATTGGAAAGGCAAGGCCAGATTAAATATTGACATTTAGTATATTCCAACTGTGTTAGCTTTCACTTTGGCTGACATGAAAATGTATATTCAGTGAAAATGGGAAATAAAAACCCTTGTCTGTGTTCTGCTGGATATCCCAAAGTGAAATAAACCTCCCCAACACCAGTGATCTGATATTTGGGGATGCTGCAGAGGTAGCCTTCCAAATCTGAGAGGCTGAAGAGACTTCCATTCTGGTTCTAAGGGCTACAGCAGCTTGATTGTCAAGAATACGTGGTAGATTGTTGTCAGTGGAAACCATTTTATTTTAATGAAAACTTTGATGAGCTTGCAATGTTAAAAAATGGGTTTAACAAACAGATACCATAGTAAAGACCTGAGACTTAGCAGCAGCCTACAATGTGCTGTATTTAAAGAGCAGATTTTGGTGCATTTCCACCAGATGAAAGCCTGACTTTGCTTTAGCCATCTCAGCTCAAGGGTGATAACTTCACAAGGCTAAGTTAGACCTTAATACAACAGATCTCTCTGATCCTCCTGTTATATGCTGAGTTCCACTAAAGATTCTTGAGAAGGGATGTTTTTGTGAGCTGCTATGGAAAATGGGAGTATAAAATGTGATAGTCTGTAACCATATAGGAAATAAATGTGGTCAGCAATGAGGAAGGTACTGTTGTATGCGGAGGTATTTTAATGTTAAACCACACTGTTCTGGAACAGTTGGGGAACTTTCCACTTGGCGCTTTCTCTCAGAGGTGGCAATTTGGAACCGATCCGCGCACTGCGGCGTGGGTAGTGTGAGCAAACAGTGTCACGAGTGGGCACAGGTGGGTGGTTGAAATCATCATTCACATTTTTTCTTCATATGATCTTCTCTGAGCTGAAATGGTGCCAGATCAGTCGGGCTGGTTCTGCTGAAGCCATTATTTTCCTGGTGTCACTGTGTCCATCCTTTGCTACATGTGTTACCTGCAGGCAGCGGGCAAGGGGGAGCACACAGACCTGTGGAAGTACATGAGGAATTGGAGAAAGGACTAAAATAATCTGGTATTCATTTCTATCACACTTTTAAAGTTAACTCATTAGCCCAAAGGTAATTAATTCAAGGTATAGCTGTCAATGTCCTTTTAAAAATTAGAGCTCCATGTTGACAAAAAATGACTGGTTTTATACTGGTTTCAGAAGACAAATGTCTTCATGAACCTAATAAACAACTTTAGGTTTGCTACTTCCCATGAATTAACTTGTTCACCTTCTGGCAAGAGCCTGGTTTTACTGCCTATGTGTGCAAACCAGAAGAATTTCAGCAGAACAAAAAGAAAAATTATTCCCCAGAGACTTAAGATTGCTGGGGGGTGATACAGGCTTGTGTAAAGTTCTGGAGTGATGCATACAATGTTCTTGTCAGGGTTTTTTTAAGCTGTTGCTGTATCCTTGTAAGTAGTTGAAAAATGTCTTTCCTCTGGTAATAGCCATAGTTTGTAGGTAATGGCTTGTCAGAAACACTGATGGTTCATAAAGATTAGCTATGTGAAAATGTCTGCAATGCTTTTTCTTGCTTGTCTGCTACCCAGAGGGTACCACAGAGGAGCACAAAAGAGGGGCTGGGAGTACATGGCGAGGAAGCAGTCAAGGCATTTTTTTAACGAGTAATAAATTGTAATTCTGAAAGTCCTGGAAATCCGCATGGTAGAGACATGTGAAGAAGCCTTCTCAATTTAGAATCTTGCTCCTGATTCCGGGGCATCTCAGAGAAACCCTCTCACAAGTTTGTCATCAAGGATATGCGGTGATACATCAGGTGTAGTAGGATTTTTAAGAAGGGTAGAAAACCAGTTTGATTGCCTTCACAAAACCTCAGCATTAAACAAAACATGTGGCTTTATGTGAAGGAAGTAATTAGGAAACATCTTGTGTTTGATGTTTGAAGTTGCCACAAAGTTAACAAATCAAGAATTTTGAATTTTGGACTTTTTTTGCTAACATCAGGGGGAATTGAATGATGTCTTGATCCTCTGAAAGGCAACAGGCCAATCTCAATACAAGTTTTCTCATGGATCTCTGGACTTTTATGTAGTCTGATCTGCTGGTGCAAAATTGATCTTGAAGATGGACTGAGAAGCTGAACTGTACAGGAGTGTGAACCACAGAGCAGGTGAGGTGTAAGCTTGCTGAGAAAAACAGTTTAGAGCTAATTCAGTCTTATAAAAAATTTCTGCCACACTTAGTAAATATTTTTTTTAGGGAAGTATTCCAGTATTTCAATTTTTAAGTTGTCAAAACATTTCATTTCAGATTTTTTTAAAGTTTTAAATTTCACATATTTTTTATAAGACAACATATGTTGGAAAATATTTAAATACTAAATAATAAAAAAAGAGCTTTTCTTTGTTTGTTATTTACTGAATTCACTATCTTCAGCTGCCTGATTTCTGTTTGAGTTGAAGGAAGCTGAATATTTTTTGTATTCCCATGGTTATGATGCACAGTTAGAACATGGCAAATAAGCTTCTCAGGAAAGATCCATGCACCTGGTCTTCAGTGATTTTGATTCAGGAAAGCCATGTTAGAGGCTCTTTTATTTCCTCCCCTTTTATCTTCCTGCATTGCTACTCTAACAGGTTGGGGGAGGAAGGAAGTTTGGCAGCCAGCAGGAATAAGAGCACTTGTCACCACTTTGAGGGGGTTTGGGAGAATTTCTTCAGCAGATTGGAGGGAAGAGTGTAAAGTTCACATCAGCCTAGAGGTATGTGTGAGATTTGTTGAGTGACTTTGGTGGTAGATGCCTTTAGTACACCCTGTTGTCAAAATCATCTTGATTCTGGTTTGTTTGTTCGTTTGTTTGTTTGTTTGTTTGGGTTTCTTTTTGTAAACTAAATTCTCCTTGTGCCTCTGCTGTATCCACCACACCTCCTTTTCCAGTTATCAAAACCTTTGCACAGTAAAGTGGCCCGATCACCATTTTGCAGCTGTAGAGCTCTGCTGTGAGTTCCCATATAGTGCCAAAGAAAAAACCCTTTTGTTTTTCCTACATCCTAAAGGTCCCCTGGTGTCTGCCACCTCATCTGATTGTCACAGCTGCCCCAGTGGCCACAGAGACCTGACCATGGCTTTCCTGCTCTGACTGCTAGCACCCACAAAGTGTCACAGAGAATGTGGTGTGCCCACTGACCTGCCCTGCTCCCTTTCCTTGGCTTGGCAGGACACCCTGGGGGCAAGGTTTTGTCTCAAACTTGGACTGTTCCACTGCAGAGTGTTACCTCTCCACAGAGCTGGGTTCTGGCTGGGACACTCATTTTTACACCTCTTTCTCCGTTTTGGTTTGTTTTTTTTTTTTTTTCTTTTAGTGTTACAAAAGGTGGTATCATTTTATTCAGAAATAAAGTAAATTCAGAAGCACTCACAGAAACATGCTCTTCTTGTTGACATAATTATGAACATTTACTGAGCCTGGGCATCCTTGGGAAGGCCAGGTGTTGCAACAGGAATCTTGTCAGAGTTGTGTCTTCCTTTTATCTTGTCATGGGAGTTTGTCTTTAGCGTAGGAACTGAAAGTGGCTAAATCTCTGCTAAGAATCTCTTGAGGGAGCTTTCATACAGAAGGAGAGAATGAGGGACTTAAGGGCATAAAACTGAGGTATCATCAACCTGTCAGGGTACTGGCACCCAAAAGCAGCTGTCCTAGATTACTGTCTATCAACTTAAAACTGGAGTAGCTGAAAATAATTCCAGTATTTTAAAATGAAATTGTCCCTTATAAAACATGCTACCTTGAGGGACCTAGAGATGAGAACCTGTTTTGTTGGGTTTTTGGCAGCAACTAGAAGCAGGCGAGGATGTGTGTTAGCACTTTGGTGTACAGTGCAATCTGGTAATGTCCAAAACTTGGATACCATTACTGTTTTGCAGCCAGCATATCCAGCCTTTCTCTAAACAGACATATTCTCCTGCTACAAAATATTGAAAATGTATTTTAATGTGTCACCTGTCAAATCCATGCTGGTCTTTTTTTTGCCAGGGCATGGTCTCAGTTGAATATGTGATATGAAAACATATTCCTGTAAGGAAAAGCAGTGTGCAGGGCTCATTTATTGCCTTTGTCTTGTCAGCTCAAGTAGCTGAGGCTTGCTGGGCAAAGAGTTTTGGTCCCAGTACCACCAAGCCTACAGATTTTATTTTAGCTCTGCTTCATAGTGAGGGGAGATGTTTTCCCTTCCAAGCTGGATTTCTGTGCCTGCCCATCCCTAATGCTGAAAATGGGCTTCTTTCTTCATGCTCTGGCTTGTAGTCAGCTTGGGAATAGTCACCACATTCTTCCCAAACAGAGTCACGTTCCGTTCTAGTTCTGACAAAGGTCCCTGGTTCGTTCTCTGTCTCAGGTTTGTCAAATCTCTCTGGTATCTGGTGCACGTGAGAGGAAAGAACACGTGCCTTGCTTTGGTCAGATGATTCCTGTAAGTTTCCTCCATTTCAGTTCACCTTGCTGTTTGCCACAAAGAGTTGTCTGGAAGAAACAGTGACACTTGCTGCCCCTCCTCTTCATGCAGATTTTAGTCTTTCTTTACAGAAAATGTTCCTTTCATGTTTTTGAATCGCTGGTAGTGATGAACCAGAAACAAATTTGTAATGTAAGTGTGATGCCTGAGCAGTTTCTTCAGCAGAAGATAAAAAGAACTTGTTTGAAATATGTATATATAGTAGAAGTAAGTAACTCTGTATTATATCTGCCCTAGATTGGCTGAACCCCACGGAATCAAGTATATTATTTTCATCTGGTAGAGCATGTATTTTTAATTAAATCTGGTGCAAGGAGTGGTTATGGTGGAACCAAATGGAACAGCGTGGTTTGAAAAGAGGGCATATCCTGAAGCACAAAGGAATGGAGGGAGAGCTGGAGTGCTGTTTTCAGTGTGTGGATGCTGATCTCAAGTGGTAACAAATTTTAACCTGAAATACTCATCTATATACAGGTATTGACGGTAAAGGAATTAACTCAAACACATCCTAACCTTCTTTGATGTTATATGATTTAAAATATGTGCTGACATTCAAGAGATGAAAGTTTGGACAAGGGAAAAATGTAGTTTTAATGCAAGAGGTTTGCTAGCAGTTTTCAAAGATTTTGGCCAGTTTTAATACTGAGAAGATTGTTTTAAACACGGTAAATCTCTGAACAGAAGAAAATAACCATATTTGATTTAACCCAACGTTCATATAATTGTGCACAACAATTAAATAAACTCATGAAATATAAATGAGTGTTTTGAAAGGTGGGATACAAACATCTGCATAGTGGGTCTGAACTGGGGACTTGCAGACTGGTTCTGATCAGGGAACTGATTGAAATGTGAGTGTGTCCCACAGCCGGGACTGAGAGACCCCCTTAGGGGTTCTGCCTGAGCTCCATGCTGTCACAGTCTCTCCAGACTGGAACAAGTTTGCATGGAACTGTCTTGGAGAATGGTAGCTTCAAAAGTGTGATTGTACCCATTCTGAGAAACCTGATCTAAAATTGATATATAGAGTATTTAGGTGGTTGGAATCTGCTTCTCTGGAGAGACCTCATGAAAAGGGAGGAAAATACCTGTTTGTATTTTTTGTATTTATATTTGAGGCTTTTACTATTGAATAAAGGCAGCATTAAAACTTTGAATATTTTTATATTTGCCAAAGCCAAATTTTTGCTCTTGTCTCTGTTTCTAAGCAAATATGAACCTGCAACAAGCACTGTTGTATCCTCAGGATATTGTTTTCAAGTAGATTGGAGAGCTCAAAAGCAAATAATCTAGAAATGGAAAATGTGGTATATTGGGCAAAGTTTGGGGGATTTTATTTTTTTAAGGCACAGATAGTTGGTTTTGGCCTAACTGATAGTGAAATGAGAGCATGATTAAGGCCAAGAATGAGTCACTTTGGGCGATTCTTAGTTTGCAACCCTCTGCTCAGACCATAAGCTGATGTTCTCTTTTATCATGAAACCTTTCCCCCACAACTCTTTGCTCATTTTGGAGCCACTATGTCATGGAGAATTCGTTCATGTTGTTCCTGCAGGATTGTTCCACTTCTGTCTTGTTTCTGTTTGCAGACTTTCATGCTCCTGACTTACTTTAAACACCTTTTAACTTTTAGAGCTCTGGCTATGTTTGTGAAGCTCTGGGATGGACAGACTGACCCTCACATTTTGTTTATGTTTTCACTTTAACCTTTCAAGATCTTTTCTGCTTGGGAAGTGAGCAAAGAGGGTGAAAAGATCTCTCTGCCTATTTGCTGGGCAGTGTTTTGTGAGAAGTTTTGTTTGATGGAGGTTTTGTTAATTTTTGGCAGTTTGAGAGTAGAGCTGTCTGTGTTAATACGCAGGTAGAGCAGTGCCGGCAGCAGAAGCACTTGTGGGTGACCACAGTATTGCAGTACTGAATGGAAGGTGGGTTCTGTGGCACAATAAGGAGTGAAAAAACATGTGCTCTGAGTGGAAAAGGGGGTCTAATACTGCATAAATGGACTAGAGGAGATAATTGAGCAGACAAATGAAGAAGAGGAAAGGACAAAGTGTTCAGCAGTGAGTGTGGGGAGGAGTGTGAGGGGGGAGAGCAGTGCTGCAGTGTGACGGCTGCCTCACCTGGAGCCCTGCGCCCCCTCCATCCTCAGCGTAGCAGGTAAACTCATGCATATTCATAGCAATAGAAATAATAACAATAATGAAAATTGGTAGCAAAATCAAATTAATGTGGTCTCCTGCAGCAGAAATATTTACCCGATGTGTCCTGCCAGTTACAGAGATTGGCATTAAACCTAGACATTACCTCATCTTCCTGGGCAGACAGCCTATTTCTATGCTAAGCAAGTCTGCAGGAGTGAACAACTGAATACCTGCCTGATTAGCTGTGCAGCAGCAGATCCTGGTTAGAAGCGATTTCCCTCAGCGCTTTCTCTCCCTTTTCCTCGCACGCTTGCTCTCTGCAAGGTTTGGTACCGTGCCTTATCAAACTATGTTTTTCATCTTGAAGGGCACGTTGCAGGGGAGATTGGCCAGACAGGTGGGCTAGTATAAATGCTGAACCAAATCAGAAAGGTCAAGAAGAACAGAAGGAAAAAAGTGTGTATATATATGTGTGTGTATCTCCCTCCCTGTCTCTGCATGTGTTGGTGCCAGCTAGGTGAAACTGGATTAATGAGGAAGGGAGAGATAAGTGCTAAGAGGATTGTGCTATAAAAGGAGATTTTGGGGTTTTGAGAATAGATGAGGGTTTCTTTATGAAAACTTTAATTGGCTACCTTAGATCATTTCTTCAGCTTTGTTCCTGGGTGGTAAATCATAAGTTTCCTGCTGGGCGTAAAATCATAGCATAATTATGATAGTTGGCCTGTGTAGAGTGTCCTCTATCACAGACTCCCAGCATGCTATATATTCCTTAAAAAATTAAGCCTCATAATGTATTTCAGACAAGTAGTCTGACAAGTAGTAATAAAAATAGTAATAGGAAAAAAACAAAGTGGAAGGAAAAAACCTCCAGCAAAAACAACAGTTGCTTTTGTTGCAACACCTTTAAAAGAGCATCATACACTTGCATCCACCTGCTTGGCTACTGCTACTCTTTTTTCCATAGCAAGGTTCAAGAACTCCAGGATACAGTATCATTGTTGCTGATTTGTCAAAGTCCTCACAATAATGCCTTTGTGAATTCAAGAGCTGCAGATGTCCATAGGTCACTCCTCTCCCTTGGTGTTGGCATGCCAGTATTTTCCCATGTATTTCCATTTCAAACCAGCATGAAGGACACCCTACTACCTTTGTGCTTTTTCTTCGCTTGGCTCCATTGCTTGCATCATCAAGAAAACATGCAGCAAAGTCCCTGTGAAATGAAGCCTCTTGTTCTTCTGGTTTGATGTTCATAAATCTGAAGTCATTCCACACAAGGGTAGTATTTATATGGTAGATTTCTTATCTGTTTTGATCAGTGGATGTATTTCTAAATGTCAGTCTGCTCAGCTGTTGAAAATGATGAGGAGCTACCCAATGGAGAAAAGGTCTGAGCTGATTTGCCTCTTCCACTGTCTTCTGTCCTGCCAAAACAGATGTGCCTTTTACTGGACCTGTTCTACTGGATGGCCAAACTCTGGAAGTAACTTTTCTCCTCACACTTACTGGTCCTAATTCTGAGAATGTCTATGCCAAAACATGCATCACTCTCTTGGAAATGGCACGGGGACTGGAGATGTACAGTCCAGGACCAATAGCCCTGTATAATGGCTGAGTTACTTTTTAGAAGGGGAGTTTGCTTTCTGTTGGTAAACAGTAGCAAGTTGCTGTCTCCTGAGTGTCTTAAAGGAGGAGAAAAACCTTTTAAAGAAAAAAAAAATCCTCTGTCTTTCAACTGCAGGGTTAAAAAAAACACAGAAGTGGACATTGGTTTTCCAGTCTAATTACTGAAAACTGAATGTTTTCATTTGTAATGCTCTCATTTTGATTGAGCAACATTTAGGATTTCTGTCAGAAATGTTAAAAAAAGCTCACAAAAGGAGTAGGGGACCAAACATTCAACCTTGGTTATGAGGATTTTGTTATTGTTTTCTTTAAATAGCTTGAGACAATAGCACCATCTCATAGTGAGGGTTTAAGAGACAGTAGTGTAAAAGACATGCTATCAGCAAAAGGAGAACTGTGCCCTGACATTCCTCAAGAGAACAGTGGGAGGTTGTAGCCCTCTGGAGCAGAGAAGGAAAAAGATGTTTGTTTGATCTCAGTAAATTATGTCAAAGCTCTGAATTTCCCCAAAATATCTGAGGGAGGTCTCTGACCTAATTGTTTTTTCTTTCCTCTGCAATAGAGAAGATAATCAAAGTCTGTATCATTTCTGTACTTCCAATACTTCATAGTCAAAGAAAGGGCATTTTCCTGTTACAAGTCATTTGAACTAGTTTGATGTAGGCAGACGACCTCGAACATGTTTCAGACATGTTATTGAAGTGGTAAAAGATGGGCAAAGTCAGATTGTCCTCTTTATGAAAGTACAAGTAGACTGCAAAGATATTTCTGGATGTTAGTTTGTACCTAAATTATAAAAGTAATTTGGCTTCTTGATTTAGGAATTAAACCTTCCATAGCATTGGGGTCAGCTGGTTTGCTGGAAGATTGAGCTGCCTAAGTTATCAAAGCACTATCTTGTCAGATGGGAAAAGCACTAGTACTCTAAACACGAGTTTGAAAGCGTCATCTCCATAACCCTTGTGCCTGCAGGCAGGAATGACTAACAGAAGATGAAAAAAGTAGCTTATTTCTGAAATAAAGTGGCATTTTCCATTCTGTCATCTGCAGATGAGAAGAATAGACGTTGAGTTATGACACTGATCTCTAAATCTTTCTCAGGGGAAAACAGAAGCGGAACATAATCTTCGGGGTTTTTTCAGAATATTTCCTCTCTTAAGGCAAAAGAACACCATTGCTTAAGATGTGACAGAAAATATGTTGTTTCAGTAGTGATGTACAGTGCCAGCACAATCCATGCTGCTTTTTGGCCAGCGATTTGTTCAAAAGTGAACAAATTTTTTTTCAGTATGTTCCAAATGAAAGTTTTCAATTTCAGGACTCGGAAAAAAAATTGTGTAAGGCACTGGTTACACATTTCTTTTTGGCAAGCACTTTTGCTTCTACTCAAAAACTAGATGCATCTAGAAGTTATCCTGTGGCTTATCTTTTGACCTGACAATTTACATTGCCATCTAAATTGGAGATGTAGCAGGTTGCCAACAGCATGGCGTGGTTATCAGCAATCTCTGCCTGCGTCAATATGACCAAACAGGGCTGGCACTGTGTAAGTTACATCCTCTGCAACATATATCCTTTGTGGCCTTGGACTCCTAAATTCATGGAAGGAATGGTGGCGTCTTTGCATTAAGCAGATGTATCCTTTCACCTCACGATTATAAACTCATGGGGCTCCACCCCCTCCCTGAACTGTGATGTCTCTGTATTTTCTTGACTTAAATGTTTTCTTTTATTTTACCACTTCCTTACAAATCCTGTGAGCTTACTCTGTAGTGACATTTACCCTAAGATATCATCACTAAAATGTAACAGCTATCCTGTTTTACTTACATAAATAGGTAAAATACAATCAATCAATCAAATCAATAAGGAACAAATAAATAAAACACAGAGCTTCCTTTTTTTAGTAGCAGTATCATTAGCAGTTGTCAAATGGGTATGCAATGTAACTTCAATTCCTTACCTTAATGTTTTCATCCACTTATCAGTATTTCAGATCTACTCTACTTTGGATATTGATAATCTGATTTTTGCTGGTTCCTTATTGTTTTAGTGGTAAAACTGCAACTCCAAATAAACAAGGTCTTTTGGCCCATTACACTAGAACACAAAACTAAAGAGTTTCCTTCTTGCCTTTTGTAAGAGAAGAGGATTTTTGCATAAAGTTGAAAGGCAGGAATTTAAATACTGTCATGTGTTTTGCAGACAGAAGTGGAATAGGCAGAGCTCAGACCTGAGAAGAGCCTGTTGAGTCTTTGTTTACCATACTCTTATCAGTGGCATCCAGATCTCTAGGAAGGCTGCACGGGAAGAGACTATCCTCAACATCCTAAATTTTCAGCTGATTCACAGCTGCTGCGGTCCTGGTGTTTGCAGAGGGAGGGTGCACTCTGTGCTCAGCAGTGTTATCTGTTCTCCAGCACAGACAGGGAGCAAGTGTCAGGAGGCTCCTGCAGCTGCATGGAGAGATGCTCAGCTGCTCTCCTGGGGGACAGGGAAACTGAGCACTCATCTCCACTGAGCCAGGAGCTCTGGCTGACTTTCATTCTTCACAAAGCTCTAACTGGTTTTTGAACTGAGTGCTGTGTTTACCAGATGCTGCTAATCTCTGGATATTTTCTTCTGATAATGTTCCAGACATTTAAAAGTAATTCTAAATTATGTACTAAACCCGCTGCAAAACATTTTTTCACTGTTTTAAATTCCCAAAGAAATAAGGCTTTGGTGGCGGTCTGTGGACCCTGTGTTCATATGTACACACATGTGTCTATGCATATGTAGATGTTCATTTACCTGTTTGTTTGCCTGCTTCACCTTGCCTGCTTGCCTTCACAACAATTTCGGAACCAAGAATTCTCTGGGAGAGGAGCAGGACATAGAGATGGAGTGGTTTCTTCAAAAGTGAGAAGTGAAAGAGAGTCCTTGCTAGTGAGCCCATTGAATGAAAAGCTGCAGGAAGAGCCTCATGCCCAATTAGCACCAGTGTGTGGGCAAGAAGGGGATGCCATGGATGCTTCATCTGCTGGAAGAACTCTTTTTTAGTGCTTGCATCTTACTGAACCAGAAAGCTCTGGGTCAAATCAAATGTTGTTAGTTCAGCTGTTCACAGACCCATGTGTGATTTTAACATGTCTTCTGAAGAACCATAGGGTGAATGAATACTGCCATGTTTGTATCTTCAGAGCTGAATGTCTCTGATAGCAAAGGAGTTTAAGTAACAGCCTACATGCCTTGTCTGCACATTTCATCACAGCTCTTCAGAACGGCACAATTGCTGCTGCTTGTAAAAGCTTGAAGGTGTTTCCCCTTCCATATCCATTTATTCTTGTATTTGTGAAGCAGCCAGGAGAGGAACTTGCCAAGTTGAATCAGTTGTCAAGGGCCATTTGTGGTCACCTTTGCTCCAGGAGCTAGACTTGGACCTCAGATTACTTTAACATAATCTAAAAAGCCTTCAAGGTGACAATTCATTTCAGTTATTACCAATTAAAGATGGATTTGAATTGGCAATTTAGGAGCAAAAGACTGTGTTCTGGCCACTTTGGGTTTGGGGGCAGAAGGAGGGGGGAGTGCTATGAGAGCCCAAGGGTCCTTTTTTCTTACTAACACGCTTCAGGTGTAATTCTGATTTACTGATTTTCAACTCATAACACCTATTGTAGATTTTTCTTTTTGTTCACACTTCTGTATCTTGTAGTTAAAAACAGAGATTGGATTTTTAAGTATCTCAGATGCTGAAGGACAATAGGTTAATGTATTATTAGTGGGGTTTTTTCGTAAGCTTTAAAAATTGGCAGAAAGGATGGCTAAATAAATGATATTATGGTAGTGAAACCAGAGTCTAATTGAAATGGTTTTGTAATATCCTATGTACTTAGATGCACTAAAGAGGAGACAAAAAATACATACTAAATGCTTTAGCTTTTACTTACCATTAAGATGGTGGTGCTGTTAGTAAGACTTTAGAGGGCTTTAGAGCCTGTTTTTCTTTTTAATTGACATATTAGGGAATTCTGAAAGTTTAGTTACTGAAACAGGAGTTAGCCTTGGCTGTAACCAAAGGTGGGCAGTATATTTCAAAAGTGGTAAGAATGTGGTATGAAATAAAAGGCATCAGCCTTAGGGAGCTTTCCTCTGCTAGTGGGCTGCCCAAAATGTTGATTTTATTTTTCTCAGGAACGTGTTTCAAGACTGTTGAATCATGACATTATTTGGTCTATATTTTCTGATCTTTCAAGATGCCATAGAATTTACCATGAGAGATGCTTAAAAATAGTATAAGTTGAATTAAGAGGTGAATGTTGAGTAGGAGGTTAGGTAAGGAGAAGAATATACTTTTCATAAAGTCTTCTGATCTATGGAAAATTAATAAGTAATAATTTTCAGAATCTTAAAAGTGTTCACAGGTCTCACTCTACTCACAGTGGGTATCTGTCCCCAGGTACACACAGCTGTGTGTGGGATGCCCTCCATCACTACCCTTGCTCAAATAAAATGCTGTTTGCTCACAATAAGATTTAATGAATTCCCCGAAGACCAGGGTCATGCAGTTTAGCATCAGTGGAAGATGAAGCTGCTTCCTGTAGTAATTTCTTTATGGACTGTGCAGTGTTTGAGAGTAGGTAATAGAGCTTGTGTGATGCTAGGAGTGTAGTAAAAAGGCAGATGTGAATAGATACAGCTGTGAGCATGTATGTCGATGGTCATACACACCTGACACTTGGTGTATAAGAGTCACTTCCAGCCTTCTGAGGTTTCTTGGATCTCATGCCAAGAGCTTTTATGCACTGTGAACTGGTGCAAATCACTGCTCTGTGAATGGGTAATAGAGCAGATATACAGACAAATGATAATGTGTTGAATGTGGCTGTTTAACAAGTTTAATTGAAGCATCTTATCTTGAAGCTCTTAATATAATTCACAAATAGCAATTTAACTGCCACAAAAACACTTAAAGTGGGGTTGACATCATTTCACCCCCCTTTTTTAAATGGCAGATGGAGTGATACATAAAGAGGTTGTGTTTTCCTGTGTTCTGCAGGTAATCATCATTAAAGTTGGACTCCAGAGCTTTTAACTCTAAGACCATTAGAAAATTACTGTTAGACCATTGGTAATGCATGCACTTACTTGATTCAGCTGTGAATGCTGAATTATGTGTTCATACGTGTTATGTAATGTTGAAATCCAGTTACATAAACCTTTAATGCATGAATAGGGGAAGATTGCATAGAGGGAAAGGTGAAATGTCACATCACATTGGCCCGCTACTTTCCAACCTGACTTTTGGCTTGGCACATCTACTTAACTGAAGGCCCACGTCTTAAATTTACTCTCAAAATGTCTGTGCTCTGCTTTATACAAAGACAGTGGTGTGTGATGATACATATGAAATTAAAAATGTGTGGCTGGGTATGCAATTGGGTTCACACTGCCTTCACTTCAGTAATTTCAGGTTTGAATACCAGATCTTATGACTCCTCTGATGCTGTTGGGGAGTGAAATAAGTCTCCTAGAAAAAAACCAAAAACCCAAAGAAAGTATCCACTCAAGTGCAATTAGAAGCAGCCTAATGTTAGAGAGGGACATAAACTCCAAAGACAAATATTCTGCTTCTGAAAACAGAAAACTTGGTGCCATTACTGTAGAGGCGAAGTGTTGGGACTGTAGCCCCATGTTTATGTACGTGATGTTTTTAGTTTGTGGCTCTTCAGAGCACCCCGTGTCTTGCAAATGCTTTTCTTCAGTTTGTTAAATGTATTTTAGGCTCTGAAAGTCTCAGGCACAGGGTAAGAGGGAGTAGACAGGAATGACTGTAACAGGTATTAACATTCGCACCTTTTTTCTGCTCAAAGCTGAACATGGAGACCTTACAAATCACTGAGTGGCTGAGTGCTAGAGAGAAAAAAACATTCATGCTAGCAGAAATGTAATAAAATTTGATGACTAAAGCCGTAAAATGGTGAATTATCTTTATTACTGAAGTTCCAGGGAAAGATTGAAGCTGTTTAGCAGACCTTTGCATCCTATGTATTTTCCTTTTTATTTGCTTATCAAAGCAATACTGCACAAAAATTATGTCACTTGGGCAGAGTGTCACAGACAGTGTCTGCAGTCCCCCATGGAATCTGTGATGCATCGTTTTGCTCACTGTGATGCGATCTCTGCCGTCATTCCATGCTGGGCAAAAAGCACCTTAGCACTGAAAGCAATCCAGGAGGGCTAGATGCATCAGGAATGGTGGAGATGATTTCAGGTGCTTTTGTTGCTGACTGACTTGGAAGCATTTCCCTTCTCAGAAGGGAAGGGAACAGAATGCCTCAGAAAGGAATTTTGTTGCCAGATTTTGTAGCTCCAACTGGTTTTGAGTCATAGCAAGACATGTGACTTTAGAGAGGTTCACATCATTGTAAGGATCGTGCTACCGCATGTCCTGAGGTGTGGCATGTGCACTGGAGATTAGTAAAGCAGGAGAGAGAGGGTAAGATGTGAGTCTATAAACAGCAGATAAGACTAAACATATCTTCTGAGATTTTCTTGCTTGAAATGTTTTTCCACATAACTAAACATAAGTGTCTGGCTGTTACTGATTTTAAAAAAAATTATTAGTTAATTATTTATTTGCTGAGAAGATGTTAGTAAAAACAGTCATCAAAATGAAGTTTGAAATCACCTGATGGTGGTGGTACTGATATACATCAATGTTATGTACAGAAGAATGGCTCAGACTGTATTAAGTCCTTCCAAAGGAACCATCAGCTGATAACCCCTCCTGAGTCACTGTAGGGGTAGTGCCAGTGACTTGCTGGCCTTCTCTTAAGACCAGACATTTCCTGTACAGAGCGATGATGAGGCAGCATCCAGATGAGGATGGTTGGTGGTTGGTATCTAATGTTGTGGATATTATCTCTTTGCCAGAAAAGTGTTTTATGCCAGTTCAGGACGATCAGCTTTTTCAGAAGCAACATATGCAGGTACCAGCAGGCTGATGGGAGCACGCTTGGTTCCTGTGCTTTTGAAATTCCTGCTGAGTTACAGGCACTTGCAAATCTACATCAATATGCAATATGATATGGATGAGTTGTTTAGAAACATACCTGTTGAGTTTCTTTGGAATTGTTCTTAATACTTGAAACCTTAAAGATACAAGTCCCTGTTAGCAAATCAAGGGCTGAAATTCTTCATTATGATGTTGGAAACAAATCTGCAAAAAGAGAAATGGAGTAAATTGCATCAGGAACAGTTCATTAACTACTGGTTAAGACCTTTCAGCTGTAAATTAGCTGGGGAAGCTGAGAAGCAGTTCAGCACGGAATTCCCTTCCAGGGCATTATTTTTCCAGGAGTAACCAGACAGCTTCTGGTTATTGCCAAGTAGAAATGAAACAACAAGCAATCTCCTGACCTTCATCAAACTTCCCATGTAACTTACTGCACTGCAGCTTTGTTCAGATGGTGCCTGTTAGTAAGCAAATTAAATGTTTGGTATTAAGTTGGGGCATGCAAAACGTTTCTTGGAACGTTGATTTCCTGTTTTTGATTTTCACTGCTACCTAAGAAGGTAACTGAAGTGCAGCTCTACCCAGCTATCCTGCACAAGAAACTTTGTTTTTTAAAAAAAAACACCTCACAGGTTTCCAGTGTCATACAGACCATTTATATTAAAAGTGAGTACTCTAAGAATGCATGAGGGAGTGACGATTGCAGCATTGTATGCCTCCACCTTTAATTCTGAGGTGGAGCCTTTGGTAAGGGGAAGCTCTGTACTGAGAATGAATGCAAATAATTGGCACGACTTATTTTCTGTCATCTAAAACAGTAGATACCAAAGTCTTCATCTGGTTAACTCTTTACCCCCTCTGAATGATATATGATACTGAGCCTCAGCTTTTTAAAAGACAGGGAAGTGGGATAGCATCAGGTTTTTGACCACTTTCATGATTCCCTTCTTGCCGTGCCCTTTTTCTATAAAGAATTTAATGAATTTACTATGAATGAAGTAGCTTTACCACCTTCCACCCTCCATAACAGTTTCTTGAGGTTGGGATGTTTTCTGTAGGGATTTTTAGAGGGTAAAAGGGTGGGATAAATCTCTACAGAACAGAGTTAACATGTTTCTATTCTGTCAGCTATGCATCTTCACAGCCTTTAAACATACAGATTTCATGTCAAGCTTGGTCTCTGAATTTTTCTGCTTTCTAAAGTTGCTTCTTTTTACAATGCCTTACAATCCTTTCTTTTTTTTTTTTTTTTCTTCTTTTTTTTTCCTTCTCCTAAACAGTGGTTATGTTCTCTCAACCATTACTCTAAGTCAAATGTCTTCCTTTTGTTTGGAGAATGGTGCTGTGTTAAAAATGCATCTGATGTATATATTATGAAAGCTAAATGGTAGGAAGAGGAAGAAGGGAAGAGTGTGTGTGTATATGTCATTACAATAATTTACAAAATGCTTTGCTTTGAAAGTCTAAACCTTATTCAAATGTAGTTTGTGTAGTCTTCTTTTGATTTTTTTTCAAGATCTTATCCTGTGTGTTTTCTACTGTACAAATAGAGACTCCCAGAAGAAGTCTGAAGTAGCTCTGTGTGTATTAATTATTTTTTCTTCCATTTAAACAAGCTGTCTTTACAAATTAGAAGTGCCCAGTGCATTGTATTAGATCTTCGAGAAGCAAGGCAGTGCTTGTTTGGTATTTGAGAGAAAAAAAAAAAGAAAAAAAGAAAAAGCTTTATGAAAACCACATCTCAGGTTTGGGTTGCTTAGCAGATAAAACTATTGCTGGTGGTATATGGAGACCTGTTGAGGAGGAAAGGAGCACAGGTCTGTATTACCTGTCCATGGGCTGCTGAACCCTCTTTGATTTAGCAGCCACAGCCGAATTTTGTCTGGTGCAATACATGCTTATATCCTAACGTGTCTGTCTTTTCTGTAAGGGTAATACTGTCTGGTTTTGGAAGTAGAAGAAGGCCAAAAGATGCAAAAGCTTGCAGTTTCATGGTTTTAATCCTGCTTTTAATATTTTCTCAGGCAGCTACTTGCTTTGTATTGAATTTAAACTACTTAGATTTTTATTTCATTATTAATCTCTGTGAATTTCTTTCAGGTTTGTTTTTTTTTTTTTTTTTGCTGTTGCACTACAATGTAGTTGCAGCACCACAAAATCCAGTTGTTTCTGTTAATATAATTGTTGTCTATGTGATGCATTATATTTTTTTCTATTTGTTCATCTTTCCTGTCCTCACAGCTGCCTATGCTGGGCTCTGCTCAGATACAGCTTAGAGATTTGTTCTAAGGCAGTTACTCTTGATGCCATCTTCACCAGATCCTTGGACATGGGTATTTTCAGGCAGCATGGTGGAGACAGGGAGAAGCTGTGGTTTAAGTACTTCAGCTCTCTTTAGCTGAGAGAGGATGTTTTGAATTTTTCTTTCTGCTGCATGTTGAAGCAAATTTGAGGCTTGTCTGTGTTTCAAGGCTGGATGAATAAATAGAGAGCTGTAAATGTTTTTTTAACCCTCCTTCCTGCTGAACAAAGCAGAAATTCTATGGCAAAGAGAACCTGAACCATTATTTTGAATAGTGATGTTAATTGTACCTCATCATCCTTTACCTAATCAGGTCATGCTTTATTTTGTTCACTTGAAATTATCATTCAGATTTGGTTAACCCAGGAATGCAGAGTAGTGACATTAAATACTTGGTTAATTTGAATATCTTAAGATTCAGCAAACTGACCTCTAAATATCCATAACAGAATGTTAGAGTGGCTGCAGCATTCTTTTGGCATCGTATAATTTTTATAGACTTGATTGCTCATATTATTGCTTTTTTTTTGTGTAGTTCTCATTTGCTCCCAGAAGGAATTTCAAGTTGAAATAGTAGAGTGTGCAATATTTTCAAGTACTTCAAATGGTAAAGAAATAGAACTATTCCACAAGAAGATTTTTTTAAAATTTGTATATCAAAAAGAAAAGCATACTTACAGTTAAATAACAGTGTATATCCTTCAGGAGTTTTGAAAAGTTCTTTCACTCCACAGAGTCAAAAGCCCTTTTGGTAAGCAGCAACTCTTCCATGATGTGGAACAGATCCCCCACTTCCTCTGCCAAAGAAGACATTATTTTACATTTACTTTCTTGCAGTTAATGTGGTACTAAAGCCTTCTCTTGTACTTCAACACTGTGCTCAAAAACAGACTGGGTTATAAAATTAGATGATCATTCTTGCAGTGATTAGTCCACTTGAATTCTTGCATTGTGTCCATTATCCTTGGCACCTCATTGCCTTTTTGAGGGTCTCCGCCCATCAAAGAACTGATATTTTAATGAGATGGATTGCAAAAGTTTATTTTGCTCTATTTGCTGAAATGCTGCCTGTTAGATTGGGCCTACGTGGTCTTGGTGGGCTGTGCAGTACTTAAGTGGCAACCCATCATCACCTGGCCTCTTGCCAGTCCTGAAGGATGTGATAGCTGTGCTGGTTCTCATCTTGTAAAAGGCTTTGTGCTTCGTTGGTAATAGCTGCTATGTCAGGCCCATTCTGGCAGATCTGCTGGCAGATTAATTATCATTGGATGTGGATGATTTTGGGGGCAAAAAATCCCATCAAGTGCTAACTGTATGAAGAATTTCAGCAAATACTTTCTCATCTTCAAGTGAAATACTTTTGTTGGCTGAGTGTGGTTTGTGCTGAGCCAATGATAATTTTTTTGCTTGCTCCTCACACTATCTCTTCTTAGTGTAAATTAGAACTTTTTGGCAAAAGGATAGATTAATACTTAGTCCTTGCAGAGTGCTACAGCAGTGTACTTGACATCTGTCTTTTTTAACATTAAATGCTCTCTGGATGTCTCAAGTATATTTCAAGTTCCAACCCAAGCTGGGACTTAAATCTGAAATTTAGTCCAAATTTACAAGTCTTCTGGTGTTTGTTTCCATGCAGTGTGTCCGTAGCTCATCCAGTCCTGCATTTACTGCAGTACTTTTACTGCCTCTGTTAAGATTTTGGATTCTCTGTTTTGTCTATATGATTGTTTTACTACTTTTCATTATAATTGATTGGGGAGCTGAGTCTTCCTTTAGAAAACAATGGATTTTTTTTTGCATTAAGGCAAAAGCAAGGAAAGACTGCAAAAGCCATGAGAATCTCAGAACACAACCTTGTTTTGATTTTGGAAGAGAGTATGTGGAATTACAGCGGCAGGAAGAGTCTGAGAAGAGTCTCAGACAAATTAGAATTTTCTCAAAACATCTTCTGTTTCTATCCACCTTCTCATCTAACTAAAATTCACTTTCATGTTTCAACTACTGCTGTGTACTTTTCTCTTGCCCTGACAAACACAGTCTTGCTCATATCCATGGCAAATGCTCCTGCAAAGATTGTTGTCCCAGCTTGTCACTGAAGTTGGTGATGAATGTTGGCATCACTGGTTGATCAGACAGGAGCTGATATTTCAGTGAGAAATGAGATGTGATAGGTAGGAAATGAATAGGTCTTGAAAGCAAAAACAACCGATTTATGTGCTAGAGTTTTTGTTACGGAGGAAGAGGAATTGGTGGAAGGATTAGAAGAAGAGCGACATGAGCAAGCTTTCCATAGCTTTGTCCTTTCAGCACCAATGCTCCTTCTTGGAAGCTCCTTTGTGGGGGCACATCCTCTGGGCACTCACCGGATCCTTCTCAGAAATGTCCCTTGCTGTTGTGTCTGCAGAAACTTGGCAGTGGTGAGGTTAGGGTCATCACCGGATGGTTTCCTTGCTCTCTTTTAATGTTCATCTTGGGCCTTCTTGGAGACTGCAGGATTCACACAACTGGAGAAAGGAGTTTTTGCTAGCAGCCTCTCTGCAACAAGGCTTATTCATCAGACTTTGCATACTGGCAAAACTGGCATACTTAACCCTTATCTAGCGAGCAGCCTCTCCAATCCTTTGCCTACGTGTTTGCCTAGGGATCCAGCCTTAAAATTACCTGGATGGCCTCCTACATAAATCTTGCCCCAGTCTAGTAGTCCCTGCCAAGCCTGTGCTTGGCAATTTGTTGGTCTGGACCTCCCTTTTCTGATCAGTCTCTGCAGCCTCTTCCTTAGCCATAACCCCTGCAGTACAGCCATCTGTCTAGCTTGATGATACTTTTTTACTTGCAAATCCCTCTTCATCCCTGGTGAGTCATGTAAATCATTTAGCACACTGCTTGTGTACAGCTCTTTCATAAGCGCTTAAAGAAAGACAAAAGATGGAGATTTCAGCACATAGCAGTCAGTGGATGCAGGAGGAGACGTTATGCAATGAGGCAGGGTGAATAGGTTATGGATAAGGAATGCTGGAGTCCTGCCCTCAGATAGTCAACCTCAACTACCTATGTGGCAGACTAAGAGGAATCAGGAATAATAGAGCCTTTTCCCCCTGCAGAGCCCCTTCTGGCTTGAAAGGATTTCTTTAGCTGACATCTTTCCCAGATTATTTCAGCAATGCCATCACTTGTCATCAGCACTGAGCTGTGTACGGCCTGGTGGCCATTGGGCTGACTCCTTGCAGAAGAACATGGGTGTCAGGGCACAGACATCCTCAAGCTCTGGTGCCTTAGGTACCATAAGGCACAGATAGCTCAGCCCAGGGCTGGCCTCTGTGCCTGATCTGGGCCGCCCTTTCCCTCAATTTGCACCACAGCGTCCCAAAGGGCTTACGCTGAGCAGGAGCTGATAAACCCTGACAGCCCAGCATGATCCGTGTGGTGTGCTCCACCTTTTCCCACTGTGAGTTTAGTGGGATCCTCCTTATTGGGTGCCAGGGCCACAGGGTGTCCTGCTCCCACTGAGAGCTCATCCTGTTGCTGGAGAGGTGATGAGCACTTGTCATACTTTTCTTCCGTATGGCTGGGACTGGTCCTGCATTGGTCTTACAGAGAAGCATGCTCTTTCTGGAACACCCTTGGCTCAATAAAACAGCTGGATGAGAATGAAAATCCCCCCTAAAGAAAATCCCCCTTAATTGTCCAGAAGTGAATCATTACAGTTTCAGAGGAATGTTTAAGAAAAAAGAAAAAAAAAGAAAAAGAAAAAGTGTTCCATATTGAGCTTCAGCTTGATTTCTCATCATGATTGGCTTAAACCCAGAAGTCACACTCTTAATATTCTTGCTGAATTTTTAACTGTTGCAACTCTGGACAGCCTTTTGATCTGTGCAGATGTCATCATACACTTTGTGAAATTCTTACCCTCAGCAGCCTTCAGCAGCCAATTCTACCATCATCTGCATATTGCAGGGAAAAGTGTTTCCTTTCATGAAAGTAGTCAAGTATTTCTCAAGGCCTGGTAAGCCTTGTTTTAGCTTAGATTTTATCAAGTTATAGATTGCCCAGTGTCAGGCTTTGTGGAGATTGCAGAGTCCTAGAATGGTATGGCTCTGTGCACCTAGAATAAAGACACATGCTTTATGGTATTTTTCATGCTCAAAATAGCAAACAAATACTAATCCTCACAACATATGGAAAGGCATCTGTTTTGAATCTGTGAAGCTGAGGAAGGGCGGGCTGAATTCGCAGAACCTGGAAGAGAGTTCCACCTTTCAGCTAGAGTTGGTGGTCTGTTAAATGATGTGGCCAGATTTCAAATCAGAGGACTCTTTAAAACCATGTGAAACACCTGACTCAAGCTACTGCACAGAGGATTGTTTCTAAAATTATTAGTGAACTGTTGAATATCTTAGGTGAACAAGAGTACAGAGTTGGGAGTAAAATTGATTCAAAAAATCAAGAGATAGTCCCTGATTGCAGAAGTTTCACCTAAGATGTTATGGACATCCTATTGTGTCACATTAATCAGCACAGAAGAAGGCACATTTCTTCAGTTTTGTTAGAGGAGAAAAGCATTGGTGTAGATATTCCTCCTAACTTCCATGATTCCGGAGCAACTGTGACGCACTTAGTTATTTTTGGCTTAAAATGTTGTAAACAATAAGCCTTGAACCATTTTTGTTGACAGCATAGCATGGAATGTAATAAAATCTGTTGCATCAGAGAGGTCCTAGTATGGTATGTGTGGATGTTAACCTAAACTGTACATGACATAAGCTCTCTTCTTAATAGGCGATTGAATCATTGCCCAAGATACGCTAAAATTCCTTTGGTACTTTATGGGAAAAATTGAATCCTATATCAACTACAGTTACAATTATGCTAAAGAATTAATTTGATACTGTTAAATCTTAAATTATGGCATGCTTAATTTTGTCTGTGTAGCTCAGGCTAAAAGGAGTTGCAGTTGTGTTATTAGAGCTAGAGCTATGTGCTGAGTTAGGACATGATCTGTGCCTCGGAAGCATGGCTGGGTCCTGTGGGAAGACTAGGAAGCAAAATAGTCCTTAAATATTCTTTTGACTAGAGCCTAATTTTCATAGATGGAATATGTTTTACTGAGCATTTTGGACAGCTTTACACTTGAGCTACTGTTTTCCTTTTTTGATACTTCTTGAATATTGAGGAAGCTTTTATCTTTCGTTTCCTGGCTGAAGGTAACTTTAGATGATGCTGTGAATAGAGTGCGTGCCAATCTGTAATGAAATTTCCAAGTGCAATTTATGTCAGGCACACTGCTTTGACCTTTCTGTTTTGTTTTTGTAGGAGATGTGCAACAGCAGTGTCTAATCTTCCTCTTTCTAAAGTCAGAGCTTGTTTGGTGAGGTTTTCAAAATATTCCGATCTGATAAATATATCTGGCAAGATTTATGAACCTGTTACCATTCCTTAAATTATCTTAATACATCCCATCATCTTGATAATTATGCTTACACAATATCATGTTGGCCATTAATTTGATTTCATATCTAGCTACACACAGTCTTTGAAAAGTTTTATGCAACACATGCGTTTGTGTACTTTTATCTGTAGTACTGAGCTACTTACATGAAAATTGTTCTCAGCCTTATCAGTTCCTGGTAGGGCATGACATGTCTGTATGTACCGTGTGTGATGGTGCCGTGTTCTGTCCTTCCTCTGCCTCGTCTTCACTCTTCAGTAGCACGGGACTAGACCTGGGACTCTTCAGGAAATAGCAAAGAGGGTAGCACATTCCTCTGAGGACTGTTGTGTATAGAGAGTTGTTGGTAACTGCCAGCTTCAAATAGCACATAGAGTCTTTCAGTAAACAAATGCTAATCACCAACAGACCGCAGATTCTGTAAAGCAGGGAGTAGCATTTATTTGTCCTGTTCTGACTTTTATGTAAAGGCCTCCGGTGAAAATATTTTGATACAGGCACAATCTTACCCCTGCTTTGCTGTTAAATATTTACATTTATATGCAAGGCTTTGACCTGGTAGTATGTATCTCAGCAGGCACATATAAATAGATTCCATGCAGTGATTTATCAGTCTATACAGTGTTATTGCATGAGCATACACTATGCGAGCAACACATCAGCCTGACTTTGGAGCTTGGACCTGGCCCCATCCCAGTTTTTCCAAATGGCTACAGGGTCCAGTAAACTTACAATTTATCTGATGTCTCCATAGTGGAAAGTTCTCTGTGCCTGATCAGCAACTGACTCAAACAGTTGCTAGTGAAGCAAAAACATCTTTCAAAAGCCTTGCTAAGCTGTGCTTGAACAGCAGACTCATCTGGAAACCTCTACATCCTTCCCTCCAGCCCTGACCAGCTCAGCTCTCAGAGTGATGGGGCAGAACTTGTGACAAGGATTGCCCAAAGTGAAAACATCTGCCAGAGCTTCAGGAATGGTTCTCAACACCAGTACAAGGCAGGAGTTGCCTCACGCATGTTTTGTAGGGCACGAGCCTTCTCAACCGAGCCACTCTGGATTGCTCACTGTAGGACAGGTGGATGAAAGGTTGGACTAGATCCCACTGCTCCTTCCTAGTGTCATCTCCCCGCTGAAGCTGGGCCCTGCTGTTGGGCACGGGACTGACACGTGTCCATGGGCTCATTTTAAGGACAACATCTGTGTTTCCCTCTAACCATTTAAATGCACAGTCACTTAAATGAGGAAGACCAGGCTTGCTAACCTTCTGCTTTGTGGTCATTATTTAGAGGTGTGTTGGGCCAGGGACACTGGCTTCAAGAAAGCTTAATGCAGTTTTAATGGCAGCTGTGCTCTGCTCCCCAAAGCTGCTTTTTTTTTTTTTTTTTTTTCCCCTCTGGTACGTGTGGAACAGATTTTAAAGTGAATGAACAAAAGTGGTGCAGAGCTTAGCAGGTCTGAGAGGAATCCTGACTATATAAAAAACAAATGGGAAATAAGACATAGACCAAAACCTAGAAAAATATGGACTACAAGTCTCCTGTGAGTTGCCTGGCTGGCTTTCCACCTCTAAATTATTTCCCTGCAGCAAGTTTAGCAGGGATAGACCTAACAGGCATTGACAGTTGCCAGGAATTCTTTGTATGGCTGTAACTATTTTTAATTTCCATCTTAGAAAAAAGTGTGCTTTTTATTGTTAAGAGTATTTTGGCATGATAGCAGCTTTACAGAGATGAGGACTATGAAAAGGATATACCTATCTGTGTCTAATAGAGATAAACAGACCCTTTTCCTGCGGGAAAAGCACCGTTCTTATTCTTCCGTGGTGATCTGCCAAATGGGCTGGATGGGAAGAACTTCCCTGCCCTGTTTGCTCCCGTCTCTGGCGTGGCTCTCACCAGCAGGCTCAGCTGCTCTTGGCTAGAGGTGCTCTGGTGCTTGTGGCAATGATACCCTGACAAAACACTGTAGACTTAAATCAGACTAGCCTCCTCCCTTTTGTGAAAACAAAACTTTCAAGTGAGAAGTAAGTCTTGATTGCTTTAATCTCTTTGTGTCTTCCTCTTTGCCTTCCCTTTTAAATTGAAGTGCACATCTCAATGTTCTGTCTTACTTGGAAATCTGAAGGAGTGGTGGGGGGGAGTGGAGAAATAATGATGAAGGAAGAGATAAATGTAGCAAAGGTGGAAGTGATAGTTTATTCATGGCGTTACATCTCTGTTATCTTGATCTGGCCTACTTGAAGACTGTTTTTTTTCCATCCAGGCTCCTTTGATGAGTGTTGATAGTTCTCTCCCACTGCTGTGGCCGCAGCCTGATCCTCTCGCCCCACTTCCCTCACAGTCAACATCCACAGGATGTATATTATAATTTGTGTGGATGGAAGTAGAAGCAGCAAAAAATAACCTTCCCTGGCATAGTAGGCAAACCATCCATCTGTTTTCCACCAGCTCCCACATCTCCTGTTTCTGAAGTTGCTGCACCTATTTTGCAGCTGACTGCCAGGCTCCAGCTATCGTGCTGGAATCAACAAGCCAGAGATTCTCTTCCACTTTTTATTACCTTTCCTTCTGGGAATGGCTCCATAAACTCAGTGTAGTTCTGGAGTTCTGCTGATTTTAATTATTACCCTTTGATTTAGAGAAGTATGAGATTCATGTTCTTTTGTTTGGTTGAGAGACTTTCAAAGGCAAGCCAATGTGGAGATAGCTTTCCATTCTTGCTGCCAATTTTCTCATGCTGTTGAGGAATTCATTTAGGCTTAGTTTTTAGGCAGGGTTTGTTGGGGCTTTTTCACCTCTCTGATAGGGCTTACACCAACTGTTAAAATCATGAGCCAGTCTGTCAAAATCATGATCAGCTTAAAGATCACGAGCCTTTAATAAACAGGTTATTTTCTTGAGGCTTTGCAGCGTACTCGGGCTTTTCAGGCTCTTCTGTGTTAGCTCTGCTGGAGGCCTTCTTTAATGGCAGCTGATTCCAAAGTAATCAGTTGTTTTCAAAAGTTACGACTTTAAATAGAGCATCATGAGACTTGCAATAAAATTTCAAGGGTTGGCAATGCTGAGTGTCTTATTCTAGAAGCTTTACAGTATTTTAATTGCTTTTGTGAGACATTTAGAGTGGCACTCCCCCTCCTCCCCCCCACGGCCGCCTCATTTGAAGCAGTTCATGCAGCTTGCAACATGGCTTTGTCAAGGTTCACAGAGACTCCAGCTTCTTTCCTATGTGACCCAGACGTTCTGTCCCCTGAAATGTGCCAGACGGACAAGAGGTTACTTTGAGAAATAGTTCGCACTTTTCCCAGACTCTGCTGCTCAGCTTCTCTAACAAATATGTAGCTGAGGTAATGTCACTGTAGATAGTAATTTGTACGTCTTTTCCAGAAGCTGAATGCCTAAGCTAATAAAATCAAGAAACTGTCACAAAGTCTTTTTTTCCCCCCTCCATGTTTCCTTCTGTCATTGCTTTAGGAGCATTAATTTGCAGTTTCACAGTGTAGAACTGACTTTTTCCTTTGACTGAAGCAGAACCAAAGGACTTCCCTGCCAGTGTACAAAGATTTTGCTTGAAGGTTTTCTGACAGCAGTAAAGCACATTACTTTTTTTTTTGCAGCTGAGCATGGTTGTTTTTCCACTGACTTGCATTGAAAATAGTGGTAGTTACTACACAAGTACCATTTCAAATCACGCTGCCGTGTTTTAAGGCACTTCTCATCACCCTTATCAAACTGCAGTAAAATCCTTTCTTTCCAGCTATCTTTACCTCAGTTGCAATGTAGCAATAGTGACTGTGTGATTCATTACTCTTTGCATGGTGTTTTCTGACTACGTTAAACATTTACAATGGAACAAGGTATTCTGCTGTAGTTCATTACCACGTGCTTTCCGTGGATTGGGTTGGAGTCAAGGGTAGTTGAACCTACAGAAAGATCTTAGGAAAACTAAGGAAACTTAAGAGCTGCAGCGCAGTGCCTACCTGAAGATCTTTTCATGGATGGAGGTGAAACTGGAGATTAATCAGGTTATTCCTAGTTCCTTGGATCTCCTACATACCCCAGCAGAGCCTCACATGGGGAGTCACTGCTTGTCCCGTGTGTCTTGTTCTCGCTTGGTGGAGTTTCCACTTTGAGCAGGTACAGGTGTCAGCAGAGGTGAGCAGAAACACTTCTGTAGCCTGACAGGGATGTTTGGGGAGGCCCAAGGTTGAGTGTTTTCTTTCAAGCTGGCAGAGACAGTTTTCCTTATTCAGGTAAGTGCTCACTGTTTTGGAAGGGGTTTTTGTAAGCCTTGTCTGATCAACGTTTGCTTCTCCCCTGCTCCCCCTTGAGTAATTTAATTTCTGCTTAGAGGAAAAACGTTTTCAAATTCTTCTTTCTGGTTTTGGTAGTGATTTATTGTTCTTATTGAAAACTTAGCACCTTTTACATGCACTGCAATTAGAAACAGGGACAGAAACTCTCTGGAGACTGGAGTGCTGTGCAATAGTAAAAACTGTGAAACAAGGCAAGATAGAACAGAAAACAAGTTATAAAATGGCCAGGCAACCTGTGTGCTGTACAGCTGCACAGAAGTCTTCAATCTTTGCTCAATGTGTTGAAATGGGGAAAAAAAAAACCAACCCAGAACAAAAGCAAAAAGAGAAGATGAGGAACAGAATGAGGGAGGGAAACAGAGAAGATGAGGAACAGAGTGAGGGAGGGAAACAGAGATAGAAAGAGAAGTGAGTTTCTCACAAACTGCCTGACCACTAGTACCAGAATCTCCCACCTGATCCAGCCACTGACTTTAACCCTGCCCTGCCCACCATACCAAGATCTGCAATCTTACACTGGAAAGTGGCTTTGTACATAGCCAAAATGATGATTTTCCCAGTGACACTCCACACTGCATAAACAGATGTCTCCTTTGTTAGTCATTTCTTATGTGTCCTTGGTGGGATGGTCCTGGCTGAAGTACAGTGTTAATACCTTCCCAGTGACTCTGCTTACCCCAGCTGGAGGTGGAGTTGAAATGGCAGGCAGATGTACACCAGCTCTTACCCAGCATATCCTGTTTTTTCAGACATTTAATCTAAGGCACAGTTGTCACTTGGGATGAATGTGAGACATTCTGCACCAGCAACAGGGAAGGTTTGGCTTTGATTTAATTTAACCAGACTTTGCGATAGACTGGTCTCAGGGGCAAGGAGGCAGTGGAGATTGCATCACCAGCTCTCTCAGCTTGCATCTCTTGGTTAGAGATGTCTCCTCAAGGACTCTTCTCCCAAGCAGTGGGTTATGATTTCCTGAAGCGCATCACTTTTAGTAAAGATAGCAAAGACTATAATTGGTTTCATTTTATACAAATTTTGTGCTACTTGAATGAATTGCAGATTTGGTGAAGCACCAGGTATCTCAGTGCTATAAAGAAACACAATTTAATTTTTAATTCAAGTATCACCCTTTTAAAATACTTCAGGTTTAATTTTCTGTCTTTTTTTTTTATTTGTGTGTTTTTTAAGTTGGAAGCTGCCTCAGCACGTTATATTTGCTACTGTGGTGGCATTTCTTAGCTAAGCTCAAGGGGAGTTTCGGAGGTTGCTGCCTCCTGAGAGCGTAACTCAGTACGACAGTGACTTCCTTGGCGAAGTCAGTGCAAGAGCCTTCTGGCTCTGCATCTGCCTGCCACCACCGAGGTTTTGGCAGTACGGCTGCTGGCAAGGCTGAGCTGCTGAGCCATCGCTGGAGAGATCTGTGTGGAAAAACAACTCTGCGGGTAAAAACACGCTGGATGTTGTTGTTCTGGATCAACTCAACGATGTGTTTTGTAGGATGGTGGCACAAAGAGTTGTGGTGGCTAGCTGTGGTGTGAGTCCACGTGAGTGGGACCCTTGAAACCTCAGTTCAGTGCCATAGCCAGCAATCTGTCAAACACCACACGTTACTCAGACATCTGAGTTAGTTTGAGTACTAACAGTGGGAGTGTGTTATAGAAATACCTTAAGCCGACCAAGACACAATTACAGGCTTCTGTGACTTCCACCAGTTGTCACGTATTCCCCAAGTTAAAGTTTCCACGTTAAAATACGTAAATGTTAAATTAATCAGATTGATTACTGAATTAATTTTCAGAAAGTTGGTTTGCTGCTGGTATTTGTGGATTGCTGATTCATCTGGGAGATGCAATGCAGCAGGGAGTGTGGATATGTCCATTGGAAAAGGAGGCGTTTCAGTTGTGTCCTTTAAAGCCTTTCTTCTCTTCAAATACACACGTAACAAAAACACTTTCAGAAAGGTATTCAGTGGTGGTTAAAAGCAGAAGATATGCTTCTGCTGAAGGTTGTTAAATGTATTTACAGCCTTTTTTTGGAGCTTGATGGGAATTGCACTGTCATTGTTTATTGGTCTGCTTTAACAGCTGCTGGTTGAAATTAAAGGAAATCCATTGCCTTGATTTGCAAAAACATTACAGATTGCTTGTGCTACGATGAGGTATGAGAGGCAATTTGAGTGAAGCCCAACACATGTAGCATGTCATGAGAAAACATGTAGTTTGCAATATTCAGATAACTAATATGAATGGATCTGCAGGTTCTTAAGATATAAAAATAGTTTTGTTTGAACTGATTTCTTGATTTTCCTTGGGATTTCTCAGGCCTGGCCAAAGGGACTGAAGACTCTGGTTTCCCATTTTTTTTGAGTCAGTGGTGGTGACTTCAGCTTGTACTGTCCAGCCCCTCTTTCCTGTCCTGAGCCGTGCAAATGCAGGTGTTTTCCACTACAGTCAAGTATTTCTGGGACTTATTTGGCAGAAAAATAATTTTGAAATAAGCAAAGAGCATTAGAGCCAGTGCTCATCAGTCCACATACCCAGCAGTTTAAGCAGACACTTCTCCAGATTCCCGTTTTTCTAGCAGCTTACAGTTCTCAGTTATTTTAGGTTCATCTTAGAAAGAAAGAGATGAAGTTGGCAAAAAAATCTATGTATGCAAGTCCCTTTGACCACTGGCACTGTGCAGTATGGGAAGCCCTGTGAAAATAGAAAGACCTTCTCCCAAACACTTGCTTACATTAACCAGTGCAGCAGTGAACCTTTGGCATTTGGTCCACATCTCTTCTGTTCACTGGAAGCCTTGCTGCTGGGAGTCTTGCTCTCTTTTTCATTTATTTTCTTTGAAGTGGCTGGAGAGGCCATGTCTAAAAGGACAGTCCTTGCAGTTATTGACAGGTGCAACTTTTGTCTCATCCAGGATGCTCCTATTCAGTCTCCTGACTGTAGTGACAGGGTCATGACACACAACATTTCTGAACAATGAAGACAGTTGAATAAATAAAAGTGCATAACAAGAAATGAAATTTGTAGGTCATACAGGCAGCTAGCCAGATTATAATGTGTGTGAGAATGTGTGTGTAATTATGTTGTTTCAAAAGCAGAGCAGGGACTTTCCTTGCATCATGTTTAATTTTATTCTCCACATAAAAATATATTGTTGGAATTCACTCAGCATTTACTGTTGCATGTAAGGATAAATCAACTGTCAGACAATGGAAATCTTTTCCTGCTATGTTTGGTACTGATCCTCGTCAGCAGGATACTGTGGTTTGGTTTTAGTTCCCTCCCTTCAAGAGACAAAAGTGAAGTGGAGACAGTTCTGAATTATAAGAGATTTCAAATAGGTAACCACAGAGAAAAGACTGGAAAAAAGGAGACCAGAAGGGACATAAGTCTTTGATACAAAAAATGTCAGTATTTAAGTGTCAGTAATCAATGGCTTGCCATAATTTCCAGAGGAAACAAAGAAATCAATTTAATGTGCCACAGAGGTGATTTAGGTTTAAAGTCTATGAGATCTTTCTATTGCTGAGATGATAAAACATCATCAGTGGCTACCTGAGGGTTACTCAATGCAGCATCCTCACAAAAGGTGAGAACAGCACAGACAGTCATCAGCCATGGGCAATGTGCATGTGCTTGTTCTTACCTTAGAGTAGGAGGGTTGGGCTAGTTAATATGTGAATTCTTCAGCCCCATATTTTTATGCTTTTATACATGAATTTAAAAACCCTACAGCACCCTGTGGCTAAACCAGAGGACTTTGTTGGACCACTGTCTGCTCTCCATTTCTAATTTTATCTCTGTCTGCACTTGGTCTTGCTCTCTACCTCCGGCCACATGTTCTTGCCCACTTCCTTGTGACAGTTCTCCTCCAGCTGTGTGGTGACCTAGACTGCGGTGCTGACCCAACAGGAAAGCAGCCCAGTGACAGATTAGTTTACTGCAATTTATTCAACTTTTGTAGCCCTTCAGTAGAAATAATGTAAACATTTATGGGGTGATAGTTTATACTTACATACTCAGTCAGGAATGTTGATGAATGGACAATGCAAGATACAGGATCAAGCCTTCTGAAATTTTCTTCAGGTCTAATAATGCTTTGAAAAAGTCACTTTAAATTTTTTATCCTGTTTCCTTGTCTGCAAAATAAAAATATTTGTCTAACTTGCAAGAACTGTTGTATAGCGCTTAGAATTAAGAGTGGGTGAAAGTCTGAAAATACTGTATTTTTTTTAAAGATCAAAACAGCATTTTCTGATAATTGTGGTACAACATTAACTTAAGCTGACACAATTTGTTATCTCTATATGCCAAAATAATTTGTCTCCTGTGAATGTAGTTAGTAGAGTCAAAGTATGAACTCAAAGAGGATTTTCTTAGACATTTATTATATTGAATGTAGCCTGCATTTTCTTATTTTTAGCCTCACTGCATAAGGAGAGGCTTAATATTTTCCCAACTGTTTTTGCCTGCACTTTGGAGCAGTTTTTGGTCAAAATGCATTGAATACTACAGAAAGGTAGCAAAGATTTGAACATTTCCAAAATGCAAGCTGTAATCAGGGGACTGTGATCATTGCTGTCTTTCTTCTGCCCAGGGAACTGGAGAGTTCAGAGCTGCCTGAGCTGTAAACACACTGTGTCATCCCTCCTTAGGCTCCAACAACAACATGAAAGCCCTGATTGGCAGTCTTGGCACATTTTCCTAAAATCTCATTGGTGTAGAACGTACTAAGGCAAAGGAGTAAACACCTTTTGATCCTGCATAGCTGCAATGGGAACAAAAGTCTGGACTACAAACAAGAGTTTAGGTTGGTTTTAGGAGCAACATTTGGCAGCCCATGGGGAAAAGGGTTGTGCTTGTCCCTGGTGGCCAAGGACTGTCCTGTGAATGGGTTTGATGAAGTGTAGGCTTCCTGCTGAGCTGCTGGAGCATTTAGATATGGATGACTGAGTACAGGCACCGAGGGGTTGTGGTATAAAATGAAGTTGGGTTGACCCTCATATATTAACACTGGTGTCAAGTGTGGCTGTAAATACTGAGCCGCTTCCAGTGGCTACCTGTCCTCTAACTATGCACTTGCATGATGCTCTGTGTATGGTTTGGTGAGCACAGTGCTGGATTACAGCTGGAAGCTCACACTGTTCAAAACTTCACTGAGATTTTGCTGTTTGATTCTTCCCCAAGTTAATATCCAACTGACAGTTCATTGTCATTGCTGGGTTAGAGTTACCAACTCTTACAGTCTTCCTCTGTGGTCATGCATTGATTTGCATTTTCTTCAAAACCTGCCTTCCAAGGCTACTGATTATAGAAATACTTAAGAATTCTGGTCTCACTGTAAAAAAGGTTAATTTCCAGCTCTCTCAGTTGCAAAGAAAAGCTTAAACACATCATCCCTGAAGGCTTTGAAACTAGATAAAATTAAAGAAAAAAGAATATTTAAGCTCTCCTCATATAAGTACTGCCACAATTTCTGAATAGTTTGAAGTGGTAACTCATGTTATGTTGATTGACTCCATATAATATTAATTTGTTAAATATCTCTCAGTGTGTTTGGCTGTGTTTTTATTCAGTGCCACTTTCAAGACCTAAAACAAATGACTCCAGGCTCTTTGTATTTTTTTCAATTGATGACAGTATGTTCAAACACAGAACACACAAAAATAATAAAATTTATTATTTTTAATGAAATGTTTTTTCTTCATGATCTTACTGATAAAGCCTGTAAGTACACTGGTATTTATTTTTTTATTTATTTGGGTTTTCTTAATAATATCTTTAAATGTTATTGACAGGCTGCTTGGCCCTACTTGGCAGTCTCTCCTATAAGTTGCTAACCAAAATGAGTTGCTAGTGTAATCTCCCCACCATCACATCTGTGCTCTGTATCAAGGAAGTCTTATGTCATAACTGTTCTTGAAATACAGTTGAACCCCATCTGGATTTTCCAGTTACTTGTTTGCGTTTATAGTGAGCACTAGGAAATCCAGCGAGAACTCTGTGAGACTGTGGTGAGGGAGGGCCAGCCCCCACACAGACCTAATGTGCAGTTTTAAGGATTTCCTTTTCAATTTTGATAATAGAAGATTTGCTAAATTGGAACTAATGAGAAATAAATGTAGCTTCAGAAGTTACTGACAAATCTAACTAAACTCAGTCAAAAACCTCTTAGTTCTGCTAAACTGTAGCTCAGTATCTTGACAGTTGCTCTTCTGATCAGAACTTCTTATTTGACACTTTCTGTGAATTTTCTCTTTGGTAGAGAAATCAAGAAGTCTTATTACATGTAGTGAACCTACAAATATCAAGATGCAATATGAATGCTAAACTAGTTTAACTTGGCAGCACCTTTTTGTTAGTTATTTTCTGACTCCATTAATATGCCATTATGAACTTGATGATTTTTATGCCAGCCAACTTCCCTGTTTTAAAAAAATGAAAAGGTGATTGTTCCTGAGTAGCTGTGTTTCTTACCAGGCAAGTGCAAACGTGGTAATGCAGCGATGTGGCTTTCCTGCTTTTAATGTAAGGTCTCCAGACAATACTTCACTACAGGGTGTAGACATGCTGTTAGAGGATCATGTTTCCATAAAACAACAGAAGCTTAAGTTAGTGCATTAGGTTTGCTAAAACACGTTTGCTTCCCCATCTTAATATTGTTTTCATTGGATACAATCAAATACTTTATCATTCAGATAACAAAGTGTGTCAGCAAGTAATTGTATTTGCAAATTTCAGGACATAATTATCTGAGCACATGCAAAATTATGGGCAAGGAAAGTTGGTAACCCAGTTAAGATGAGACTGAAAATTTGACTTATTATATATACATGCTGTTGGAAACAAAGAGGGAGAGGCAATGCTTTCCCTGGAAAGAAAGAAGTCAGTATGGTGTTGGCATTGCTTTTTAATGTGTTCTGCCAGTACAAAGGACTCAAGGGTTTTTTTATTATTTTAATCCTTTTCCAATTAAAGTTTTCTTTTTGGGAAGGTGACAGAAATTATTTGAGAACAAATTGAGAAATAAGAGCTATAATGATTATAAGGCTTTTCTTCTTCTTAGAAGTGAATGTTTAACAACTGAAGAGGCTGGGAAATAGGCAAAAACCTCAAAAGCAGGAAAATAACCTTACCTGTCATTAATATTCAAGTGAGTCTACAGCACAGGACCTTTATTATACAGTTATTTATGGGAATAGTGAGTTACTTGCAGACCCCTGGCATACTCCCCCAGCACAGTAAGAAAGTAGATTTTGGGGGATGGTTCAAAAGTGCAAACAAGAATAAAGCCATCTTTTCCCCCCAATTTGGAAAAAAAAAAGTGAAAAAAAATTATTTTTAGGGTAAAAAAGATCAATTTCCTAAACACACCTCTCTTCCTTTAGTCTTTTCTATTCTGACTCCAAGCCCCCTGACCTGTTCAAGGCAAAGGGATGCTAATCCCCCATGGATCCTCTACATTTTACCTCAGAATGGATCGGGGGGCTGTTTCAGAGGGACTGGAAGCTGGCTCCACATGCCAGCTCCTCACCTAGCCCCAAGCTAGCAGCTGAACTGAAATCTCCAACTCCAATTCCATGCTCAGTAGCACTGGTTATGCACTGGGTGGTCAGTTAGGGTCTATTTTTAGGGTATGAATAAGGATTACGTGTTTCAGCTGTCTGCACCTTTTGTGTAACACCAGATTTCTTTCCCCATTTAAAGTCTGAGCTGATGAGGAAATGTGAGTGGAAAACGTTTCTGAGATCTGTGGTTTCTTAATGTCAGAATAGTAAGGTTTGGGTTAGGTTGCAAGGCAGTCTGACACAGAAGGCTTGCTTATTGCAGAATAAGCCCCTGGAGTTTAATTTTATTTGCATTCCACATTCCTTAGAGCAAATAAAAAGTGTGAGTTTTGAAATGGTTTAGATGGATTTTTCCCAAACCTCAAAAAAATCTGTGATCTCATTGTTCATAACTCACTTTGTTAAATTCCATACTTGGACTATGGATGATGAAGATTGCCTCTGCCCTTCTCACAGCTCTGTTAAGTCTACATACATAGTTTATTCTGTCAGAGATGGATTTGTCTCATCAGGGCTTGTTAGTGCAAGTGAACAGTTCTCACCATCAAGGCAAGCTGGTTTTAAGGGATTATCTGTTGTGACAGCCTCAATATTTACCTGTTTCTCTGGTGAAATCTGGTATAGTACATTTTGACTTCCATCTGATTCCCTGATGATATTTAGCCCTATTCTCTGCTGTGCTACTTCATGCTGCTTTAGCAAGAGCTGTTGGCTTCAGCTTTCCATCTTCAGGGGCTGCTCCTCTGTTATTCCTCTCTTGCAAATACGTCCTGAGACGTATTTGGGACCTGCTACAAAAGGAACAGTGCAACCATGTACAGAGTCTCTGTTTGGCCTGAAAAGGCTGCAATCTAAAAATGAGCTTGATGATGTCTAGACAAGACTGTAAGTATTTAGTATCTTTACAGTGCTTTGCATCTTCAAAGCACTCTGCAAACATTAACTGATTAACATAACTGCGCCATCTGTTTTGATGTTTACATTTTGTGCAGGCAAAATTCCTGCTTTGTTTTATTACCTTTTGCAGGTATGTGGATGTCATTATTATGGCCCTTGAGAGGATGGTAAAGTCAGGTCCACACATGTCTGCAGTAACATTTTGCCTTAAAACTCAAGCCAGTGCCATTGGGGCCCTGCTCTCTGACCTGGCTATGACAGTTGGGATTATTTCCCCCTGAAATTTCCGCCTCTAGTCTGTAGAAATTGTTGTTCCCATGGCTGCCAGAGGCTGCTGCCTCTCTTGTCGCTTTGCTGCTGAACTTAACTGTTTTCTCACCAGCCGTGGACAGGCAGGGACACATCCAGCAATGTGGGAGATTTTCTGCAGAATGCTCCCAAATAGCCAGCTGAAATACAGTCTCAGGCAGAAAAGGTGGTAGAAATCATAAAGATAGTGAAAAGAAGGGGAAACCTTTACTTAGCTTTTGGCAAAAGGTTGTTTTTCCCTCCAACTTCACGCATGGCTACAAGAAATGTAATTGTATTCTTCTTTTTCCAACTTGTTATTGGAGATTTTGTGAAACTGAAGGGTTGTAATGATGAACCAGTGTTAATTTTCCATTTCAGTTTAAATTTCTTACTAAAGGCTTCGAGACTGTTTCAAGACTGATCTAAATCAAAGCACTAGTAGCACTGACAAGAATCTAAGCTGAAAAACCTTAAACCAAACCAAAACCACACTCTTCATTTATGTCTTTCTTTTTCCTTTTATTTTCAACTCCTTACCCTTTCAACGTTCCACTGCCTAAGTGGTGTTTCAGGTAGATCGCACAACCTACCACTGCCTTTATTTCCAAGTTAGTGCAACTTTGTTTTGCAGAAGAGCTCTAAAGAAAGAAGTGCTCTGCTATCAGCAGGGAGAGACCGGCAGCGTTTTGATCCGGGGAAAATTGCGAAGACACTCGGTGAGAGAAGCGAGTCGTGAGAGATGTGTAGCGAGGCAGCGTGCTGGCAGACTTTTGCGTCAGTAAAGGAGTCATCGTTTAAAATCTTAGATTAAACTCAGATTAAATTGTGCCGTGCCATCTTGTGGGAATCAGCTGTGACCGAGAGGAGCCGTGGCGGCTGCTCGGCGTCAGGGAAGGGCCTGGGACTTGCACCTCCCCTCGGAACTGCTCTGCACAGAGAGCAGACAGCACGCACGGGCCCGGGAGGAGCTCCTTCACAAATTCGATGTCTGGCATAGTTCACACCATGGTTTTAAGTGTGGCCTCAAGGCATTTGCAAGGAATATCTTTGTAAAGACTGTAACGAACGTGCAAGAGACTCTCACACAGACAAATTTTTAATTAATAAACTGACAAACCTGCAACATGAGGATATAAATACATTGAAAAGATGGACTTGGACAGACCTAGATGATGGGTGTGGCTTTCTTTCACACTGAATATTTTTGCAGGATTTTTTTGTTTGTTTGCATACTCAGTCCTGGTAGAGACATTTTGCTATGTTTGCAGGCTAGGATACGGCAGTGGGAACAAAGCTCTTGACAAAATGGAATTCTCCTTTGTCAGATTGTGGCATCAGAAAAGCTGATGTCAAATACCACAAGGCTGTGACTGGAAGCCCTTAAAGAAAGGTTGAACTTTTCACAGAAGATACACTGTGGAAGTGATTTAGGAAAGGACTGTGTCCTGTAGCATCCCTGGGGTGAAGTGAGACAGCTGCAATTATTCCCCTCAAACTGAGCCCCTCATTTGCCAGAGCAAGGCTAGAAGAAGCCAGACACAGCTGTGAGCATCTGGCTCTGGGTGGCCCTGCTTGAACAGGGGCAGGTTGGTCAAAATGACCTCCAGAGGTCCCTCCTTCCCTCAACCCTTCTGTGAGCCTGCGGTTCAGAGCCTTTCTCCTATTTCCTCCTTAAGTTTCCTTCTGACAGTTTGGTTTCTTTCATGTACATGCTGCAGTCTCTTCAGTAGGTTACTCTGGGAAGGAAGAATATGAATACAGAGAATTTGCAGACATTGTAACAAAGTTATGTGCAGCCAATTTTACACGATGGAAGAGTGCCTCCTATAAAATGCTGAGCGTCCTTCGCTCAGATGGAAGGAATTACGCTGAGAACACGAAACATTCTGTAGACTCAGTAGACTCTGGCTTTATATAAAGAATCCCACAGCAATCAGAGTGAATTTTGCATCTGACTAACTCAATAGAGGGGATATTCTATGCCTGTCTTCCCTATGATTGCCCTTATTAGCCCAAACATTCCCCTCCCACCCCCCCGAAAAGAACATGCTCAACAGCATTTTTATATTCCGTAAAGGAAAATGTTTTGCATCTATGTAGATACTTCTGTCATCTTAAATGTTTCCTCCAGCATTTTGTATCCTTATGGACGCACATCTCATCTGCCTTTTTAGTCCTAGTCTTTCCTCCACCCCTAAATTTTGGGGGATGGAACTGCATTATCAGTGTCATCAGTTAGACTATATAATAAGATCCCATGTGGAGTGAGGAGCTTTATATTTTTAGCCAATTTACAAATAATTTTATTCTGTAAACTAATGGTGATAAGCAATCAATGGCCTTATATTTTCATCTCACATGAACGAAAAGGGAGGAGGTCTCTCTTACTGCAGCACCATGATGAAGATTCTGAAAGTCTGTATAAGATGAAAATTATTTGAATGTAGGCACAGAGGGGAGCACTGTGCAAGCATCTAATTGCAGCACTCCCTGCTGACTGTTTTTAATGTGTGTTGGTTTTATTAAGCATTCTTAATATGAAGCTAGACTTTTGCTTAGGCAAAAAATATAAGAGAAACCACAGTTTTAATGCTCAGATTACTGAAGTGCATGCAACTGGGAGAACCTGCCTGGATGCAGCAGATTAGGTGAATTTGTTCCCCATGTGAAAAATGATAATAAATTGGTTTTGTGGTTCTGCATTGCCTGACTGGCCTTTTGTGTGTGTGTGAGTGTATGCACAGTATGTATGGCTCTGTTACATCTTGAAGTTTTGGTTTCATGTGTTATGCTATGCATTGCTTATGAGGGACAACGTTTGCATGACAAATTGCAGATCCATATGGCATCGTTTTTTAACATCCTGTACTTTTAGGTATTTTCAAGGAACTGTGCCTGAGGAGGTGAAGAGGGGAATCTGCTGGTAACTTCTCACTGCAAGTGAGGTCTCTTTAAAACACTGCTGTCAAATAAAAATGGTCATGGTTCAGTCCTAGATCAAATGCAATACAAAAATGACATAAGTTTGTATACTGATATATGGTAGCCATACGTAATTTGATTCTATGATTTATCCCACTAAAGAGATTCATAGTTTTGCAGAGAAAGAGACGCATGTAGTGTGGAAGAATCCAGATTTACACGTCTTCAATGGTGCACCATTTCTGGTTGGGTATAAGATTCTGCAGATCATTATTAGCCATTTTGGCAACTCCTCCTGAGCTCTTCACAGTTACAGTCTGCCTCTAGCCAGGTCTGTGGCCTTACTAAGGATAGTAACTAGTAATGAAATGCTTTTGCTCTCTTTAGTGCTTAACTCAAATAGTTTTTAGGGACATGAATGAAACAAGGTGTAGCACCCTACAGATTTATCAGCTTTCACTTTAAATTACTTTTAAAATGGATGCTTGGCTTTGTCTTCGTAATTAATGTTTCCATTCCCATTTGTGGCTTGGAAACCTTTATATTTAGCTACATGATGACTTACTTGTTCTACACAAATCTTATGGTTCAGTTCTCACAACAGGCTAAATATTTCGCTTAAGGTAATTACCTGACTTCAAAGGAACTTTCATAGAAAAGTAATAATATCAAGAAGAGCCTATATTCTATAAATAGGGTATAAAATTCCACATTAAAGATGTGTGTATATTGCAGGAATCTTCAGAGTAGTGTGAAATATAATTAGGGCCTTCTACTGAGGCATAAAATTCTCAGTAATACATGCTAATCTTATTTGCTTGGAATGAGGTGGGAATATACCTATCAAGACATCTTTTGAAATATTTGAAATCTTTACATCTGAGTTTCCAGTTATACTTGTCTGACTTGATCTTTTCTTCTTTGTCACTTTTCCATCCTGAAAGGTTTATTTGTGAATAAGCTTTCTCCTCTGCACAAAATCAGAAGCGTGAACTTTCAGTAGGACAATTAGATTTTAGTGAGATGTAAAATGCTTTTAAAGAAAAGAGGAAGAAGAGCAATATAAGTAAGTTTATATGTGATTATGTGCTCTTCACAGTGTGTGTTGATTGCCTGAGAGATTATGTTGTAGTTCAAGGCAAGTCAGGTCTTTCGATGTAGTGCCTATTCTTTGCAGCATCTTACTCTTCCTACAAATAGAAGTCTCTTAGTAAAGAACATTTCTAATTAACACACAGCTTTTCTAAGGAAAACATGTTTTATTTATGTCCTCATTTCCCTCTTCTTTCATCACCCCACAACTGAAGTATTTGTCCAGAGCACATCTTCAGAAATAATGTTTTAATGGAAAGTATTGATTGGGTGAATAAGGATTAGTACATTTACCTCGTGATTACTGAAGGAATGGTCTGCTCCCAATGCTGGCCATTCAAGCAGCTCAGGAATAAGGCAAAGAACTGCTTTTGTCCTCAACAGGGACATTTCTGGTCTTTGATCTCTGGAATCTAAAGCAGTGCTTTTTGCTTGGAAGGTATTGTTACAATTAACATTGTACATATGGGCAGACTGGGACAGAGAAGGGCTGGTGACTCATCTGGCAAATTACCGATGTAGGGAGGAAGGGATTGAGCTGTCCTGCACCTGCTGGACTGATGGCTGCTGTTCCTGGTTCGGGTGGCTGAAGGGAAGTTGTGTTGGAGCAGTCCTGCTTTGGGAGTGGTTATGTATCAAGACATCCAAAATGTAGTCACTCGGCAGAACACTGGGTTTGTAAACTGGCTATTGCTTCAGTGGGAGAGGGAGAAACAGAGTTTGGGAGGAACTGGTATGTGCATGACAATTAAACCCAGAAGTTTACACAGCTGTCTTGTGATTTATTACAGGACTTGTAGGAACCTAGAGTGAAACCAAAACCAAAAAGTCCTCTGAATTACTGTTTTATGTTAGTTCTCAGCTAATTTTCATCTTTATATTGCTGGACAGGCTTTTGCTGTTCCAGTAGGGTGTAAAAGGTTTTGAAATGTTCCTCAAAGTGTGCTTCCCACAGCCAGTTGCCATGGGTAGTAATCCTTGTAACTTGTTGCTAAAATAAAATCAAAGTCAAAATACACTCACTATTTTCCTAATAATATGTTCTGTGTAGTTCCAGGTGTCAGTAGCACTGCCTGTAGGTGAGAGGGAGAGTGGCCTTGTTTGAGTGGTGTCACTGCTATGCCAGAGCTCTGTGAAATATTTTTCTCTTGAAAAAAAAGGATTTGCAATTGAATGGTCTGTCATCTTTACTGTAAAATTTTCTGGGGACATGGAAACTTGCAGGAGGAGACTGGGTCAATTCCCTCCCAATATACTTGCAGGCAGTGCAGTGAAGTCTGGAACCTGCATTTGCAGAGCTCCCCAGGATCTCACCTGGCACCTCTCCTGGGGAGCTCCATTGGATCAGGGGGCTCACAAGCTTGGAGGTCTGCAGTACTGCAGGGGCATCCCAGAAGCCTTGAAAACCAGCCAGGGGAGGTGATTAAGGAAACCCAGCTTCTCCTTACTCTGACTTCCTTGAAGTCAAGAAAGCTAACTTATTTTGAAAACTCTGAACAGTACCCCTATCATGGACAGCTGTGCTTCCAAAAACCTACTCCCAGGACCACAAAAGATAGTTTTTCAAATTTGGGATGACTTAAAAAAGTTTCGTGTGTGTTCATTTTGGGGGGATTGAACTGAATGGAACTGGACTGAATTTTTAGATAGGTAAAGTCCATCCACACTTATTATGTGGTGTGATGAGATACTATTGTCATGTTTACCCTTATTCCAGTGACTAGACATATGAATTTAATACAGGACCTTTATTTTAATATCAAACATTTTCCTTAAATGTGGTGTCAGCAAGCTGAAGATGCAGAGGGACCTTTGCAAATAAACTGTTTTTATTGTTTAACTGAAGAAAAGTAGGATGATTGGGACCATTCGGGACATGTGTGCTTTCAAGTTCCTCCTGAATTTTTTCCTTCTGACTTAACGGAACAAAACCAGGAAAAAAAAAGAAGAAAAAAAAAAAGCAATAGGTTGATACCATGCAGACATAATAAATTAGGTTCCATAGCTGTTTTAATTTAGACAGGTTCTTCCATGCAGGCATCACCATTGCATTGTTTACTTGGGAAAGGAGGCGCAGTGATAAACAAACAAACACAAAGCCTTGTGGCCGGTGGCTGCCTGCGTATCACTTAGCAACATCAATATTTTTGTGCACAAATAAAGGTCTCCTGCACGGTGCCTGCTGCCAGCATGTGTGCGTGTGCGAGCGTGTGTGCCTCTGTAGCGCTGACCTTGTAGGCAGAGAGATCAGTCTGTCAGTGATTGGTCACTCCTTAATTTGGATGTCTAGACATTTCAGCCCGCACGAGCGAAAGGCAGACATCTAAAGACGTGAGAAGAGATTCTAAGGGATACTAGGGCCTTAAAATAATTCCCTGTCAAACTGCAGATGTATTTTGTTCATTTTAAAAATATATGAGTGCAAGTGACTGAATGGAACACATGACTGAAGGCTTTATTTTTTATTATCACTGTTAATTAATGTGCTTCTTGGATGTTTTCATGGCTGTGATATAAATAGGTAAAGCTTCCTTAAAGGTTATCAGCAAGTGTGAGAGAGTTAATGTTATGATTGGTCTGCTGGCTGGAAATACGTTTTCTTAATTTGCTGAGAACCACAATTCACAATCCTTAGAAAATAAACGAACTATGTTTAAAGGAACTACCAAATCTTAATTTATAACGTTAAAACTATAGTCAGAATGTCATCTCCGAGGATGTCCAGCTGAATGGGAAATTATTGTCCACCATCTGCATTTTATTCAAAACCTCTCAATGTGCAAGCAAATGTGTTTAAAACCACATGTAGAAAAGGCTCAGTTCTGCCAAATGCTGAAATCCTCAATTCCACTGATGCCATTGGGCATTTGAATGCTTCCAGGGCATTAGTCCTACATTTGCAAAACAGTGGCATGCACATACATTTACAATGGCCCAAATTTTCATCTGCTCTTTAAATATATGTACAAATGGGGCAAACAATCACCATTTGCATGGATTGTTGTGTTTGGGATATTTGTAATGAATTAGAATTTACTTTTTGGTAAAAAAATGTTTAAATTTAGAAAGCTGTATCTATTTCCTTAAGAATATTTTACTGTAATAATAAGATCTAGAATGTGGTGGAGCTTGAAGAAGCTATTAGTATCCTTTGGAGATCTCTTTTAGTTTTCTTTGGTTTTAATTCTTTCAGTCATAAATCCCAGAAAACAGATACTGGTTCTTGAAGAGCAACCAGCATCTGGAAGCAGGCACTCTGCAGCACTGCAGCAACAAATTATTTTGAAAATATTGTGAAACAGTTTGATTCCAGTACTGATTCTCTTTGTCCACTATCAGAGTATTTCCATATGGGAATAGAAATAGCATCACAGAGAAACTTCCATACAACTGTAGAGGTGTCTGTATTACAGGTGTGCTGCTATAAACTGGTAGGACTCACACCTGTAAATGAACCGAGTGTTCTTGTGCAGAAACAAGAGACCAGATCTTAGAGCTAGTTTGTGCTGTGAGGATCTGCAGTACAGCATTAGCAGAGTGGTGACCCAGCTGTAGCTATATTGATGTGACACTCACCCTCTCCACCCTCCCTCCCCCCCCCAAATCTGTGGGAACTATTCATTTCAGCATGAAAGTTAATTTATTTTCAGGTGAGTCTCAGCTTTAATTCTATGAGGAAATTGTTAATCTAGAGTAGCTCCATGTTTTCTCTCCTACAAGATTGCCCTGTTCATTGGGTTTTTTTCCCTTTCCTAATGTTTGGCTCAAATAGTAGCAAACTGCGTTAGCTCCTGAATTCTGTATCAGATGAAGAGCTGGGCAAACACCCCCAGATTTCTGTGGATGTGGAGGCAGAGAAAGAACCCACACAGACATGTGATGGCAAAGCACTAACACTGACAGGTCTCTTGATGTTATAAGTACTGTCCCCTCTGGTAAATCTGTCCCATTTTTAGAGGCAGGCCACAATTACTGTATATTCCTTCCCCTGTCTCTTCAGAAAATGTCTCTATGCAAATAATTAACATACAATCAGACCCTAAACCTCATCTAACTTGTGCTGCTGATGGAGGTTTTCATGGAGCCCATTTAAATGCGCCAAGAGGAAATTTAAAAACAGGGAAGAAAGTGAGGTATTTTTAAGCAAACATTCTTTAAACGCTTTGATAGAGTGAATTGTACTTTAAAAATCATTACCTAGGTAAAATAAAAAGTAGGGTTCTCCATTGCTTGGCCTTCTTATGTGCTAGTGTGTTAAAATGTTTGCAGTATTGCCTACTAGTTCTTGTGATTTTATTGTATATTCCACAGTTTTCTGCAAGTTTCAACTCCAAGGTTCTAATGATTATCTGAGGAGCTCATGTTACTTGTTAACACAAGAAAATTAATGCAAAAAACCCCTCAGAGACACATTATGGAAAGAGAAGGTGGTATCTGTTTTAAACAAAACTGGTTTGTCCCACACTTGTTTCTTATCATTTTCATTCCCACTCTTACAACCCCCATGCTTTTAAGAAGGGGGTTAAGAGATGTGTGCCCAAGAAGTGATCTGGCCGGGATCAGCTGTGTCCCTGGAGGACACCCACCAAGTTCTCACCACATTGCTTGGCTTGTGCATCTGTGATGCCTTGTTTTTTGTGTAGGCCTGCTCTACCCTTTGGCAATCAAACACACTAATATAGTCCATCCTTTCACCTCTTAGTCTTGCTTACCTCACCCTAGGTGAATCTCAGTTTGCAGGCTGTTTCCTAGGTTTGTCTGCTGTGGGAGTTTTCCTGGTTGCAATCATCTTCCCTTTTGGGTGAACAGGAAAAGAAGGGGCACAGAGCATGGTGCAACCTTGCTGCTATCCTCCCCTTGTCAGGGCACAGGTCTTCTGCTAATCCATGCTGTGGGTTTCCTAGGGCACAACCTTTCTGGTGATGCAAACACCACATTCCTCAGTGCTTCTCTGTTTGATTGCTATCAGTGTGCCCATGGTTCTCAAAATGCTATGGGTTTTTTTCCATGATTTTGCTCTATTGCCCTTCCTGTTGTTTTTACTGACACACATTCCTGTTCGTGCATTCTTCAGACCAATATTAATATTCCTGCTACAAATGCTATAAAACTGAAAAATCAATATTCTAGTGGGAAGTATTTTAAACTGTGACTTAAGGAAATACAGATTTAGGTATCAGTTGAAAAATGACTTGCACCTAATGTTTTTGTAATGGTTTTATATCTGTCTGTCTTTTGGGTTTGGCATATCTATAATTTGGGTTGCCAGTATTACAGCTTAAACAAGCCAACTAGGACATTCTAAAACATTACATTTTCTTGTAGTCTAGACATATTTTCACAGACAGTCCAGCCACAGCTAAAGGTCTCTGTAGGTCTAATACAATTCAGATGCTGCTTCTTTTGGGACAGACTTAGAGCTCACTGGCCCTGAACACAATATATGAAGATTACTCATTTATTGGCCAGATTGGCAGAACTGAGTGGTTGTTGCCTTGTGCAGTCCTTTTGCTCCCATTCCTGTGCTGCCTCCTGTGCTTTGCTGGCACTCCAGAATTGCTTACCATTTTTATGATCCAGTTCGTTGCGTGTGGCTGCTCAAAGGTTTCTATCACTAAATCAAAATGAGTACAGCAAGATAGGGAATACCTGGAAGCTGCTCATCAGTCCGTCCTGGGATTTTCTTACCTATGTCTCTGGGTGCATTACATCAAGAAGGAAGTACTGAATATGTGCCTAGCACCCGTAATGCAATATCCTAATATTCATAAGCTTCCATTAAGGTCACTTGTTTTTGAATCTTTGAAGACATCACTAGGAATTATCCTGTCCTCTGAAATGCTAGTGTTGTGATATGAACTGATGGGAATTTGAACAAATTGTGTTTTCTGAATACTCTCTGTGGTTTCATGTATGATTTGTCTAGATGTATTATTTAGCTTGGTTAACCTGGGCATGTAACTGAGCCTGTGTTCTATAACTGGTCAGCTTTAACATTTGTATGTTCCATTTGTTAAAATTATATTTTATGCTAGCAGACACTTCTGCATGCATTCAGTAAAGATGCAGTGTGTTCCCATATCAGGTCCTTTGACAAGGTATTACCTAAATGAGCTTCACAGAATTGTTTTAATTCCAATTCCTCCCTATTTTTTTTTCTTCCTGTCTGTAGTGTTCCCAGCAGTGCAGTAGCCAGGATTTGATTTCTGTCAGAAATGATACTGCTTCAGTCTCGTCTCTGTAAGTCTCCGCAGGGAGGTTAGAGGGTGGTTATCCTCCGGCTGGTCTGGACCTGGTCCAGCATTCAATGAGAATGCAAATCCCCTTGAAAGCAGATACCTTCTCTGCAGTGATACTGCCTTTATGCTGCATGTGCTTCAGGAAGCTTGTGATAAGTTTATATTTGCATTGAAATACTGTTATTTTTTAAAGAGACTCAGTCTTTTGCACTTATGGAAGCTTAGTAAGTGAGCCTAATTCTTTCAACAAGAGAAAAAAAGAGTATATGTAACATGACTCAGGGCCTTGCCACAGCCGTGTAGATTATTGTTAGTGCTCTGCTGGAACATAACTTTGATTGTCAAGGCATTTTCTGCAGTTCAGAACATTAATTTTGTGATGAGAGAATTCCAGATCTTCCTTGTTTTCTAAGGTACGGTATGGCAGCATGGGCTGAAGCAAGCTGGGCTTAGGTGCACATCCCCACTGTCCAGGTGCAGAGGCTTAGATTCGAACAGGCACAGCAGCTTTTCGAGAGGATGCAGCGCTGAATTGCAGGAGGGAGGATGGAAATCCCAAAGCCAGTTTTGTGGCCCGAGACGCCTACCTGCTCCTCTCGTAAGAGGGCTGGTAAGCCGTGGGCTGTGGGATGGAGCGTGGCCATGGGGCAAAAGCGCTGCCAGCTCAGGGCATGGCCGGGGGGGGCAGGCAGACCCCGCTCCCCTCCGCCGGCAGCGGCGTCGCGGGCGATGTTCCTGCGCAGGCTGGGAAGCCTTTTCACTCATCCGCAGCCAAGCACGCAGCTCTCGAAGCGGCTGTAAATCAGCCGCGCTTCCCCGATTCAAGTTTTATCTTGCTCAGGCCGATCAAAAATAACGCGGTGGGCGGTGGGCTGCCAGCGGAGGGGCGGCCGGGCACGGCTATTTCCGTGCGGGGCTGGCTCGCAGCGCTGGCGGGCGGCGCGGGGCTGCCGGAGCGGGGCTGCCAGAGCCTCCCCGCGCTCCAGCCCCTCTGTTGATCGCTCTGTTGTCACTCCCTTAGCGACCGTCGCCACGTCGCGCCTTCGCGTCCTGCCGGGCACCCCCGGCCCCCTCCCTTTCCCGGCTCCCCGCGGCCGGCTGTCATGTTTCCAGAAAAAGCCGGCCCCGGGGCTGCGGGGCGCTGCCCGTGCCCGGCAGGTGTCCCCGGCGCCGGCCCCGAGCGGCTCCGCCACCGCGGGGCTCCCGCGCCCCGGCCCGCCAGGGCTCCCTCCCTCCTCATCCCTCCCTCCTCATCCCTCCTCATCCCGCAGTTCTTCGGGCTCAGGGAAAGAGACTGGGGGCGAGCCTGAACCGGCACCTATTGGTAATAATAAAGCACAAATCAAATTCCTCGTAGTACTTAATAATTAATACTTTGATTAAAACGCAGATATTTCATAACTGAACGGTTGTTTAGTCCCTTTCTCTGCCCCCCCATCCCACCCCGTTTGGAGGCTTCCAAGCAGCTCCTCAAAGCCGCCTAAACACACATGCTCTCCTCCCACCCAGAGAACTTGAGGGGAAATGGTAGAGAAAGCCCCCAGCTGTGGAGCCTGCAGGGAGGACCCAATTTCATCAACCATTTTCCGTCAGCAGGAGACGGACATCCTGTAATCCAAACAGGGGAGGCTAAAGAGGAGTGGACAGACGTCACCTATCTGAAATGCTGGTGGTATCTATCCTAGCTTGCCAGGTTTTCTGCTGCACTCCTTGTCTGCTGGCATCACGTTTCACCATTTCAGTCGCTGCTCAGCGCGGTGTGTTCCAGCTCACCAGGTTGCCTGGAGCACCTTCTCATCCCTTCCAGAAGCTGCTCGTGCAGGTGACCCCCAGGACCTGCCTTCATCCCTCTCTCCGTGGTGCCCCAGGCACCCCTCCCCAGCTGACAGCCCCTCTGCAGAGCCTGCCAACACACCTGGGGCTGAGCCGCTGGGACGAATGCTACATTCCTTAGCATTTACCACAGTGGCCGCTTTCTTCTTGACAAACCCTTCCTCACTGCAGAACAGATCCTTCCCTTCATTGAGGCATATCTCTGATAGGCTGCATTTTAAAATGTGACTGCCAGTATATTAAAATTAGCCAGATTCTAAGAATTTTTTAAAAAAATGTTTTTGTGTAGATACAGTACCTCTGTCTACACAGTTCCATCCTGATTCATTCTTTGGTTTTGGAAGGCTTTGACTTTTGTAACTGAGCAGAAGATGTCACCCCAGTGAGCATCAGCTCAAGGCTGAAGCCTCTATGGCCTAGTTTTGGGAAATTATGAGGATCCACTGTTTCTTGAGTAGCTAAGAGGGAAAGGCATCTCTGAAAAGCAATCTTGTGCTATAGAAAAATTGTTATTTTAAAAAAAAAAAAGTGTACATGTGTGAACACTAGACTGGTAGAGCACATGGCTGTGACTGCCTCGAGCTAACCAAGAGGCTCAAAAGGTTAGGGGCACCATAAACGTTGTTATACAGAGCTGGTGGCATTCTTGCAAGAATTTCACTGGCACTTGCTGTGAAGGGGCATTTGAGTTCCAGGAGAAATTTGGATTTTAACTTTTTGTTGTTATGAAAAATGAGAACACAATTTTAAACTTCTTTTTTTCTTTTTTTTAATGGGGGTGGGGGGAGAGGGCTTTCAGGCACCCTTCTTATTGTGTGTGTTGATGTAATCTCCAGAGAGGTTACCAAGGTTAGATTTTTGAACAAGACAGATATCTGTAGATATGTCATTAAATATTCAGAAAAATGTGTGTGCTGAGAACTTCTAAAACTCAACATTTCTGGATGCTGAGAGCTTCTGAAAATGTGACTATGAAATTACTGTATGTCACAAAAAAAAGTGACCGTTCAGATAACTCAGAAGATAAAATGGTGTTTTGCATGGCATGAGAGTAAGGACAAACAAGGAGTGAAAGTTGTATATTGAAGGCAAGGAATGCATCATGCTTGTGGCCTCTCCACAAGCCAGATTTTACAACTGTATAGACACAGCCATTTTATTTCCTTGGCTTTGCCTTGTGCCTTCAGCTGGTGCTCGGGACAGAGGGTTCACCTTGCTGTGCCTATTTCTCAAGTTAGCCTTTGTCTTTAACACCCACCAAGACTTTAATTAGTGGTGGCCACACGCTGTGCGTGGGCTGCATGTGGCACCGCAGCGACTCGTGGGTGCAGTGCTGCTACATGCAGCGGTGTCAGTGTGGGGGTTTCCTTTCTTTGATATCGCTGCACTGGAAAACCTTCTTCAGCTCTGTGTGGGTTCTGCATGTGTAAAGAGTGATTGTAATAGTCACCTTATCTCACAGCTGAAGGACTGCATCAGAAAACTGTTAAGAGGGCTGGGTTATTGGCACCAAACATTTCCTGTCAGTTTGCAGTTCTCAGTCTGAAACCTAGCGAGTTTATGTTCTGCTTGATGAGATTTACATCCAAGGTATTTTCTCTGTTGTTCAGAACAGGTAATTTTCAGGGGAGAAATCATTCTATCCTATCCTTTGCCCTTCTCAGTTTTGAGGATGCTGATTTGTTACCAATTCAAGATGATGGATGGTCCCTCTATAGAGATGGTGGTGTAATTACCAGAAGCTGAACGTGTTCATGCTGAGAGACCACATAACATGGAGAAACTAAGACTGTAAAGCCACCTCATGTGAAGAGTTATTTTTAGGACAGAAGGCTACAAAGTTCTTGTTTAGAATTTTTCTGCGGTGTCTACAAAGTGCTTTTACAGGTAAATAACTATTATGGCCTATGTCATGTCCAGTGGAAAGTGGAGATATGAGGGTTGGACTTATTGTGACAGAGGTACAGAAAAGAATGGAAAAGACCGGATTGCTTCCAAGCTTCTGTAGATTTCCTTTCCATACCCAAACTGGTTAGATCACGTTGCTTCCCACCTAATGGTTTTGTCCCTGATAGGCTTTGAGTTTGAACTGGTAGTGGCTTGTCATGCCCTAGTGTCACTGGCATGTTTGTTTGAGGGGAGGGAAACCTGAAAAATGAATGAAGAGGTGTTATCTCAAGCCTTTCTTAAATGTCAGTATTCATTCTTAAATGAGCTTGCTTTAACTTGCCTTAGTTCTTCTTTTGTTTAGTGAAAAGTACTTCAGTATATTGAATTTCATGCTGTTTGATGTAGCGATACACATTAACACATGGTGAGGAGTAAATGTAAGTACACTGTGCTAGTCTGTCTTCCATAAATAATATTATCGGCTAGTTGCCACCTTAATCTCAGTTTCTTCCAATTTATTTCATTTCAATCACAGGGAACTCATAGCATCCATGTCATCTAGCCTCTATGGCAACCAAAGATCCCATTTTGCCCAGTAAGCTGGCAGTGTTGGTAATGGTCTTCAATACCAGGTCAAGAAGGCTCAAGCACAAAACCTGCGGGTGGTTTCTTTTTGTGCAGCACGTGCTATTTAGATTAGTGCAAAGATTCTAGAAAACTTTCTTTGTTAATTTTGTAAATATACTTGCTTTCAGTGCAATCTCATCTTGCATCCATTTGAAGCACAATACTGACTAATCTTTTCATTTGCTTAACCTGTTTACTAAACCCTGAGTTTCCCAGAGCAACAAGGATAACACATGAAGGTGACTCAGGTACAGTTTAAGAATATAGAGTAGCCTGGAATAAAGGGCTCAAGAATAGCAAGTAGGAGTTATTTACAGCAATTTAAGCTAATCTGTCTGTGTGTGGAAGCTGAGCAGAGAGCCCTCGCATGAGGGGGCAGTGATATTCAGCATGGGAGCAGTGAGTGAGCTTTGCAAGGAGAGATCTAATACTCCTGTCCTCTGGTGGCCTTCCTTTTGAAGCAGATGTCACTAAAAGACAAAGTACCAGCCACATGAAATTCTCTGAAAGCTTTTGTGTAGATTTACTCGTCATAAAGTAGCAAAGTAGCAAGAGCTTGATCGCTTTCTTCATTACAATATTAGGTGTTTTTTAAAATAGATTTAGATTGCCACTCAAGATTTATGGTGTTCCAATAGTCAGGTTAGTGTGCAGACTGAACTTGAGAACCTGTATTTTATATTTACAGGTATCTTAAAATTGACTCTTGGGGGTGAGAATGCTCTTCCCATATCCAGAAATAAATTACTTTGAGAAATGGAGATAAACATCTATTTGACTCTTTTAACCCACTGAGCTTAAGTAGTGTATCTTTCTTCTGCAGAATAATTTTTCCAACAATTTTTTGAGCTCTGTTTACTCAGAAACTTAGTACTCTGAACAAGGGAGACTGGAAACTTTGGCATTTGAAAAAAAAAAAAAGTGGTTATAAAATAATAGAAGCATAGGAGCTTATTATTAGTTATAATTGCTGTTCATTTTCCTAGTTTCAGAAAATCTACCCTTGCTGCTTTTGTACATATGGGTGATTTTATAATGTAGGGTGAATGCTCTGGCAATGTTTATGTGCTTTTGCATTTTTTGTTAGTATTCTAATTATCATCAGTTTCTCCAGCCAGACCATGCCATTAACATTCCTCCTACTCAGTGCTTAATGGGAATCAGAGTTGAAGTTTGACATGAAACAACCATATTGTTCTTTGTTCCTGGTTCAGTGTCTGCATGTGTAAATCTCACACACATACACACACGTCCTTTTTAAATTTGCAACAGTGTTAAAATTTTCTGGAAAGATGGTAAGAAGGTGAGAGAAAGTCCTTAACAAAATGACAGGGACACAGCCCACACAACTGAATGTCTTGATGCAGAGGACTTCTTTCTTTGAACAGACACACACAGTATCCATCACAAGTACTGCCAGCACTTGGATGGCTCATGTAAATCTTATATTTCTTTAAAAACCAGTAATACAGGACAGAAAAGTGAGGGTGCTTTCAGCTTCATTTAATTATCCATTGTTGTCTTCTTTCTTTGAATGACCTGCCTTTGGTAGCTCGGCAGTACCTTTTGTGTCCCCTCAGAGTGTTCTGTGCTTGAGCTGTGCCCTTACAAACGATTTGAACTTGTGGAAGTGGCAGGGGCAACTTTCGGAAACATGTAGCTGCCAAGTTTCCTGTGATGTGATCTTAAAATAGACCAGACTGGGAAAAGAGGGGAGGACTGTCACCAAGTGTGCTCCGCATGTCAGGACTGTTTTTGCTTGATCTATATCGGCTGGCAAAGTCCTTTGTGAACAGAAGAAAGAACCTCACCCCCACCCATTTCCTCTTTTCAGGCTATTTTGGGCTTCCTGTGAAGTTCTCAGTGTACTTTCTCAGCCAGAGCAGCATTGTGAGCTCCTTCTGGTAAATCACATTTTTGGTTTGGGGTGGGGGTTGGGATGATCATAAGGAGAAGACAGGAATTTGTCTTTAAACAGGTTGGGCTTTTTTTTCCCCTTTGTGTGTGCAAGAAATTACTCATTATCCCACTGAATGCATGGAAGTTTCCAGTATAATTTTTTTGACCAAGTCTACCTAGGTAGCTTTCACTCATGCTGGCAGGTGGTATGGACATTTTCTCTTTTCTCTTTTAAGGAGTCATTAAATTTAACAAAGAGCTAGTGCCAGGAAGAGGCAGGAGGATCTTATGGAATTTGTGGAATATTCAAGTTAATATTCTTATTAGTTCATGGTTGAAAAATGCCACTGCATAAACACACATCACTGCTCTATTTCTGCAGTGAAGCAATAGCCTAGTTCTTTTTTTTTTTTTTTTTTTTTTTTTTCTGAGGTTTCCACCAGAATAACTCAGTTGTTTTCACTTAGCTTGTTGTTGATTCCAACCACTATGGGAGAAACCAAAATTGGAGTCCAGTTTCCATGTGGATGTAGAGTTCTCCTCTCCTTAGCCAATATTCCCAGAAAAACATAGAGAAGCAGAAAAATAAGTTCTGAAAGAAGATATGTAAGTGTGGAATAACACACTCTCGGATTTCTGTGCATAAAAGAATCTGGATGGTATGAAACATGCACAGGAGAAAAATAAAATGTGGGAATGGGTTTAAAGAGTTTTATCATGTGTTTGGTTGGGCTTTTTGCTGGTTTTTACAGAACTGCACAGTCCTGCAGTTCCTCAAGTCCACAAGACTGTTACTACTTGAACCTACTGAAGGCTGAGCAGTTTCGTGGAGGAAGGATTTGTATGCACAACAGTAGTTGTAAATACTGGCCTAATCCTAGGGAGTGTTTGGTTGAAAGGCTACACTTGATTAAATGTAGGCTTTTTTCAGAGAACCTACATAAAAAGTCCTCTGTGGGAAGGGAAGAAATGACTGATTTAATTTTTTTCCTGATCTCATTTGAAATTCAGGGACAAACCAGGAAAAGATTATTTGGATCTTCCTGGTGAAAAAACCCACCCAAAACTATATCTCACATTTCATATCTGAAAATTCGTTCAAGTTTTTCTTTGGAAAAATACTCCATGTGCAGTCACAGAGAGGTCAACTGACAGTTCCTGACATCTCAGCATGAACTGATATGTTACTTTTTTGTAAACACAAACAGTATTCAGAGTCTGTGCAGGTGGTTTTTGCAACCATTTAAAAAGGGAATAAGTGTTGTCCAGAAGAATCAAATGTCTTTGTTTTGCCCCCAAATTATAGTTCACCATTAAGAAATAGTCTCAATGCATTAAATGTCTTTTATGTTTAAATTAGACCTGAAATCTTTAAGGGAGAGTTGAGAAGGAAAGGCCTTGGTAATTTTTAATTTCTACATGACTTACTCTTGAGTTTGTTTGCTCTGTATCAAAATCCTAAGTAAAAGTGTGTGTTAGTGTTAATGCATGGGAATGTTTTGCGGGTGTAGAAACTTGGAATCAGTCCTGAAAGCACCATGTTCTCCTGGTACTTTTATCTTGTCCCATCTTTTCCCCTGTCTGCAACATCTTATTATTTTCATGGCAGTGGCAGTTCCTTAAACTTGCTTGCTGTTTTTTCCATCACCTGACAGGCTAGAGCAGTATACATTGCTATTACTTTTCTCAGAAATATGTCCTTGAGTCTCACTCGTCTGTACACCAAAGCCAAAATATGTTTTCTTCAGGTCTTGCTGCTTTTCACATAAAGGTCCAGGATAAGAACTTCCTAACTTTTCCCTTAAAATACAGAAAGCTACAGCAAAAACGCAGAAGGCATGGTGGGGTGGGCAGAACAGTCCCGCTTAGTTTTTCAAGCCTGACTTTCCCAACATAGCTTCAAGTTTTCCTATTTGCCTGGCAGGACTAGGTCTGGAATCAAATGTATTATATTTAAATTGTGTCAAAGCTTACTGCACTGTTACTATGAGTGGTTTTTGTTAGTTTAATTCCTTGCTGATGAAAATCTTTTCTGCGACCTCCTGCTGCTCACTTCTGGCATCAAAAAATTTAAATCAATGGCATTTTCATTTTGCTATGGTGATATACTTTGTTAAGAGGCCAATCCAGAGATCTTCCTGTGTTTTGGGAGCCCCAGGCATAGATTCTGGTAAAAATAAAAATCATATGAAATGGCTCCTTGTGAATTTTTCTCAGGATGCAGCTTGTTTTACGATGGTGGGCCATGGAGAAGGGTGGCTGTCAGGGCTGGGTAGGCAGGGGAAAACACAGAGGGTTTCTTTTGAGGAGTGGAGAAAGCATTTCTGCCCTGGTGAGCCTGGCACAGACAGCCCAGCCCCTCTTGTGCTGCCATGTGAGGAAGGTTGCTGTCAGCAGACAAAGTGTGGAGGGTCATAAACTGGGAGCATTGATGTCCTAGTTGGTGCCAGTCTGTGAGCAGAACATTTTCTCAGCCAGACATGGTTCCAGGTGACAGGGACAGGACAGGGCTGCTCGTTTCCAGCCCCAGCAGGCTCGAGACTGCGACCACTGCGCAATAGCCCTCGTTTGTAGCAGCTGGGTTGTGACACTGGCATGAGATATTTTGTGCAGCTGGGTCACACCAGTGCCAGATACGAGTCCCATGGTACGAGCTGACCCAGCTGCACTGAAAGTCTCATTCTTCTCTCTGGATTTTTTTTTTTTTTTAGATCAGCAATGCAAAGTGGGGGTTACAGCTAATGTGCCTTGCACCCACATGCATAAAATACGCAGACATTAAGCAAATACAATTCACTTCTTTCTTTCCTTTTCTTTAAGCATTGTAAGAGTTTCTTAGACATCTGCAGTTGTCCAAGCTGCATTTCTTGCTGTCCTAAAGGCACAAAGTGTGGTTAGGAAAAAAACAACCCTGCTTGTATGTGTAGACATATATATGAAAATAAAATATATCCCTGTTTGCTTTTTCAGTTCTGCTTAGGGAAGAGCAGGTTTGAATATTGAAATAATGCAAGCCGAACATTTTTGTAATGAGCATCATTTTATTTGAGTTGGAAACACTGAAATAATGCACATTTCACAGGTCAGCATCTAAAGCCCAATTACACAGTGATTTGTAGATTGCCCAATTGTGAAGGGGTGGCAGTCAGCTTTTCTTTCCCAATCTAGAGTGTCTCACAGGTATATATTTACAATTCCTACACCAGCTTCATAACCATAAAATAAGATCCAAGTCTCTTAGTTGCCTTGAGGGCTTTCTAGACTGGGAATGGACTTTGTTTCCCAAGTATGTCTCTAATCCAATAAAGCAGTTTAAAGCATTACTATAAAAGAATATATATAAAATATAATTAATTATTGTTGGATAATGCTGACAAACAGGTGAAGAAACATATTTTTTTACTGTTCAGTGATCACAGTCTGAATCAGGATTTAGCTCAGAACAAATTGCCATTCTAAAGAGTTCAAAAATAATTTGCCAAGACATTAAAAAAAAGAGAGAGACTTGCTTAAAATAATGATGTTAAGAAAAATCAACAAATTACATTTGACCAAGAGAAACTTCCAGTTCTTTTTATTTGTTTACTGGCTTTTTATTTTCTCTTGGGAAACTCTGAAGCCAGATTTTCAGGCTATTCTCTGCAATTATGGGAACCCGGAAAGTTCAGTTTTTAAAAGAAATCCAAGTTTCTCAAGAAGAAACATGACTGCAGGAACTGGGACTTCTGAAAGAGCGAGCAAATGCCGCAGTATTCGAGGCGGTTTTGTTGACCTTCGACTTTCCCACAGACCAGAAGAGCCATGGTCCTTGACAAATAAAGGTGATGGTGCATGGCTCCCCCCAAGATCTGCTGGCAAATAGCCTCGTGTTGGCAGTCCCAGGTGTGAAATGCTGGGACAGAGAGCTTTGAGGGGCATCAGGTAACAATGACAAGAAGGCTTAAGAGGCCAATTTGTCCCTGTTTTTTAAGTATCAGAGCATGGAGCGATGTGAGAAATGAAGGGTGGAGCTGAGTACTTGCATGAGTAACATCTGCAGGACTGGGCCTGATCCTCTTCCCACTGAAAGCAACAGGCATCTCGCCAGCCCCAGCACTGGGACCCGGATCTGTGCCAGCAAAGAAGAGGGAAACGGATCAGGCTTTTTCTGTGGCCTGCTCAAGGAGGAAGAATTTTAAAAAAACCCCAAAAAACCTCACAACAAAAAATAAAAGAAGGAAAGGCACAAATAGGTGAAAAGAAATGGTACCAGTAAATCAGACTATTTGGCTAATACCCACAGGGACATGTTTTGTAAGCAGTGTCTTTAGTCCTACCATTCTTCCTTCAGACATGTGGGAAGCTTTGTGCTTGGTTGGAAGAGTCAGTCCCTGGGTTTGAAGGTGTGGGACACGAAGAACTGGAACAGGAGATAGATGGCCACTGGCATTTCTGTGGTGGGGTTGCCATGAGGGCAAGGGAGCATGTTTTTCTCAACTTGGGAATGTTGCATTGCAGCTTTAAAAAAATTGGAAATACCATCCTCATGACCTGGATCTTTTCCCTAAGCTTTTCTTTTCTTCTTTTTTATTATAGTTAATCTTATTTCTAAATACCAATTTTTTTTCCCCTAGGGAATTTAGTAGGTAATGGCATCTTTACCTCTTTCTCTAGCCCAGTTAAGTTTTGAGGTGGTTTTTCATTTCTGTAGAGGGTTTTTTGGGTTGTGTGTTTTAAGTGTGGTAAATTAGAGTAGAAATAGGTCAACCGGTTAGTAACTGCTGGTTTGCCTTTAAAAGCAAATCACTTTTAAAATTATTCTTCATATTTCTCAGTGTATGTGCCAGCTATGTGTAATTTTAGCTTGTGTAAGTGGCAATGGATCATTCGGGGCAAGGGAAAACAAACCCTCTGGAATCAGAACAGAGAGCAGAGTAAGTAAAATAACGAAAGCATATGTAATTATTTCCTAAAAAAATGTAGTACTCCAGTGAGGTTTCAGGAATCCCATGTGTAGGAGGAAGTTGCAGCTTTGAACCTAGTGTGTTTGGAGAGTCGCTTACCTTGGTAGCACGAACATAACTCATTCACTGATTTGAGAACTTTTCTGTTTAAATTAAAGAAAGAGAAAATTTTCCTATTTACTGTTTTGTCCCTGGAAGCCTGTGGGCTATAAGTAGAGCTGTTACAGTATTGGCACATTTGGAAACATGAATTTGTATTACCTGGAGAGTTTTTAAGGTATCACATCAGCTTGTAGTCATAATACCCACATTGTGTGTTTATCAGTGACTTCTTTGCTATACTTCTAAAAATTAATTGCTTGGCATGTATTTCTGAACTGGCTGGGAAGCTCCTTTAAACTTGTTGTACACTGAAGATCTCTCTTAGTTAATGACTGCAGCTTACTCTGCACCATAAAATGGTACATCAGCAAGGGCTGTGTGTAAATCACTCTCCTAACACATTCAGCTGTGCCAGCAGAAACTGGAAGATAAATTAAATTATTTTTTAAAAAAATTTCTGCTGGTGTAGCTTGTTCCTTCCAAGAGACAGGTCTAAAGTGTACTGGCTGAGGGCTCCTTTGCACATGTAGTCTGTGTAAGGGTAAGAGACAATTAACCACAGAACTTTATGAACTCTGTCAAAGCGTTCTCATGCTAGAGGTATTTTCAGTGACCAAGATGTCCTGTTTTCAGAAACCCTTGCTAGCCTTACTTAGACCCAAACAATACCAATTTAATACCTTTTTAGAAGTGGATTCATTTAAGTTAGTGGAATTCCCTTCTTGTCATGATGAGCTAAAGGGTATTTTTTTTAACAGTCAATCTGATTAGCAGAATATAAATTGCAACCTGATCTGGACTCTAGTGCTGACCTGGCTTTGGGCATAGCATCATACAAGGCACCTCCCAGAGCCACTCCAGCCTGAAGGATTCAGTGGCTCTGGGCAGGGCTGTGCTGGTTCATGGGCAGTGAATGCTGCAGTGTGTGCTGTATGCATCAGAATGATTTATGTAGCTTTCATGGGTGCTGGCAAGGTGAGCCAAGAAAATTGCTGGAATTGGTGAAAAAAGTTATTGTGGATCACAAATGTTTGCTAAATGCCTGGATCTCTCTTCTGCCTCATGTTGTGATCACTGTGGTTCCCCTGCATTTTGCCATCCCTGGCAGAGTTCAAAGGTGGAGGTCTAGCAAAACAAGCACTGTTAAACTCTTAAAGGTTGTTGTAGTTCCCGTTGTTTTTCTGATGCTGTGTTTTTGACATGCAGCAGTGCATGCCATGCAGAACAGTTGTGGTTGATCTACCATCCCTCCCTTGCAGTAAGTAACCTCCATGAGCTAGCAGCGTGAAGGAAAATGGGTACAAAATTTCCCAATTCCTCTTCCAGGGTTCAGATGGTCTTTGTTTGATTTTGGTTTTGTTTTTTCTTTTTTTGGTGATAGTTTTCGTTCTCTGTGGCACAGAGGTCGTAGTCCACATGGATTTGCTGAGCGTGGTCATGGGGTGTTACAGAAGAGATCTCTCATCTCCTACTTCTTTGTCGCTGTGCTGGCACCCCTTCTGTTCCCAATAGCACGGTGCTCTCCAATTTCCTGTCTCTACATGCCAGATTATGGGAGTCAGGCAGTCAGCAGCGCTGTACTGGGGCCAGAGCCAAAGAACAGGAGCAAAAGACGTGAGCAAAATGCTTTCCTTGGAAGAAGCTCTGCACTAGGGGTCTTAGGTTATTGACTTGGAATGACTGACCTAAGTCTTTCTAGCAATTTGAAGGTGGGGCTTGTAACTGGAAGCCCTCCTGCCCCTCGCTTTTTGCACTATCTTATTCCAACACTGTTGCCATTTGAGTCTTTGAATTCTGTGGAGTCTGCAAGGCTGTGAAGAAAATCCTGGAACTCCTGCCTTGCTGTCCCGGTGATCCAGTGTTCACTCAGATTTCACATGTTTTTTGCCAGCTCATTCTGAGACTAAAACCAACATAAAGACACAGAATGTTCCATGTCAATGCTCAGACCCTGTAGGAAAAAGTTAAGCAATCTGAATGATAATAGGACATTGGCTTATTTTGGGACTTTAATGACACTCAGCAGTAATTTGGAGACTGTGAAAGTCTGAGATTGCTAGCACTGAACTAGCAGTAGCCATGCAAGGTTCTCTGCAGAGCTGCAGTTCTGGTCAGCTGGACCCTTATGTAAGCACAAATAACAAACCACGGAGTAAAGTTTGCTCAAAATGCCCCACATTGGCAAAATTTCATTTTTTATTAATGGAACTGATCAGTTTCATGCTCCAGTGCAACTTGAGAGGGAACGCTCGTTGTACTGGCCACAATTTTTGAAGCTCCCTTCACAAGATCATCAGCCACTGCTGAGAGCTGCTTTTCAGCTAGCATGGCACAGGCAAACTTTTCTCTCATTACTGAGGATGTTTTCTAGATCCTGCCTGTTCCTCACACATCTCCCTTAATTGCTGACATTCCTGCTGGCCTTTCACTTGATGACTGCCAGACTGTCACCAGATCCCTAATCCATCAAAGGAGAAGCAAAACCCAGCTCACTTACAAAGACTGTTCCATCCTTTCTTTTGTGACCTCACTTAAACCATGGTTTTCAGTAGGGAAGACTGGTTCGCAAATTTTTTAATGCTGCAGGAATGCTTGCCTGAGAATAGGTTAATATTTATGCTCTTGTGATCCAAAACAGACAGAAACATGGATATATATGCTTCTGGTTGTGAGAGGAGGCTGTAGGGTTTTCAGTTCATTTGGGTTTCGGTGGTGTGGCTGATTTTGTTTTACTTCGAGATGTCACTTGAAAAGAGATTTGTCCTAATTTAACAGTAATCCATGATCTGGAGGCAAACTATGTTTGATGATGCCCTAGAGTTTAGAGAATTATTAGGATTTTTATTTTTGGCGGGTCTTTCATGTGATAGGATCTGTGCTTTGGGGCTGCACTCTTTGCAAAACTGAGAATGAAGCTCTACATGGCTTAAGATAAATCAATCTTTTTCCTCTGGCCTCCCATGGTGAATTTGCTCCTGTGGTGGTTGCATAAGGCAACCCAGCTGAGCAGAGCCGCAATAAAAGAGAAGCAGCTTGCTACTCGCTTTCTGTCAAGTTGCCACACTCCTTCTGTACATGCTGCTCTACACCAGTTGCAGATTACCGCAGCAAATAGCTTCCAAAACTCCAGCAGTCCTTTCTCCCATGTGCCTCTGCTTGTTAGCATGGCTGAAAGGCTTTTGTGCTACTGCAGCACAGCTTGTTGGCTGATATGACACGATAAAAACTAGTTCATTATCAGTGTCCTTTTTTATACTTTAATAGCCCTGAGTGGTCATACATTTCTGCTCCTGGAAAAGGAGTGAGTTCAGTATCTGAAAATGTGATCCAGCATGAGCTTGAAGTTGGGCAGCCTCACTTGAGTCATTTCCACTGAGAGACAGATTCAGGATTTGGAAGTCTTGGGGAGGAATCTGGAAATTCTTTGCTGTAAGAGCATGCAGAAATCCAAGGCAGCATTACTTTTCCAGGGTACTGGATACAAGTAGCCCATCAGAAAAAGGAACTTTTCACCAACTTTTCAAGACTTATGTTCAGAAATCAAGACTGTACTTTAACAGGCTGTAAATGAGCAGGGTTTAGGCGATTTGAATCAGGTGGTGTGCAAGGCTCACCACATCAGTGGCACAATCCCTCTTCCAAGTAGAACTGACTCACAGCTGCCCAGCTCCTCCATTATATGGTGCAGGTTTCCTGCTGTCACACAATGGAGGTAGGAGGGAAGAGAGCATGACAGCTCTGCCTTGCAAAGAGCTGCTTTTTTTCTGTTTCTGCATTGTTTGCTGCATCTGAATTAGTGAGATACCTGTCTTATAGTGGCTGGGTACAGCATGAGCCTCCTCTGGCATGTTCTAGCTACCTTCCTACATACTTGCTTTCATCCAAGTTGTACAGTATGAGGAAAGACTTGGCATTGTCATCCGGACTTACCAAATCTTGTATTAGTCATGTCTTTGGAGATGGTGGCAGTTCTTCACCTCCCACGCATAGCCTAGATATAGTCTTTTACCAGGCTTGATATGGATTTAAAAACAAAAGAAAAAAACAACAAAAAAAACCAAACCTAATTCTTTGGCTCCTTTAACTGCAAATGGCTGTAATTCATAAATTTTACCATTTTGTTTGTCTGATGAGAACTATAGCCTGTGCTACGAACGGTATTTTTGCTCCCCTACCCCCCTTACTGTTGCGGTAGGGTGAATTGCATCATTTCTAATAAGATTAGAGCTATTTGCATTTTAAGGTGTTCAGGGTATTAGCTGGCAGTGTGTCAGTTTAGTCTGTCTGAGCTGGCTTTGGTCACCTCCCATAAAGGTTAGAGAGTTCAGAAATATTGTGCCTGGTTGAACTGAGAGTCTAGACATGTCTGGAGAGATCCTTAGTTTTCAGGGTTTGTCTAAGCTTTGTTTCAATAGGGGTGTGAAAGCTACCAAAAAAATGACAGGCTAACACAAAGGTTTGAAAGTCATTTGAGTACTGTGTGGGTGAGAAATGCCTGTATCTGTACTCTTAGTCAAAGAACAGTAAAGGGCACACATTGAAAAAATAAAGAGCACTGTCAAGCAAATAAAAGACCCTTTATTTGTGTGTTGAGATGGAGGAGTCCAGGGTTGCTCCTGGTCTTAACTGTAGAAATGTAGGTGTGCCACTCAGACCTCTGCTTGCCAGGCTGTAGTCCTCTGCATTCAGCCTGATGCATGCAACCTTCTCTGGAGGTGAGCCAGGCAACAACCTTCCTGATGCTCCAGGAGTGAAAGAAAAGAACAAAAAATATCAAAGTGTTATTCCTGCACAGCCGCACATTTTGCCACTCCTGGAGGCCCAGCTGCCGGTGGTGGCCCCGTGCTCCATGCAGCTGTGACCATACCTGTGTCAGGCTCAGGGAACTTCCCTGTGTGCCACCTTTCGGTTCAAGAGAGCTTCCCCTGAAGAGCCCCAGTTCCGTGCCTTGAAAAGGCCTGTGTCATTTTCTCCTCCTATTCCAGGAGACCACTTCACCCACTGAGTGCTGAAAAACATACTGTCCAAGAACACGGTTTTCACGGGAACGTCTCAAAGTAAGGAGCAGTGTTGCTCCTATACCAAAAGCTGTCCTGAATCATGGAAAGTTTAATGGGTCTTAACAGAAGTTGGACAGTGGCCTGACCATGAGAGATGCCCCTGTGTGTTGTGTTTTGTCTGGAGGAGTCACTGTGTGCTGGGGTCATCATACCTTTTGTTGGTACTTTGAAGCTGTGGTGGAGGTAGGAATGCTAAGGATAGGCCATGGAAACTGCTACCTGGTGACAGGTAGACAAAACACTGGAATTACACACTGGGGGGGTTTTGCCTCAAAGCTTGCAATTTCTCAACTAGCAGATGAAGTAACCTGGGAAAAGGACAAAGGAACAGTAACATAAGTGGAATATGCCTGTTAAGGTTTCCTAGAGAGGAATTAATGCAGGGCAGAAGCTATTTGCTTCTGCAAGTTTCTACAGGCAAATTGTATTCTTGACCACTCTTCAGTTCTCATGATAGCTGGAGTATTTTATAACTCTAATTCCTGGAACTGTATAATAAGAATGTCAACTCTCGTAAAAAAATACAGAAAAATATGTTTCTAGGCTTCCTGACTGCAGACCAAATCTTTTTGGTATGGCCTGAGTAAACTCAAATGTTTCTGAACAACAGAAAACAATGGCAATACATTTTTTAGTCTTGGGATTAACATCAAGTGAGCAATACTAGAATTATCAAACCTTCATCATCAGTAGTGCTAAAGGCTCTTGAAGGATATAACCACCTCAGCAGTTACGTTTAATGTGAAGTGTGGAGAAGAGAGCAGCCAGTTCATTTCCCTAGTTATTTAGGCACCATTGGTGATATATTTGTGGGTTTGTGTATTTAATATAGGCTTTGATGTTTTCCCTTATGCGTCTTTTTATTATATAAATAATGTCCTTGTTTCTTAGTGTTTGCTGTTAGTGTGTGCAAATACATTCATCTTTTGTTTCACCCTTCCCTAGTGACCTGTTACGTTTAGTTATGGGATATGCAGAAAGGAAATAATTAGTCTAACTTTGATCTGCCCTTGAAATTGCGCTGTGCTTTTAAACCACTGTAGAAGAAGAAGAACAGTAAGTTGGTTTCTGCTCTCCTCAGCAACAAAGCACAGAGTAAACCTAGGCACTGTAAATTATTGTATTATGATAGCCTAAAGAGCCACTTTTTCATTAAGGAGTTGTAGATGGAGACCTTTCTTTCCAGCATGGAGATGCTGCAGATAGGGCAGCGGTGTGCCAGGAGCTCCTGAGCTGTGAAATTAGAGGAGACCATTGGATCATCACTTCCAAGCATCTGCGTGGGTGCCTATGTTGTCTCACCCTCTTACTTTCATATAGTCCCTCACCTTAATTTATTTTTCCACTTTTTAACATTGAAGCTTAGTTTCTGGTGATCCTTTTCACTTTCTTCCTTTCTTTTTTCATCTTTGTATTCTGCTTGGCATAGCATGAGCAAATTATTAAAGCTTCCCTGCTCCAAGGAGCTCTGGGAAGAAAAAAAAATCTGCCAGAAGTTATTTGAAATGGGCTGTGAAATTTGCAAACTGTTACAGCAAAAGCAGGTATAGTTTTCTGTTTTTGATCTCCATAACCTAGAAAGAAAGCAAACTGTGGGCAATAGAACAAAAATGCAACAGCTTTAAGATTTGTTTTTTCCAGTTGCTGGTGGTGAAGAAAAGCCTTGGGTCCAGCCTATGGCCACAGAATATGAGCTGTGTGTCCATCTAGTTAATTTACTTATAGTTGGTTGTTTTGGGTTTTTTAAACTTTCACTTATTTCCTAGTGTGTGTTGTTTTTTGAGGCACCAATACTATTAAAAGTTAGGTAATAGGATAGTAGGAAACAGCTTTAATTCTGGTAGTATCTGGACCTTGATTTTACAGTTTCTTTTACTGCACAGAAAAACAGATAATAGAAAGAATTTGGAATACAGAAATACAATGATTGCCAATTTCTCCTCCTACTCCCCTTAGTCTGGCTGTGCATTTACTGCATGTGGCTTAATGGGAGATTGTCCCAGTGCAACAGAAAACTCTGTTGGTGATTCAGTAAATGGCCCCCTACCCTGATCCATGGGAAAGACTATTTGCTGTCAAAGTCCTAAAAAGGCTTTCCTTGGAGTGGTTTTTCCCACTTTTGGGGTTTCTTTTAGGTTTTTTTTTTTTTTTGGCTAGGCAGCTGTTGAGCTAAGAATATCCAGAATTTTTTACAGTAGATGTGAGCATTTTACGCCTAAATCTCACCTCCTTTTTCATAAGCAAGTCATCTTCTTTGTCATAGTTCCAGACCTCAGAATCCTAGGGCTGTCTTTTTTCAATTGTGCAGTGCTCAGGCCACTGAAGTTCTGATTCTTGATTGAAGGATCTTTATGTCCCTGTAATGCAAAGAAATGGTGAAAATGCACTAGTTTTACCAAGATGTTGTTTAACCAGCATGGGCGAAATGTGAAACTAGTCTTAATAGTGAGTCATAATTAAAGATTCCGCTGTATAGTTTGTACTATTTTTATTTGATTATCTATTATTCCTGTGTGATATTTTCCCATCCAGTGCAAGTATTTTTGTTCCTCTTATCTGTTAGCTGTTTTTCTGCCCAAAGCCACTGTGTGTTGCTTCTTTAAGATGGCATCTCCTGTGATGTACCCCAGAGCTAGATGTAGTAGTATATAAAAGTGTCTTAACACACTTCACACTATCACAGTGCTGAATTATTTAGGTTTTTCAAAAGGCATTTAGGCCGTTGCTGAAAGAGGATTCAAATGTGTACAGCAGTGGTGGCTATTACTCAATGTATGTTTGTCCAGAAATGCATAGGAAAGGTAGAGATGTTAATTTTAGTTTCACTGAGTCTCCCCGGCTGGAAACGGAATGTAAATCTGAGTATGTATCTCTCTCTTGTGTTTTGCCTCTAGCAGCTTTTAGAATCACAAATGCACATTTTTAATGACTAAATGTAACATTAACAGAGAGCCATTCTGCCCCAGTTGTTTCAGTGGAGAATGTACTTGCTTTTAAGTAGCCACATCTATCTAATCAAGGCTTTCCCCTTCCCCCTGGAAAAAAAATATTAAAAAAGCAGAGAAAATAAGATTATTCATTTCTGTGCAAGCTTCAGACTGGCAGCTGGCATGTGAAGTAAGAGGTCATGGTGCATGGCTGCACAATAGACACTTTCCTCCAGAAGCTGGTATTTTTGTTCAGCCCTACCAGCGGTGGGCAGGAGGTTGTACAGCGCCCCTGGGGCTGGGACCCAGTGCTGGTGTCATGATGGGTGACCTGCTGCATTCTCTGGGCATGGGTGGAACACACTGCCTGAGGTGGAATGCTGAAAAGGATCGAGGGGTACCTTTAGGTTATTATATTTTTCTTCCATTATTTAAATAAATCTCTGCACCGTTTTAGGGAATTAAGAGTGAAACAAAAATATTTTGGAAAGCCACCTTAGCCTTTCTCTCTGTTTTGCATTTCTAGACCCCTTGAACATGGAGCACTGCTTTGCTGCATGTTGAGGCTGTGAGTGCAGGCTTGGCAGCATTGCTGCTGTGTGTGTGCTCCTTGAAGCTGGCATTTGGAGCTGGACCATGCCTAGATGATGGGATCAGTCTTGGGCTGAGGCACCTGGGGAATGAGCAGCTTTCCCATGTGGAGACGATGGTCCAGCATCACTTTCCTCCCACAGAATGCAGCAGCAGGGAGCTTGTGGCTTGCAAAGAGCAGGAGGATACTTGGTGTTATCCTGCCTGTACCTCCTGGCAATTTCTGCAAAGAGCTAGCCTATGGCATCTTGCTCCTGTGTGAGGAATAGGTGAATCTGAGTCTTGTTGGACAGGCTTTGGGGTTTGAGGGGAGTCCATAAAGGGGGAAATGGAGCTTGGCCATGTGGCATCTGCTCCTGGTACCTTCCCATTCCTTTCCCATTAATGTGCAACTGGGATTCATTAATCTTAAATGACGTGCTTAATGTACGTGATTGAAAAAAAAACCGAAAAAGTACACTGCAAGATTCACATGAAAAAAGGCAGAGAAACTCTGGACGGACCCGAGGACAAGGGCGATCCAGAAAGCCTTGCAGCCAGCTGGTGATGAAATAAAGCACAAGGGATCGGTTCTCCTCTATCCCAGCTGAGCCGACAGGCTGGAAGGTTTTTTCTGGATGGCTGTCCTGCCTGCCCGCTGAAAGGAAGGCTTTCCAGGAGGTCAGGGCGTTCATGCTGCTGCACCTTCCAACTGGGCTGATGTGGGGAAGGAGAGACGTGGGACAAGAGGCAGCACAACAGCTTTTAAGGGTATGACCTTAAAGGAAGAGGAGTTGGAAAAGCCAAAGATAAAGACAGCCCAGAACATCCTTAGGGCTGCCAAGCCTAAAATTAGATGCAGGCTAGGCTTTGTTTTCCTTGCAGGCTCACATGCCACATGCGTCTTCCCCCAGTTGGCCTACTCCGTGAGGACGGCGAGTGCTGACGCCAAGGAGCACTTGACTCCCTGGGAATAGGTTTCTTGTGACTTTGTGTAGTCCCCATCATCACACGGTGGGAGCAGGTGGGCGACACGGCAGAGCTGCTGTCACGTGCGGGCACACGTGGTGTGGCACTGCTGACAGCAGCTATCCTGGGACTGGTGCTGTTGACAGCCAAAGTGTTGTTGACTCCAGAGAGGGTCAAAATTATTATTGGTGACCACATGAGGTACTAAGTGCAGGGTTGACGTTAGGAGTCCATGCACAGAACACAGCTCACTGGGTCGCTTAGGTGGTGGTTTAAAATGTGGGCAGTGGATCGGAAACACGCAGCAGAGGGATGCTGGATACTACATCCCACATGCTCGTTATAACCCTTCCCTTAAAGGCTGTCGCTTACATTTTGGTTGGGCACCTCTGAACAGTTATGCCCAAAAAATCCACTTTTGCCAGACGGAAGAAAAACCCCATAAATGTTTGGGCATAGCTTGGCCATTCAGGGTGGGCCAGAACAACGTGTAAAGCTTATACTTGGGGCTGCACCAAATATGGTTGGATTCTCATGTCAGTGCATTAAAAGGGAGCAGTGTGACCGTACAGTTTTCACTGTTTGAAATGGTGTATCTCCTAAGAAGACATTTTGTTAAACCAGACTTACTCTGTGAGCTCTGAAACAGGCTATCTTAATTTTATTCGGAATTCACTTAGCACTGTTGTATTCACATTATGCAGCAGAAAAGCCTGTTAAGAGATGTGCTTGCCAGGGAGTCCTGCAACTGAGCAAGAGCCTTTCTGATCTCTTTGCCAGGTTGCTGCCAACTCTGCATGTGATTTGGGCAGTTTTGGAGTCTAGAAGTACAGGTAAACCAGACTGCAGTGATACGTTTGGCATCTCTGCTAGCTGCCGTACAAGGGACTGATCAGCCCAGTACACTTCAAGAATGCAGTTTCATTTTTCATTTTGCTTCTCCCTGCCTGTCCTTCTGTTTTGTCCAGCTGCTTAGGAAAAGCAGTGGTTTTCCAGCTGCCTTCTTTAATCCCCTTTTGACTGGGCTGGAATTTTAGCCAAGCAGTACCTACATTACAAGAGAGGAGAGGCACCGAGTATAATGCTGCACTAAGGGTTTTACACTTGTCTCCTTGCTTGCTGCGTAGCCAGGATAAGTCTTAGCCATTTCTCCAAATCCCTGTGAGTTTTTCTTCAAAATGAAGTGATTAACTTCTGCTGTAAACTTCCCCTTGTCTAGGGCATCCACGCCTTGTGCTGAGCTTGACAGCATTCAAGATCTCCTGCCCACATAGACTATTAGGGTCTGCTTATCCTCCGTTTCCACTGCCTGGTGAAATATTAGATAACGGGGAAAGAGCTTATCTTACATGCGTCTGAACTGACAAATATGGCAGCCTTTCAGTAAAAAGGCTAATGCAGACGAGGCCTTTTTCCTGGCTAGAATAAGAATGAGGCCGGCGCTTGTCTTCTGCCGCTGACAACGGTCAGATGCATGCGGCATGATTTCCATAGCATCCAGACAGTCGGAGCACCTAATATCTACCTGTCTAGTCAATACATCAGCTTTGCTGGAGCGGGGAGCTGAAGTTTGTCATTGAGGCGGGTTTCTAATGCAGCACGAATGGATCTTTCAGCTGTACTCCAGGGTAAACATTGTAAGCCGTGCAAATTTATTTACCAGTGGTGACAAATAACTGTGTCAGTCACTTTTGTTTTCTCCCTGAAATAAGATATTCTTTGTAAATGCCCTTATGGATTTAATTTTTGCAGCTTTGCGCATGGGGGAGGGGGTGGGGGGGATTTCTTGCTGTTTGAACTGATTAATATTAGTGTTTGTTTCCCTGTGTGTTTCTGCACATGAAAAACCAGTTTGTGCTTGGAATCAATAATCTTAAAGGTCTTTTCCAACCTAAATGATTCTATGATACAAATAACCTTCAGACGGACTCATTTCAGGATTTAACAGTTTGATGGTAGCAGCTGGGAAACACTGTCCTGATAACAACGTTGAGGGGAGTTTGGCTTAACAGCACAGCTGAGAAACTTTGCTTTGCTTTGCTGTGCCAGGGCTACCTGGAGGGGCAAGAGGAGCAGGAAGGAAGAGGCTGCTTTGCACACAGGGTGCTGAGCAAGGCCTGCTACTCATTTCAGAAGTTTCTTGGCTCATCTCAGGCACAGGGCTGTGCTTGAAATTTAACACTTCCATTTTGAGAAAGAATACTCACTGTTACAATGTGGCATATTTCTGCATTGCATTCATACAGATATTTTGGGAAATTGTTTTCCCAGCTGTAAATTCTAAACCGTACATTTGCTGCTGAATTCTAAGCCAGCAGCTAAACCCCAAAGAGTCTGATGGCCCAAAAAGCTGGGGATCTAGTGGTAGAAACTGGTGTCCTTCTTAGAAAAGAGGGAATGGAAGTTTACGGGTGGCTTTCTGCAGTACAGTGAAACACAAGTGTGCTCTGCATGGAGGAACTCGAAAGAGTTGTTAGTTGGGCAAGCCAGACACACCTAGACAGCATCCTGAGCCGCTGCCAATCCACACGAGGGGTTTGGATCTCTTCCAGGCTTTGTTCCTGAAAATAAATTGTTCAAGATGGGAAACTCTGAAGATTGCATTGACCAGTGAGCCATGTCTCTGGGTGTGAGCTTTAAGGGAGAGAACTCAGGTTTCAGATTTGGGCTAGAAGCTCCCAGAGAAAAAGCTGCAATCAAATTTTAGCCTACATTAGTTTGTTTTCAAGAGGTGGTCTACAATTTTTTTGTGTGTGTTTTTCCTTATAAATGGGATTTAATTTGGCCTCAGAAATTTGAGAAAGGGCTTTGATCTGATTATTAGCTATTAACTGGTATTGTATCCACAATTTATATAAAGAGATCACCTCTGTATCTATTCCACAGGAGTGAAGAAATTAGTTAACATGTATAAAGCATGCAAATATGTAAGACAATGGATATATGCTAACTATTATGTTATTCATTTAGTGCTTTGATAGCCATGTTGCACAACAAATGAGGAGGTGGGGATATCTTTTGGAACAGAATATGCTGCAGCACCCGCCTTGATCTGCATTAGACATCTGCACTGTGAAGTACAAGCGATGCTCAAAGACACACTGAGAAAACAAACGGGTTACAGAACTGTCGTGTTAGAAATGACAAAATGTGTAGGCAATGGAGAACCTAAAACTGCTTCAGTTTCAGGCAGGATGTTAAAGTATTAACTGAAGAAACAGCGGAATATAGCAGAAAAGAGAAAATATGAGCATTTCGGAAACTGGGACTCAGTTCTTTATGTGACAAGAATTCACACTGTGCTAAAAACTAGAAAAAAGAGCAAATTTTTTTTTTTTAGCACAAGAACAGCCCCTCAAAATTTTGTGATTTAACACCGGGAACCACAACTCTTACGTCTAAAAGTTAAAAAAAACCCCCAAACCCCGAAAGCAAAACAACAAAAAACCCAAACCCCAAAGGAAAACAGAAAACCACCATCCTGAAATTTTTTTTGAGGTGTTTAGGTTTAAATTGGCTTTGGGTAATGCACTTACAATGAACAAAAAGTCTTAGTCTGAGCTTTCAGAGCAAGAAATACGAGAGGAAATAAAGAAAAAATTACCAGAGTCTTTTAAAATTCAAAATGTCTAAGCTGTTTCTGCCAAAAAAAGGATAGATTCAAGCTGAGAGCCAGTTTGGGTTGTATGACAGATTCACGCTCCTTATATGCACAACTTTGGCTTGAGCAATTCCCTTCTTCCTGCCTTAGGTGTGTAAACCAGAAACCAGATGCATTGACAGCAGGGTATTTGGTGTGTCTAAAAAAAATCCAGGATGAACTCTGGAGAGGGTGTGCCTTTTCTAATTCGTTTAGCAAAACTGTGCTAATATGATGACATGCAGCTTCCAAGGCAGGAAATATGGCAGGTAAGGTATTGGCAGCACTTCAGCCTCACCGTCCTGATTGTCATACGGCAATATTTCTCAGACTTTATCGATGAGCCATCAGTGATGGGTGTGCTGAAATCTCTCCCATGAGACCCTTTTGTGTACCTACCACAGCCAGGGGACTGGATCCCTGAGGCAGAGGTGGCTGGGAAGCTCTTGCTGCAGGGTGTAAACTTTATAAGGGAAGCAATCGCAAGTTTGTGCTGCACTTGGTTGAGACTGCATAAAGCAGGAATGACGTGGGATGCACAGGGAGTAAATACTGCCCTGCCTGAGGGCAGGGGCTGTGTGGCCAGGCCTTTCCCACATGCCACATGTGTGGTCCTCGTGGTGTGGTGTGGCCAGGCAGTGTGCACAAAAGAGGGGGTGCACACATGCACACAGGTGCTTGGTGAAGTGTGGCACGCAGCGCGTGGGGGAGGCTGGGATGCTGAGTGCAGGTGGCCAGCACATGCCTCCGGTGTCAGACGCATCCCAGACCCCGCGTGCTCGCTGGATATGCGCTGTGCTGGCAAGCTGCACGCTCTCACGAGTCATTTGTCTGGGACTTATGAATGGCAAAAAGCCTGGTCTGAGCTGCTATGCAGATCAGGATGCCGGCATCCTGAAATCCTGGACAAATCCCCTTAGCGCTTTTGGTAAATCTGCAACTGGGATTTAACGTTGTGACAGCACATCCTAAGTGTGGTAAAAATAGCCTGTCTCCCAGCAGTGCAAACCTGACTCGCACCCCACAGTTAATGGGTGAGCAGTCAACGCTGTTTCTGGAATCATTGCACGAATGCGTGAAGCGGTGCCGATGGCAGGGGATCACAGAGCAGCACTGCAAAACGCTAGCCTGGCTCAGGCCGATTCTCTGCAGCTTTGACTTAAAACTCAGTGGATCAGAAGTGTGGCAGAGACCCCTGATCCCAGACTGGAAGGGATGATGCAGAGATCTCTCTGCCCTTTGCTTCTCCAGAAGGCTTTGTCTGCCCTGTGTTTGCCTGGAGGCAGTCTGGAAGGTGTGCTGTGTGGGCAGCATCCCCTCCTAGGCTGGGTACAAAGCTTAGCCCTCTCCCTGAAGGCTGCATAAGAGCTTGGATTTATTTGGTTTTAACCCTTTACCTTAATCCTAGTGAAAAAACACCTTTTATATTAAAAATTAGGACTGCACCAAATGCGAAGCATCAGTAGTTTTGCTGCCCCAATGGGGTAACATGGAGAAGTGAGAGGGAGTGGATGTGTTTTTCCTGCGCTGCATGCATGCACAGGAGATCACGGTTTCTCTGTGACCCTGAAAACAAGTATCTTACTCTCAAAACTTCCCCTCCAACAAGTCAATTCACCCAGAAAGCCTTGCCCCACCCAAATGGGGTGTAGTGGTATCTCTTTAGTGGGCTGCACAAAAATGCTACCGGTGAGTCAGTACAATGTCGGATGTGCAGTTGTACAGAGTGGGAATACAGGATGAAGTAGTTTGAAATGCAGCCTCCCATCCAAAAATAACAGCCAACCAACTGCAAGATGCATTAGCTATCATTTCCCAGTGTGTCTGGTGAGATTTCAAGCAAATTCTGGTTTTTTGCTGTCACACACAGAAAAACATCATTGCAGCCCCTTGGGACCAGCTTTTTGCTCATTGGGAAAAGGCACTTGTCTACTTATCACAGGGGCAGATTTTGAAAATGCATCTTTGTGATTTAGGTGCTCACATGTCATCTTCAAAAGTGGCTTAGCAGTCCAAATGACATATGGTACTGGTAGGGGACAGTGTGTGAAGGCTGAGGTGAGTGAGGCCGTGCTCTGTGGAAGCACGGCATAGGTGCTGCTGTGGTACCAAGAAAGAGATAAATGGAGATGACAGGGAACAAGCACTGAAGGGACTTGCCTTAGGTCACTAACAGGTCTGTGAAAGAGCTAAGGAGAGAAACTTGGTCTCAGTCTGACCTCGTAGCTAGCAGATCATGCATGTCCATAAGCATCTATGCCACACCTTGTATGCAGTCTTGTATATTCTGTATGCAGGGTCATTTTTCCTTTTTTGGTACCTGAAGTCCTCCTATGAGATACTTCAAGTTTAATTGTATCCTACCTGATCTAATATTATGGTAGCGCTACAGGGGAAAAGTGGATAGAGCAGCAGTGTTAGAAAACACCTCTCAACCATCACTGAGACCCCAGCTCTGTCCTGGATTTTGTTCAGAAACATCCATCCCTCCAACTGCCTGGGCTCAGTAACATCACAGTAGAGTGGAACTCTGCTACTCCACATATGAGGTAGCACTGCATGGCTGCTGGTTTTGTTCCTGACTCTTGGCTTCCATCCTGAAATGACAGTGTCATTTAAACTGCCTAGAAATAAAAAAATTAGCCTGGCCTTACATGAGGTACAAGAGGTTGGTGGTCTTCATGGTAAATAGTCAAGCTGCCTTCCTGTCATGTGTAGTGTCTCAGAAGTGGCTTGAGTTTGTAGATACCGTTAATTCTGCTGAAAACGAGAATACTGTCATTGCTTTGGGTGGGATTGGTCTCATTTTATGTAAAATAGATGCAGATTTAAGCTTTGTATCGAGTTGCTAGGGTGCTGTCCATCAACCAATGTTTGGAAATCATATTTTTAGAAGCTATGCCAGTTTTGACATGCTGCTTTAATATTTTTCTGGCTGCAATAGGGCAAGACATAGAAATCTTATGTTGTCATCACACAGAGCTGCAAAGCGTTCTTTTTATCTTTTTTTTTTTTTTTTTGCTTTCTCTCTCTTGCACTCTGTCATATGGAAACCAGATCAAGATTATAAAATTATTGCCCACAAACTGTGATCTTTCTTCTCTTTTGTGGTGAGAGCTGACAAGTCAGTGATGGCTTGGTGCTGTTGGTACTAGCTGTTCATGCCGCACTCATTTGTATGTATCAGGAAGTGCCGAACTTGGCGTTCTTCTCAGTTGGCACACAGGCTGGTGAAACGTCAGATTTTTAATTGTGATAAAGTTCACGAAAGAAAAAAAATATGGCAGATGTTTCCTTTTGTCAGAGCGAACTGAATCATTAAAATGTGATATGATGTACTATGAACAAGTCAATGTAAACACCATCCCTGTGAACATGTCAGAAGACTGAAGAACTTAGACCATTCATGGTAATGTTAAAAACCATGTGGTCTGAATGCTGTATTACCAAGCTTTTCTCTTTAAATGCAGAGCATGAATCTTATGAATTTTTATTGCCTTTCTACAAAATGAAAAGATAACATATTCTGCTTTGGTAAAAATAGCCTGGTAGCTTCTGCAGTGTGGTTGTCGTTTCGCTGGTGGTTTACTCAGGGTCTGCTTTTCACAAGTAACAGTGAGGTATCCCATTCCCATTGAGTGCTGAGCTTGCTTGCCTGATTTCCTCTTTTCTAGAAGATGTATTTTTGGGAAGTCTTACTCCTTTTCCAGTCTGAAGGAAGTGACAGAAACGCTGCTGCTTGCTGAGGAATGTCTGAGATGATGCGTTAAAACTGGCTCCCTATAAGTGGTTATGGAAAAACTGCAGGAAGCATCTGACAACTGACATTCTCTGTGGACTTTATCTCCTATTTCCTCCTCACATCTCCTGCGTGAGGATTATTGTCCACACACTAACTTAGGCCATTAGTCAGAAAAGATGTACATTACAAACTTCCTGATACCACCCCATGACCTGAGTACTTTTTATCTGCAGTTATTCTCATTCTTGCTGGCCTAAGAAATCTTGACTAGATTCTGATTCTTATTCTCAGTGTTGTCCTCTCTCAAAATTTTGGCTTAGATTAAATGATTTTCTTGATGCTTCAGCTGCTGGAATCAAGCATGAATGAGTACCTTCATTTTGACATAAAGGTCAAGGACACTCTGGAAAGATAAGACCTAGGTGTATCCCACAGGGACGCTTCATGTCACTTTTCTGATTTCTGATTTCTGATTTGAGGGAGCCTGACTTTACAGTTTTAGAATGCTGTGGATTGGGAACAGATTACTCTGTTATATCATAAAGAGGGTTATAAACTATAGCAAATAATTTTGCCCTCCAAAAATCTCAATCCCCACCTCTTTTGGTGAGGTGAGTGTATTTTGCAGGCACATTTAAATATTTGTACACTGTGGTCCCCATCTCCAGATCAATTACATTGATTTATTGGGGAAAATTTGTTTTTCTGTGCATGGACATGGACGAATTGTATGCCACCCATGTATGTTATTTTAAGTGAGCCTGCAGAAGCCAGAAATAATGAACTTAGTAAAGTGATAACAGTTGTTAATGGCAGAGCCTCTTTAGTTCTTGCACCATGGCAATTTGTGGAAATGCAGTGTGCTTTTTAAAATTGGTGTAAGTTTTTACACCTCTCTTGCACCATAGGAACTTAATCCATCATGAAACCTCGTTAGAAGCTGCGCCATTGTATCCTGAGGCAGATGTGAAATTTGTGTGAGTCACCGATCTGCGATCAAGCTGAAGGAAAAACCAAGTCTATGGTTCTTAAGAAAGAAGGCGCCCATTTGGGAAGCATTTACACAGCTCCTTTTGTATAAATCATTAGTGCTATAAACTATCCATTATTGTTAGGAGAAGAAATTTAACAATGCAAATAAAACAAAATACTGTGGCAGAGCAATTTTATGCTTGATTGTAATGTTTAATGGCATGTTCTCATAAAGGGATTTTTCCCATCCTTCAGACCTATCGTGTCTGTGACTCACTTGATTTCCAATGGTTTGAACATCCCTTATTTTATTCCTAGAGTTGTTTTCTCTAGAGCAGTTTCTGTAAACGTGCTGCAGCATGGGGTTATCCAGGGTTAATTTCCCTTATGATTACACATCCAGACAGCATGTATGTAAATGCTGCAAGACAAATGATAAGAAAACAGCAGGATGAAAGAAAACAAATGCCTTTGTTTTGTGTGTAGATCCATTTACCAGTATTGAAGTCTTTCCCTCGCTCACTTTTAAATGTTAACATTAGGTTATATTGGCATTGTAGTTCTTTAAAAGCATTGTTTTTATCTTATCACTGACCTCAAATCTTGCATTCTGTTGATTCCTTTTGTTCCTCATATCTCTTTGGATACTTTTTCCAGGTTCTCTCTTCATCCTTTATTTTCAGGTACAAGACAGCATCATCAGTGAGGCAGAACTTTGTATCTCTAAACTAGCTGATTATATTAATGTCAGAAATAAAATACAGTTCTTCACATTCTACTTGTATTTTTAGTACCGTATTGTAATCCTGGTTCTGCTTTCCCTTCTTATCTCTTTTCTGTCTTGCCTTTAGATTTCTTTTTTTTTTAGACCAGGGTTGCTGGGTTTCCTTGTGATCTCTCTGCACTGTCCAGCTTTTTGAACTCTTTGCATACACCTTAGTCAGAAAGTACTAAAATATTTGATAGTCTGTTAACCCGCAGTCGAGTGCCCGTTGTTTTCTTTTCCTGGCTGCCAGGGAGTTTGTTGGCAATTGAGATTTATGGAGCGAATAATCCACCTGGCAGGAGACTCTCTGTAACTGAAGTAGGTTCTTTAGTGGAAGAATGAACGTTCTTTGTGTGTTTAAAATACCACTAATAGCTTATTTAGCAACCTATACTTCTACAACAGTGCTTTTAGTTTCGTGTTGGAGGTGGATTCTTGCATAATGCTTAATTCTAGCATCCATGCTAATTCTATCCCTCATTTAACTTTCATCCATTCCTATGGCAGAATAACGCATGATGTGATCTCTCAGCTTTTTAATGTGGTCCTTAGTGCATCTCTTCTAGCTCCTGCTTCAACAGGAAAAAAAATGTTAGTAATGAGGGATGATTCTGTCCTGTACTTGCTGGGAATTGCCTGGAAACCACGGGAAGCTTAGGCAGGGTAGTCATGCTGCAACCAGAGACTCCACAGAATCCAGTATCAGGTACTAATTGCAAGTACTGCTGGGAGAACTCTGAATAATAACAGAATTTAAAAAACCCCCAAACAAACAATATTGTGATCCTTTCTTGCCTTTTCTCTTACTTAAATAGCTCATTTTTACACTTAGTTGATTTGAGCTCAGAATGTGATAAAAGCTGTGGAATGTGATCAAAATTAAGGATGGAAGGAGGTGCAGTATTTTCAGCACAGCTGATTTTGTTCACTAATTTTGGACAGAACTAAATGGGGGATTGAAGTAGCCAGTGACTAAAACCCATGGAAGCCACTGTATCACAATATTCCCCCTAATGGTGAGAAAATTTGGTTCTCAGACACCTGGTTACTTCGTCCCTTTAGGGATATTTTCCTGGTCTGAGTAGCCTGGGTTCATTATCTTCATCATATTTACAGCTGCCTTTTCCTGCCTTTTCCTGCCCAGAGCTTCTCATTCCCCAAGCATCAGCACCAGGAAATTCTGTACCTGTTTTTCAGCCGTGGCAGGGGAGCATCGAAGTCACCAGCAGTGTAATCTCCAGGGTAAACAGGGCCAGGGCATTATGCTCACTGTACCATTTAACCCTGCTGGAGGAGATGACTGTAAATTGCCTATGTCGAGCCAACATGCGAGGACTAATAGAACTGCAGTGGGGATAATTCATAAGCAGATTTCCTCACTCGCCAGTGTAAACAGAGCCAGTGCTAGTCAGGTCTGAAACGGTGATTACTTTTAAATCAGCATGTTATAATTCAGTGTCCCTGATTGAACCCTCCTTCCAGTACAGCAAAACAAACCACTGCATGCGTGGCCAGCACAGGGACCACTCAAGCTGTGCAACTAACTATGCATATGAAAGACTGTTTGAATTTTCTAATCCTTCCTATTACTGCAGAGTAAAGAACAGCGTTAACAGGGAGTTAATTTAGAGGCCTAATGTAGTGTCTTCTTCTCTCCACCAACTTCACTTCTTCTGGGTTGTGTTGCTAATCTCTCCACAGTGCTCCCATGTGCTTGTTCCTTGCACCTAATCACATTAAACACAACATAATACATCTGGATACGTACTGCTGGCAAATCAGTTACTTGAGTTCACTGCCTATGAGAAAAGCACTTTTCATTTCCCTTGGCTGGTACTGTTCCTCTGTATCTTTTTCTGACAAACTTAACCTATAAACTCTGGATTTAGCCAAAAAGGTGAAAATTTCCCCCGGGTGGTGGCAGTTTGAGAGGTGGGGGCATGGGGCATTCTGTGGGTACATCTACAGTTGCTTGAAGCTTGTCCAGGTCCAGAAATGGAGATGGTCCCAGTCCCCCGCTGTGCCTTCCTGATCATTACCCACATCTTTTTTTGTGCTGGCATCAGCATTCACCCAGCAAGCAATGTGATTTCTTCCCCTGTGAGCAGAGACCTGGTCTGGCTTGTCTGTGCCTCAGCTGTGTCGCTGTTCTCATGTGCACTCGGGCTGGCACAAGACAGGTGTCAGGAGGAGCCAGGGCCATGCTCCCACGGCTGCCAGCCTGGCACAGGGCTGCCACTGGATCAGGCAGCGATTATCCAGGTTGTCCCAAAGACCCACAGGGCTGCTGTGCGGGCCCCCCAGCGTGGCTGGCCAGGGGGGGAAAGCACAGCTCCTCCATTACAGGCGTGTGTCGCCCCAACATGGCTTTGGCCATGGAGCATCGTCCTGGTGCTGCCTGGTGAATTATGTAAGGACACATAGCCCTGTGTGAAGTGTTAATGGTTGTTGTTTATGCCCATACCAGGTGGTTTTTGGGCTGAAGTTACACGTGTGGCTCTGAGCTGTATGGCAGTGCAGGGAGGGGGAAGCACCTCTGCACACAACACCCACTGTCCAGGTTCTCCAAGGGGCTGGCTGCGGGCAGGAGGAAACACCCCCTTACTGTCCAGTTTCAAGACTGTGGATTTTCTCTTACTTTTCAAAGTAAGGGCTGGCCAACAACCTGCCCACAGTCAGTAATGTCTTTAGAGAATCAGAGAAGAAAAGGGAGAAGTAGCAGAAATGCAAAACTCATATTGAGAAAGCAACATCTGCCCAGTTTTGGTCACCAAAGCATGACTGTGTCTTTACACTTGAGATTAACATCTTTACTAACAGTAAAATAAAAAAATCAGGTCTTGTTCTTGTGGGTTCCAGAATGAGTCTTTTGTTTTCCCAGTAATGATCTGTGGAGACAGATCAGTGAACATGTCCTTCATAGAATTTCACCTGTTACCGAGTTTAACTAGCCCTTGGTTTTATCATTAATATGCTAGACTTGTAATGGCCTGTGGAGAAGCATTATGACTCTGTGCCAGAACCTGCTTAAGGAGCTTCAACCCTGATGCCAGAGCAGCCGTCCTGCTCAGAGGTCACGGTGGAACCTGCTACTTGGAATTTTAGCAGGAAGTTGTTCCCCCATTCTTGTTGACAGAGAAGCTTTTATGGGCACTCTGGCACAGGGCTTGATTCACATTAAAAAGTTCGTGATAAATTCTTAATAAATAGGTGATGAGCCAAATATTGTTCTGAAGATGTTCTTGAGGATGCTTATCAGGTGTGCTGCTTATGGATACAGAGGTCTGTAACCATTCTGCAGTCATTGTACAATAATAGTTGGTGGGTAGGGAGGTATTGGACGAGGGAGGGAGTAAAGTGTGTTAGTTATCAGTCTATGTGCTGAATCCCCAGTCTTGCCAAAGCAATTATTTTATGTCATAGGTTAATGCTCTTCAGGAATTGAAGACTCTAAACATCTACAGTTCAATTGTATGAGTAAAGTAAAGGAGAAGCATTAATACCACTATATTAATTTGTTTTGTTTTCTGCTTTCTTTGTAGTCTTTAAACTGCACTCATCTGAAACCAACTTCTCATTTTAAACATGAGGCTGGGGAATGATGTATGTAGGTTAGTTTTTGGCTCAGAAACTTTGTCTTATGATGTCCTTGAAAATAAAGCATTTGCAGCAGGAAGGTAATTGGCTTCAGCAGCAGCTCTGTACACACTGAGTGGGTATGCCCACACAACAGCCACGTTTAGAAGTTTGGTCTGTTGAATTAATTGTTTTCAAAGTAGTTTAAGGACAATCAAGTTGTAATTTTGAAAGTGCTCCACATCTGCTATCTGTACTGAATTACTTCTCTCTGCTGGTAACAGTGCTGTACTTGGTTAATACTCCACTTGCACAAAAGCATTCCATTGACATATAATTTAAACTCATTCTGCTCTTCTAGGAGCTCTCAAAGGATATTTATTTACAGTCCACAATCACTGTCCCCCAGCTTGACTGTTGTGTTTGAATTGAGGCCTTAGACCTTGCAGTATCAAACCAAACATCAACAACAGTTTAATAAATCCAGACAGTGGGGATAGCCTGTAACCAGGAGAGGGGCCCTGCTGTGTGCTGTGGATATATATAGCAGGCTATGTCTCCCTAATATTTTTAACCCCCTGGCTCTTCATAGTGCTAGCTTGATAGGTGACTGCAAGCAGGCCCACTCCTCTCTACCTCTTTCCCCTCCTGGCTTTTGCTCTTTGACTTTGAGTTAGGGCATCTTTTTATTTGAGGCAGGTCCATGGGATTTAGAGACATGAAAGGCATGGGCAGCAGTGAGTCTGCCTCCATGGTCAGTGCCAGAGTGTCCTGGGGGCCTGTGCTGTGTGTGGGGGAGAGCAGTGCTGGTGTGAAGCTGAGCTGAGCCAGGCACAGCCCGCTGGGAGAGGGGCGTGGAGCCTCTCAGATGCTGCAGCCCATCTCCTCTGCTTTCAGGAGCTCCAAGGCCCTAGCCAAGGGCAGACCAGAGGGTGGACTCTCTCTTCTTGTTCACATAAACACACTGGTCTTATTCAGTGCTTTGGGGATGCCACCATAATCCAGAGAAGTAACTAGGAACGGGAGGAGTCTTGGCCATGATGGTGAAGCCATATCGGAGGAACATCCTGGGAGCTGAGGGACACGGTGCCAATGGTGCTTCCTAACATGGCAGAGACGCTGTGGGATTGTGCTGCTCCTATGCACAGTGGCAGCAGGGACAGCCCGAAGGCCATTGCGGTGCTCTGAGCGGGAATACGGGTGGGACCTGGGATGAGGAACCCATCTAGCAGTGTTCATCAGCCAGAAAGGTGCCAGAAAGGCTGGCTCAGTGGCATGACTGGGGCAGGCATGGGAGTCCAGGAGGGGCAGAGGGGTTGAGGAGCAGACACAGCGGTTCTGGGAAGGCAGAGGAATTTAGGGGCAGGCACAGGGGTTCACTGGCAGGCACAGGGCTCCAGGGGAAGGCAGGCACTGCTGGAGCTGGGAGTTCTGCCAGAGAAACACGCATGCGGCTGGAGCCAAAGTCTCAAAATCTCCGGTGTTCTTCTTTTCCTTTCTTCTTCAGTTGTTTTTTGTTTGTTTTGTTTTTGTTTTGTTTTGTTTTGTTTTTTTTTTAACCTGAGGTTACAGGCATTGTTCCCTCTGATGGTTATGGTTTTACAGTATAGCTCCAGGACGCGACTCCCTAGTATTTTACGCACACGCACACACACGGCTCTCCGCGAAACTCTCGATGAGGAACTCGCGGCGGCGCAGCCGGGAGTATCCCTGGGTCACTCTGGCTGTCCGTGTGACGCTGGGGGCGACACTCCGTGCCCGGTGCCCTTCCGAGCTCCCAGTGCCGGGAGCGGCTCCGGCCGCGGGCGGGGCGGGGCGGGGCGGGGCGCGGGCACGTGCGCGGGGGCGGGGGCGGCGCGGGCGTTGCGCAGGCGCGGGCGGGCCGGGCGGGCGGCGGAGCCGGGGCGCCCCGAGCGCGCCGCGCCGGGCCGGGCTTAAAGAGCGGCGGCGGCGGCGCGGGTCAGGTACGGACCTTCCTGCATCTCTCCTTCCCTCCGCGTCCGCGCCTCCCTGCGCGGCTCGCCCACCAGCGGGGCAGCGCCTTTCCGTGCTTTTTGTTCTCGCCTGTCGACCGTTTTTTTTAATTTTTTTTTTTTCTTTTTGTTGTGGTTTGGGTTTTCGATTTTTTTTTTTTTTTAAATTCGTTTCGCCCCGGGCGCGGAGCCCGGCGGGACCCTGGTGTCCGTGCGTGCGCGCACACGCGCGGCCGGGGCACGGCGGGGCGGGAGCGGCCGGTGCCGGCCGTGCCCGCCCGCTCCGAGCGCCGCGGGAGGCGCGGGCGGGAGGCTCCCTGGCAGCCTCCGTGACCGTGCCCCCTCCTGCATGGAGCCCGGGGCTGCCGGGGATGCGGTGCCCGCCGCGGGGGCTGGCGGAGCGGCTTGAGCCCCCCGCCTGGCGGAGGCGAGCATGTCCAGTGAGCGGCTTAACAAGACAGCGGTGAAGGATGCGCGGTTAAAAGACCTGTTGTTGGAAAGAGGTACCGGCGCGGCCGCACGGGCAGCCGCCGCGGGACGCGGCCCGGGGCACCGCGCAGCCCGGCCCGCCCGGGAGCGCTCCCCCGGCTGCGGGATCTGTGCGCGGGGGGAGGCTCGGGGTCACCGGCTTGTGTGGTTGCTGACAGGGTTGTAAATTATGTCTCTCTTTCCGAGCTCTTCCGAGAAGGTGATTTAATTCAACGTGTAGTTAGTTGCCTTTTCCGTGTTGGGCGTTTACCCTGAAACGGTGTGTTTGGCTTTGGGTTTTTTTTCTCCATGGAGAGTTTTTATTAGAAATGTTGTTTATTACGTATAAAGAAACGGGTATATGTGAGTGTGACAGGCTCGGGGTAGTAAAACCGAAGCATTTATCTTCCTGAAGCTTTCCCCGGTAAATTTATAGGAAAAGTGGGCTGGAGGCGATGCCTGTCTGGAAGGTGGCGGCCCTTCACACCTGGCAGGTGTTGAGCAGTGGGGCAGGGGCCGGGGTGACCCAGTGCCTGTCAGCAGCCGCTAGGAACTCTTTAAATGGTCGTGATCAGTGCCAGCAAATACAGACTGCTGCTGCAGTCTGCCTTTGCTTTTTACTGCTAATAATCTAAGCAGGAATGCCTCTCAGGAGGAAGAAGAGATTTTAAGTTATTTTTCTTTTCCCCATGCTTTCCATTGAGGAAATCCTCTTGGATATCAGTAAGGTGTTCTGTTGCAGTTTGGTGTTTACAGTGTAAACTGGACGTGGGAAATCCCATGTGCTCGCAGCTGTGTGCTGTGGTTTTAATTTTCTTTATTGTATGGCCATGTTTTAATCAAACATTTTCAAATTATTCCCTCCCACGGGAAGTGCTCACAGACCAAATCACGCATCTTTAAGGGAGAGGTACTGTCCCTTGCCAGAGGGGCCTTGATAAATTTAGAAAACTCTGCCCTTGGCAGATAGAGAAGTAACATGTCATTCTAGTGATCTCTGCATTCTAGGAAAGCCTAAATCAACATTGGTTGTTTTGCATGTTGCCCTTTAGCAACAGTCTCTCAATTTCCAGTCTAAAGTGTGACATGGACCCAAAAAAGTTTGGATGAAGAAACCCTTTAGTACTTCAGTAGCCACAGAACATGAATTGCAGAAGTTGTCAACTGTGTAAAGTCTGTATCCTGTGTTTCTGAGCCAAGAAAAACTGACTTTTAACTTAACTGTGGTTTGGGTGGGTTTATTTTTTTAATTAATTCTGTTCTTCCGGCTTTTTGATGTTTTGGTGCTGACATTGTTAGCTTCCAGTGACGCAAGACAGGGGAAAAAGAAAGATTGCTGCCCTGCGTGTGGGGTTGATAGCAAAAGCAGAGCTCGAAGTACTGACTGATCAAATTCTCTGAAAATGCTGGTGGTCTTAATGATGAGTGGAAAGTACTTAATGGCAAAGAGTGATAAAGTGATAGACGTATTTTTGCCCTTCACTCTTTCCTTAGCTTAAGTAGGCTTAGTTACTTGTCAGGAGACGGCTGTAGACCCTCAGCACTTTGGTGGTGTGGCTGTGCCTGCCGGTAGCTTGTGACAGAGCTGGACCTTAGCACCAGCCTCCACTGGACTCCAGAACACTTGCATCCCCTGTAGTCTGACGTTTTGTTTGCAAGAGATCTTAGAATAATGAAACAACCTTGGGATTCCTTTAGGTCCACTGCAGGTTCATCCTGGGTTTTATGTGCGAGTGGCGTTTTTCTAGCTCAGCTTCACAGTTGTATTGTGTCTGCACAAGTGTCCTGCTGTCACACACAAAGCTGAGAGTGGCTACAAATTAGAGATGGGGGGAGGAGGCTTATTTTCTGATATTTGTTCTGTCCTTTCATTTTCATATGTCATCCCTCTTTCCTCATTATGTTTTTAAAACAGAAATTTAATACCAGTTCCCCAAAGTTCATGTTCTTGCATCCAAAAAGTAGTGCCCTTTTTGGCAAGTACTGAAACTGAGCAACTCGAGCTGCCTCTTTGCTTTTTCTACCAGCCTAGCAACCAAAGACCTCCTCCCATTAACTGGAGTTGTCTTTCAAGATGAGAGCATCCCCTGTGAGCAATGCAGTTTCCATAGAAATATCATCAACTCGGTAACTCCAAAGGGCAATTTTTCCCCCTTATATTGCTCATCCTTGCTGCTCCAGTATAGCCAAAAGGGTGCAAGAGTGACTCATTTCTAAATATACTTAATATTTGTGGTATAGGCAGGGCTTCAGATAAGATGATGAGTTCTGACGGAGTTCATTGTAATTGTATCTCTTGCAACAACCAAGGCCCTGGTTTCATTTTTAACCGTGGTGGAACATATCTTGTTTTAGAGTACCAGAGCTCTTTTTAGATTTTTACCTGACTGGGAAAGTCCTAGAATAGTTAATGTTGTGCTAGTTGGAGAGAAGGTAGTAATTGAAAAAGACACTGCATGTAGATTCAATAGGCTAAAAGTTTTACACTCTGGTTAAATAACTTTCATGCTATTTAATTGATAAAAAAATTAAGGGTAGTGTACTAGATAGTGTCCTGATTCCTCTCAGGCTTTGAAGCTTATGGAGCCCTCTGGACTCTACTGGCATTACAAGTGGCTATTAAAATAGAGTGGGGTTTGTGTGTAGGTGGTTTCTTCAGTTTTTTTGTTCAGTGAAATTGTTTTGTCCAAAAGGCTCATCTGTGGTGTTTATGTTGGAGAGTTTATTACCTGTGGAGGCTGCAGAGAAGGATCACCAGGAGGCTTCTTAGTTTTGACCTGCACTGACTCGCGCTGATCGATTTGCTCTGGCAAAAATTAAATAATTTTCATACGGTTTAGAACCGTTTTCTTCATGAAACTTTGCAGAATGGACAGCAGTAATATCTCATGCCAGATCAATCTCAGTGAAGTACTGAGGGGTCTTTTCAGGTTGTTGCTTTGATGGTTAACCCTCTGTGTGTTGATGACACATTTTCCTCTTTTTTTCTTTGTTCTAGCTGAACTGGAGTTTGTTCAAATCATCATTATAATCGTGGTTATAACTGTTATGGTGGTAGTGATCATCTGCTTGTTGAACCATTACAAACTCTCGACACGCTCCTTTATCAACCGACAGAGCCAAAGCAGAAGGCAGGAAGAAACTCTGCAGACGGTGAGTGTGAGCCCCTTGCACCAAACTCCTTTTCCTTGTGCTGTACAGGCCTGCAGCAAAGCTTCCCAAAGAGCTCTGGTACTGCTGGAAAAACTTCTGATATCACTTTTAACACTCCCTATGGTTACGTCTTTTGCCAAAGTCGTATTTGTCAGTAGAAAACAAATTTGGAACACAAATTTAGGGTACACCATCTCTGAATATTTTTAGACCCCGCTATGTTTTATGTAGCTTATATTTGTTTTGCATTTGGAGGCTTAGATGTGACATTGTGTTTGCTGCTGTAATTTGAGAGGGGAGTGGAAGGGGAATGAATGGAGATTAGCTGGTGTGCAAAGATTTGACATATGCGTTGTTATGACTTTCCATATATTGTCTGATACCCTGGGATTTTATCGCTGTTTTGTGAAGCTGCCATGGCTCTTTGCTGGATCAAAACCACTGTCCCAGTAAGGGCCCAGGAAAACATAATGTTAGTTTCATTTAAGCAGCAAGAAGAGACTAGAAAAAGGATCTCTCCAAGGACCTGGAGTGCTTAAGATGTGTTGTTACAGAGTCAAAGGCTTAAGATGGAATCTCAGTCAGTACTTGCTAAGACTGTCTTTAGTCAACCCGACAGTAGCTGGGCACCTAATGTGCCTTGTGAGCCAGGAGTTTGCTGGGTGGGATGCTCTGCTCCCTTGTGAGGGTTAACCACAGTGTCCCCAACCTTGGGATATCCCCCACATGCCGTGCAATGTCCAGTGGTGTTGCAGGGAGGTCCTTTCTTCTGATGTGCTTTTCACTGTCTCATAGTGGTGCCCTTGGCCTCTTTGCTGACAGCGACAGCCAAGGGGCCATTTATGAAGTCGCCTTTTGATGCATTGAATTCCTGGTAACAGTGTTGAGTTCACAGCTTCATTTTGCTGTCAAAAGTCTGATTGTAGCTGAGAGATGTCATCTCATAATGGTTTACACCAGTTCTAACTCCACAGTGTCACCTTTTTATCCATCCCAGTCTTATGTTTCTTCCCTCTTTGTGCTCCTTAGGGAGCTGCCAAGGCCATGGTGAGAGGCTTCAGGGGTCTGCTCTGGCTGCACACTAGCTTTTTGCTTTTGCTAGCTTTTTGCTTTTTTTTTTTTTTTTTTTTTTTTTTTACAGTTAGATTTCAGCAGGGGAGGCAGCACTGACAGGGAAGGAGGCAGAGATGCCACAGTGGCTGCTGTGGTACTGCATCCCTGGCAATTGGCAGCTCCCTCCTGAAAGTCAGCTGTACAATGTGACACTGCAGGATTCCCAAAGCTCCCTCTTAGTATATCACCTGTGCCCTTTTGCTGGGGTGAATTGCCCTTTCCTTGAAGGCTGCGGGGAGAGGAAAGGAGCTGCCTCCTCAAGGAGAGGCTGCCTCTTTGCCTGGCACTTCAGTGGTGTAGGAATGCTTAGCTCTCATTTAGTTACAGATGAAACTGGAACTTGTCAAACCTTAACCTCGTGGACTTGAGGACTGGAAAAACTGACTAGATTAATTTGAATGTTGCTTTGAAATGGATACTGTAATTCAAGAACCACAATTCTGTCTGAAAAACGTTAGCTATAATTGCTACAAATGCCTAAAATGAAATAGTTTGAGATAAATGAAATGCATTTTCATCTTCACAAATCTTTTAAAACTGTAGTAAGCTGTCAAATGCATGAAATAACCCATTATTTCCTTTGTATGGTTCATTACTATTGTCTGTTATCAGAGGCAGCAGTATTTTTTTTTTTTTTTCTCCTGGGCACAAGGGAAAGAACTTCACCTTCTTGTGAAGAAGAACATGCAGTTTGGCAGCAGGGACTTGGGAGCTGCTTTAGTTCCTAGAGCTGCTCTTAAATCATTTTTAAAACAATGACTCAGTTTCAGTTTGATGTCACCATTATAAGTAACGATAATCACAGCCAAGTGAGCACTTCATGGGAATTGATGAGGGGATGGCAAGAACCAGTTACTAATTCTTCAGAAAGCCTTTGGTATAGGTTTGTCATCACTATTACTCATCTGAATTTCTGATAAGCTGCAGCTCTTCTTACAAGAAGGTCATACTTGTGGGGAATGGGGATTTAGTGGTCTCTGAGTTCAGATGTCAAAAACTTTGAATGTTCCTTGTTCTCAGGTGTTAGAAGGAAATTCTGATAGAAACTGGCTGTGCAGTGCAAACCTTAAAAGCAGTGTGCAGAGAATGAGGGTCAGAAAACTAAAGTAAGTGCTCTGTGGTGAGAAACTGCAAATGACCAGCCTGTTCTCATTGCCCACAGTGGAGTGACTTGCATGAGATAATAGATAGTGTGACTGGTGAGATGCAGGTTATACACTTCTAAAATTAATTTTTTGTACCAGGCAGGCCTCATTCTGTGTGCACAGGCTATTGCAGTGGATTTTCTTAAGAAGAGACATTTATTTAATGGTATTTAGGCTCTGAAAAGAAATATAAATGTTTGTCAACCACTAATGTCTGAAGAAAATATTATTGTGACTCAGGTCTTCTTTTGGCAGAGAAATAGTGAATGGAGATAGAGGAAATTCAGAGATGTTTCTTGAAAGAATATGGTAAAGCAAATTACTTGACTGTTGGCTAGTTCTGTAGTGAATTCTGAAGTGAACACCCTTTCATGTAATTGAGGTAGCAGAGATGTATCAAGATGTAGAATCCAGCCTTTTTTGCTCAGATGGGGCTTTTTTTTTCCTTTTGTTACCTTCAATTTTCTTTAAGCCTGTGCTATTTTTAGATAATGTCTTCCACCAGGTGAGTGGTGGCTGAACTGCACAGGTTTCTGGCCTTGTAAAGACCAACTATTGAAAAAGTGATCTCTTACTCTGGTTCTTCTAGAGAGTGCAGTAGTGATCAGGTAAATTATTTTCTGCCTTTATTACCAGCCTCACACCTGTAAAACTCATGGGTCAGCCATCAGAAGTAATGAAATAAAAGAGATTAGTGGATTTCTTTTTCTGGTTGAACTTCTTCATGTTTAGACAAACAAAAAACAAACCCAAACAAACACCTTCAAATAAACAAAAACTAAAGAGAATGATAATGAGAATTTCAACTTCCAGACCAAATCAGAAATTACAATATTAAAAAGATGAAATCACTGCAATCACAAGTGTTAACATTTGAAGTTATGTTTGAGGGGTAGAAAAGGGACCAGTTGTAGGGAAAAAAGGTTGCTCTTTGACAAATGCACACTAAAAAGTTGTTGTTACGTGCCTGTTCTGTAAATACGCTTTTCTGTGTGACCACCAGTTCATCTTTATGTTTTTTCTTGATTTTTCTTCTTTTCATTCCTCTGGAGTATCATCTTCCAATCTTTCCCCTGGTCTTTGGGATTTTATTACCTTGGTTACTGGGCCAAGGCCTTTAGCAGATCACAGCCAAGGACAAGACAAACACTTGAACGCTCAGGAGCAGTGGGTGCTTCTGCAGCAGTGCTGAGGATGCTGCCTGCTCTCTCGTGGCAAGCCCTGCCCTCTCCTATCGAGGCTTTTAAACATTCCAACCCTGCAGAAATAAGAGTTTTGGGGTCATAATTGTGAGAGGTGGAAAGATACTGAGTGACAGCCATGTTGGCATGAGCAGCAGCCTGGAGTGAGCCTGCAAGGTGCTGAACAGTGTCTGTATCACAGTGGATAAAATACTGAAGGTTTCCTGCTGCTGGCTGGTCCATCAGCAGTGTTGGGCTTCACAGCTGGGAGTAAGCCAAGGGTAGCAGAACACCTGAGAGGGATACAAAAGCTGTAGGGTGTGGAGTACTCCACGAGCATGCCCAGGGCTGCTTCACTTTGAAACAACAGAACCTCTTGTGTGGGAGCAACTGATGCTGCTGGCAGTGCTGGCGGTTTTTGGGGCAGAGCCATGTGGCAGCCATGGAAAGGCACATCTGTGCACAGGGTATGCGTGTCTGATATCCAAGGGGAGATCTGTGTTGCAGCCTTGCTGGCTGTGCCTTTGTTGACCTTGTATGGGGAGGGCACTGTTGTGGTAACCAAAATCATCCTGCTGCAATGTAGGTAGCTGCAGCTGAGCTGGTGCTGGGGCACTCTGCTCTTTGCTGGGACAAAACAAAGATAAATCTTGCTTCCCAATGATTAACTCTTAATGTCATCACCGGTGATTTCCACGGGGACACTGAGGGGGAAGAGATGAACTAAGTGACTTGCAGGGAGGTACTTAATGAGCTTCTGATGTTCCTAATTTCATTCCTTTTCCCCATATTGGTGTCTTAGCGTTTTCTTCTCTTATAAAGTAGATGTTGAAGGGGCGCTGAACACTTGGACTGCCCCAGGCCTGCTACTGGCAGCAAGTCCCTGGATCCATCACACAAGATGCTCATCCTGAGCAGCCCCTGCCTCCCAGCACTGAGGGCAGTGTTGTTGCTCGGGCTGGGCAGCTTGCATTAGAACCTGAGCTGGTAATGCTAGTCTTGGATGCCAAGCTCCAGAGCTTCCCTCTGCCCTGTACCAGCTATTTCAGAATAAAAGGGGAACGTCAGGAGGGTGACAGAAAATACTCAATAATATCGACAGCTCAGGGATTTGTCAGTGATTTCAAATGTTAGTCTTTCCTGCTGGTCTTTTAAATTATTTCCTGCTGGCATTGGCATTATTCCTTCTGTTCCCTGCTGGTATCCCTGGGCCACTCATTCTCATTTTCTTACTGACATATGCAAAAGAAAGAAAGTCCCACTGGGAACAAGAACCCAGTCTACAGCCAGGAGAGAGTGTGAGTGCTGTAGACCACCCTGCTCTGCCAAATCTTTTTGTTTGTACCAGTCATCATTTGGCAGGGGCTGGATGTGCCCTGTGTTCTCCTGATGTCTCCTTGAGGGACATGGGCTCACGTCTCCTCAGGGAGTGCTGCCAAGAGGGACAGCAAGCACGACTGCTGCTCTTTGAAGTCTCCCACAGTAAAGTCATTATATCTTTAATAAGGGCAGGATTGTCCAGGAAATCTGCAGGTAGGACTAGAAGCAAGGAGTGCTGGCTTTGGGTGGCACCTGACTCAGTGTGTCACCTTGGGCAACTTGCTTCACCTCCAAACAAAGGAGGAAGGATAATAGAACTTAGTCCCTTCAGTTGATTGAAATGAAGATTACTTAAAGTGATGAAGTGCTGTGAAGTTGGGGAGATAAAAGTTTTAAAGCATTAAGTAACAGAAATAATTGCAGTAAGTGTAGGGAGGCATAATTCTCTGTAATTCTGTGGTACTTCTCCTTGGTGCCATACACTGCTCTGTTGGACAGCATCACCTTTCCTGCCCTTTAGGAATGGCTTTTAAAGGAACAAGCAATCCTGCTGGAATACTCATCATTCTGTTGGGGACAACACAAGAGTTTGTTTTGCTATTTTTGTTGCTGTCTTCAAAGCTGTGGTGGTCTGTATCACCCAGGAAGATACAGGGAGGAGTGAGCCCCTGTGCCTTCCTTGGAGTGTTTTCAGCAAGCCACTGCTTTAACGTGGTGTAATGTACCACCTAGGGCCAAAATCAGAAACTACACTGCTATCTGGAACATTTCACTTGCAAAAGAAGTGTGTATATTTGTGTGTGTATGTACATTTTTGTGTAAAAACAAAATAAAAATCTGTGTTAAGGGGAAAAGAGAGACCATCTTAATAATTGTAATGCATTTTAGAAAGTGAAAAACTGACTTTTGTTTCTGAGAAAGTATCATTTCAGGCAGAGTTCTGTTTTGCAGAAACTTAATAGTGGAGAAAGCCTGTAAATCTCCTTAACAGTCAGCAAAAAAAGAAAAGTTTGGATTATATGGGATTGTCATGGTTTAACCCCAGCTGGCAACTAAGCACCACACAGCCACTTGCTCCCAGCAGGCTGGGGGAGAGAATCAGGAGGGTAAAAGTGAGAACTCGTGGGATGAGATTGAGACAGTTTAATAAGGAAAGCAAAACAAGGAATTCATTCACCCCCTCCCAGGGACAGGCTGGTGTCCTTCCATTTCCAGGGCATCGGTGCTCTGTGGTGTGTAACAGTGACTTGTGAAGACAAATGCTCTTGCTCCTAAAGTCCCCCTTTCCTTCTTCTTCTCCTGGCTCTACATACTGACCATGATGCCATATGGTCTGGGATGTCCCTTTGGTCAGTGGGGTCAGCTGTCCTGGTTGTGTCCCCTCCCAGCTCCTTGAGCCACCCCCAGCCTCCTTGCTGGTGAGGAGCAGAAAAGGCCCTGACTCTATGTAAGCACCACTCAGCAATAATGAAAATATCCCTGGCTTATCAACACTGTTTTCCTCACAAATCCAAAACATGGCCCCATACTTGCCACTATGAAGAAAATCAACTCTATCCCAGCTGTAGCAAGCACAGGGATCCTTTTGCTTTATTACAGTTTGAGGAAAAATTTTTACTGAGTGTAAATTTTTACCTATAATTTCTCCTGAGTTAAAAGTCTTTCTTCTGGTAAATGTCTTTTCCTGCTGCCTGTCAATGGGCCAATGCTCAGCTGAGGCTGTTGGATGACAGCATGTGTTCCAAAATGTCCTCAAAAAGTTGTCTTCCTAAACTGTTTAATTCTAGAGGCTCTAAAGCTTTGTAAAATATGAAATAGCAAATTATCCTGGGCTTATGGAGTCTCCTAAGCTCTAAATACTGAGTTAAATAATCATCACCATGAGATAATTAAGTAATCACTCAGCTGGATTTATTAAATGATGCTGCTATTTCAAAACCTAATCACAAAATTAATTTCTGTAAATTATGGTGAAACCCAAAAATGGCAGTGGTCAGCAAAAGACATAGGTGGATCCCTAAGATTTTTCTTGCTTGATGTTACTGGTAGTTGCTAGGATTTTCATTCCAAAGCCTAACAATGTTAAAAATGAATACACTATAGGGAATGAATGCATTAGCTTTCTCTCCCTGTTACTTTTAAGTATTGAAGCTCATGACTGAAGACTCCTGAACAAGGAGTAATTTGAGGTGGCCTAGCTATTGACAATCTTAGAAGAAGCAGGTAAATGAAGTACTGCCCTCATCAAAATATGGGTAAATTGCATTTGTTCAGGTTTAGCCTTGTTTGCACACACCTGATAACTACTTGTACAAATCCCTAATATAAATACAAATCCTGTCAGTTCTCATCTGATTTTCACTGATCTGAGCACAGGGGAAGCATTTTAGCTTTCAAAGGAAGGTCTGTAAGTACAGGGACAAGCAGAGAGCAAGAAATAACACTTTCAGTGTAAGTCACCCCAGATTGGTCAGGGTGGTTCCAGCACAGTATTTCCTAACTCTACATCTCGGGGTGAAGGTTGTAGTCATGGGAATATTTTTCTTCTGCAACACTTTCTTCTCATCTCCACCTGCTGCCATCACCCCAAGTACCGTAGAGTTGATGGGCACCAACCCCAGAGTTAGGTGGTACCTACCCAGTGAAGGAAAAGGAGAATTTTCCTTAAATAAATACTTGCAAAAAAATATGTAGTAAGTCTCCTGTGATAGATGCAGTGGTTTCAGGCCAGAAATTCCTGTGTTGGGTCAGTTAGTCTGGGCTTGGTGATGATAGAATTCTGTGCTGTGTCACTGGACCAGCCATGGTAAGGTTGGTCTGCAGGTGTGTGAGCCTGGTATTTTCCAAGTGTGGGCATGCTGAGCACATGTTACCCAGCCATGTGCTTGGGGAGTTCTTCTGACTCCTGGGATAGAGATCTTGCTGGGGGTTGGCTGCTGCCAAATGGTTTATTCAGTCTGCTGCTCTCTCTGGGGCAAACCTTAGGGAAGGGAGGAGCTACAGGTGAACGGTAGGACAGGAACAATATTGTTACGTATCCTTGCATCCTAAGGATCTCGCAGCCTCTGAGTTCAGCTGCGTCCCAAGCTGTTTACCTTCTCAAGTAGTTATCCCAGAATGGGAAGAGCCTTGGGCTCCTTTGGTCTCATCTTGGCGTGACTATCCCATGCCCTGGTTACACTCAGTGGGATCCCTGTAGCAGCTGCAGTGCCTCGAGGCAGGGCCTTTTACTGTTCTGGGATTCAGGCATGAGCAGTAAAAGTAACAGGCAACTCCTCTCTTCTAACGAGTTATTTCTGTTAGGCATGGCTGGTAGCAGATCTGAGAGTCTTGGCTCAGTGAGCAGGTCCTGTTCCATCTCCATGCAAGGAGTTTCTCTCCATATGCTGCACCATCTCCCTCAGCTCATCTTGCTCTCTTGCCTTTGGGGAGATGGGCCCTAGGATGGAAGTAATTTCTATGTCCTCATCAGCAACTCCTTTTCATAAGGGAGTTTAAGTAATACGAGTGGCGGGGGGTAGATTTTATTTCTTTCTGGGTTGGGTTGTTGGTTTTGCCTGTTTTTCATCTCTTGTGAGCCTGTAACTCAGGGGCAGTTAATTGAGAACTTTGACTAATATGTTTTACAAACAGTTGCAATGGGTTTGGAGCCTGTTGGGTCAACTGCTGATAACCTATTGCCTGTAATCGTTCAAACATACCCTCAGATATTTCAAAATGAGGGTACCTGGGTGATGAAGGAATGAAAAGGAATGTGTGTACAAGTGTGTATGTATATACATGAATGTGTATAGTTACAGAGTTACAATTTCTTCAATTGGCATAACCTTATCTAGGCACTGAAATACCTGAATCTGCATAAGATTTGTCTTTCGTGTCTTTGCAAAGGGGAATACTTGGGGAGGTTGTAAATAATTGCAATTGTCAGCCTCTATCTTTGCTCTCTAAAGCTACAGAAGAGAAGTGTACCAGCTTTGCTATTCAAAGCATTTCCCTTAGGAGCTGAATCCTGTGGGAGAGTCCTCTTAGAGCAGCTTTCCTCTGCGGTGGACTCTCCTGACAAGATCACAGACGGCTTTTGGTCTCTGAGTGTCATGATGAACATCTAGTTGTGTCTATTTTTACATCTGAAATATGTTGAAAGATGCTTTGGTGAGAAGAAGCAGTACAGTAAGATTTGGAAGCAGTCTATACATGGTAATGCTTTTGGGGACAGTATGCATTTTCCCTCCAGTTCCTGAAATTTCTTATGTCTGTAAAACTTGAATTAGCATCAAGAAAATAGTCATGACCATACAATATTTTGCTTTTCTCTTTGTGCACCAAGATGAGTTCTGTGCTTTATAACTGCTCTGATATGTCCTATTCAGCTTCAAAAATTTCCAATAAAATAAATTCATTGTGAGAGTTACTGCTACCCTAAACAATTAATTGAGAAGAAAAATAGTGATACACCTTAAGCTATTTTTTCTTATTGACATACTGTTCTTCACCCTTTTATTCTGCCCTTAGCGCTGGTACAATGTTAGAACAGCATTTCAAGGCATGAGAAAGAAAATATTTTGACCTGAGAAGGTGGTTGAAGAAGTGGCTGAAACTTCAGCTGCTTTAACTACTGTTTATGGGAATTGGGCAACTGACAGTTTTGACTGACCAGATTATCCCTGGGTTTAGTGTGTCTGTCACTTCACTGAGATTACAGACGCCAGGTTTTGCTGTGAGCTGTTTTTCCTGTGGTGTGTTTTTCCTGTGGGATCCTGGCTGGCAGGTCAGCTCTGTCAGACCTGCCACCCTTGCTGGTTTGGGAGGTGACAGCTACCTGCTCAGCACATGGGTGCTGAGGTATCTCCTGTCATCTCCATGTGTTGCTACACTCTCTGAGCCACCACCAGCTTGCTGCATCCTTATGGCCTGTGGGGCTGGATCCTCTGGGTGGTATCTTGGCACTTGCAGAACAGACCCTGCTTGGGAGCAGAGCTGCTCTTCACTTGTGTTTTGGAAAGACGGGGTGGGATGTTGCTTGTTAAGCTCCTGGAGGCAGCCAGTCCTTAGAAGATAACTGCTGGTAAGAGCTGTGATAATGAGGCAGAATGGTGATGTGATATACTAATTTTTCTCTTTTTGTTGTTTTCTTCCACATTTCAGGAGGGGTGCTTGTGGCCTTCAGAAAGCTCGGTTTCACGCCAGGGTGCTTCAGAGGTACTGACAGATTCCTGACTATCTTCACCAAATGTTTTCTTTTTTTTCCCCTGTAATGTGTATTTGGTTTCTTTCAAAACCATGCATCTATTTTTTGTAAAGAAAGCTTTTTTGGTGTAGTTCACACGGTCATGTAAACCTGCCTTAACACACATTTTGTAAATTCCTGAGACTTTTTCATTAAAAGAATTAAATTCTGCCTACCTGACACCTCATCTCCATCAGCAGCTCCCTGTGTCATAGTAGGCATTTGCAAGTAAGTGGTGGAGGTGTGTCTCTTTGATGCAGTAGCTCAGTCATTTGAGTATTCATTGGAAGCTGGGAGACAAGTTCCTCTTGTCTCTGAACTTCTTTTGAATTTACAACATGTATCCTATCACCAGTGTCTCCCATCTTCCAGCTAGCACAGATCCCTTGTCTGTGTAATAGTTTGCTGGTGCATTGCTCTGAGTGGTCCAGCTGTCCTGTGACAAACATTAGAACTTCCTGATGGTTGGCCCTGCATCTGTGAAGGTCAGGGGTTGAAGATCCTGCAAGTATCCAAAACAGAAGAGCAGTTTGATAGATCTAGATCTGAGAAGCTGCTGTGTCTGTACAGATCTGGGATAGACCAAGTGAGGAGCAATAGCACCTCAGAGAGTATCTTGAGCCCTTCCTTTTGTAAAGCTTGGCCTTCTCCATGGTTTAATATATGAGGGATATATTTTCTATCACAATGCAGAAGCTTTGTAGGCTCTCCCCAGAGGCTGAGTTGTGACTGAGAACTGAGGGGGAGGAGGACACCTGATACACTCTGATAGTGAAGGTGTGAGGTATGCCGAGCCCTTACAAAATGTACTAAAATGACCATCTGAATTCTTTGGGGATGCATTAACTCTGAGTAGGAAGGGGAGGCTCAGACTGCAGCTGAAATTCAGTGTTGGGACATTGTTGTAGAACTAGTCAATTACTGAGACTAGAGAGAATTTGTTTCCTGGTTTCAGAAACAGTATAACTTGTTTTTGCCTGGAATGTTTTAATGTCTGAAGAATCTTCCTTGGTGAAGCTGTTCTCAAGTGTGCTGGATCCTTCCTGCACCTCCTGTCTGTGGACCTGCACGCATGTGGCAGCATGTGTGCATGGTATCTGCTGGGTTCAGCCTATAAGACAGGCTGAACCCAGCAGAAGGAAGCATTCTGTGTTTTATCAGCTTGTTGTAAAGATGGAGCACCCGCAGTGCTTTGCGCAGGCGTGGGGTCACGCGTGTCTCTCTCCCGTTTCAGATCATGTACGCCCCAAGGTCCAGGGACAGGTTTACCACCCCATCTTTCATGCAGCGGGACCGTTTCAGTCGCTTCCAGCCCACTTACCCTTACATGCAGCATGAGATCGACCTTCCTCCGACCATCTCCCTCTCAGACGGGGAAGAGCCACCGCCGTACCAGGGCCCGTGCACCCTGCAGCTCCGGGACCCTGAGCAGCAGATGGAGCTCAACCGGGAATCCGTCAGGGCTCCGCCCAACCGAACCATTTTTGATAGCGACTTGATAGACATCTCCATGTACAATGGGGGTCCCTGCCCACCCAGCAGCAATTCGGGCATAAGTGCAACCAACTATAGCAGTAATGGAAGGATGGAAGGACCACCCCCGACGTACAGCGAGGTCATGGGGCATTACCCAGGCTCCTCTTTTTTCCATCACCAGCACAGCAACATGCCTCCTTCCTCGCAGAGGGGGAGCAGACTTCAGTTCCAGCAGAACACTTCAGAGAGCACAATAGTCCCCAGCAAAGGCCAGGACCGGAAACCAGGAAACCTGGTCTAAGTTCCCCGCCCAGGTGTGTTTGGACTGAAGATGGGAGAGCCAAGCAGGGCGGTGGAGGAAGACCCCCGTGCTCCGGTGCACAGTGTTGTTGCGTTTCACGTGGTACAACTGAGTAAAACCAAACGTGCAAACCAGTTCTTTGTTTCTGATTCCTTTCAGGGGAATTGCATGCAAAGCAGATTGAAAGAAATACAAACTTCCATTCAGTTTGTCTACAAGCAGTGTTTCAGGGGAGAGGGGGGGATATATTATTTTTTTTTAATAAACTATTTCAATTATTTAATTCTAAAAGTTAACTTAGCACAGAAATGAGGCTTGTACAGCCTGTTTTATACTCACTGAATGGCAGAAGGAAGAAGGTGGTTTTGCTAGATAAATGGGGGAAGAATTGGCCAGTTTGCTTTTTTTTTTCTCCCAGGGTGTGAATTTTTTTTAATATGAAACGAAATTCCTGTTCTGTGTGCCAAGGTATAAAGTTGAGAACTTAGATGAATGCAAGGAATTAATTTGTGTTGTGATAAATGTGTTTTAAAAAGTTGCACTATCTTAATGTTTTAAAAAACTATATATGAGGGAACTGTTTTATGTGAAGTTCTTCTATATGTTGTTGTTTCACCTGTGGAATAATGATAGAGCCCCAGAAGTAATCTGGAGGAGTTTGCCCCCTCCCCCCGGGTTTGCTGGAAGATGGGGACAGGACTTAGCCTAACATCTCTTGACTTTTGCAATTCAAGAAATACAGGGACACTTGTCTTTGCAATAATTTGCATTCAAATAACAGCGTATCAATGAAGTGTCTTGGAGACTTTTGGATGGAAGAAGGCAAATATGAAATCCCAGCATTTTCCATCACTTAAGGTTTAGCTATTTTGCAGTGTAGACTATTTCTTTCACAAATGGCAAAACAAAAATTCCCAGATGTGTTGATTTGTATTGATTCTAAGTGCTGCCATTCTTTTCCTTTTCATAATGCAGTATCACCAGTACTTGCCGTTCTAGAGATTTTTGTCCTCACTGTAGCCTGAAATGTATTTAGTCACATATCATGACATTATGCAATAAATTGTTTGAAAATGCAGGGTGGGATTTTTTTCCCCTGCACCGCTGTTCAAGTACGTGAGACTGTTGTGGTTTTCGCTCTCCATTTCATCCTTTCAGATGCTGAAGTTCAGTCCTGGAGGTCCGTCCTTTTGGAGTGAAGGGTGCCCTTGTGGCCAAACCCCCCTGTGGTGTTTCTGCAGCAGTACCAAGAGCACTCGTGTGGCAGGGATGTGGGAGCACCAGGAATTCTCCCTGCAAACCGTTCTGCTCTGGGCCCTGTTGTGGAAACCCCTCTGGGTGCGTGATGTCTGCGTGACACCAGCAGGACTGTGCTCATGGCTAAAGGAGACTCACATGTTAACCAAGTGTCTGTAAGCCCTGATTTTTGCTATACTGGCCTGGAGAGTAGTTGGGAAGTGTTAATTGCCTGTGTCGTGGCATGTGGGGTGTTTCTTCACTGGCTGTTCCCGTGTGGAAGCACGCGCGGTGCTGGAACTCAGTTGACAAAAGGTGATAGTGGCATCACAAGCACATGAAAAAGCACAAATTGCACTTAAAATGCATTTTGGAAATGGACTTAAAAATAAGAATCTTTAGAGTCTTAGCTTGAATAGTTTCTAATACATAGGTGTATGAGTGTGTCATAGACCTTTACACATTAAGATCTTTCACTTTTTTTCTATTTTCCTGAGCCTTGTGCTTGGTTGCGGGCAGCAGCCACTGAGTGCCCCAAGGGCACTGATGCCCTGGTCCCGTGGCTGGAGGCTGGATTTCTGCAGGACTTCTGTACACTGGGGGCTCTGATAACTGAAGTGCATCTTTGATCTATGCAGAGTTTTAATGCCAAAACAGAGTGTGTGTGTCTGCGTGTGTGTGTGTGTGTGTGTGTCTTTTGGGCCTCAGTGTAGATTTGTTTTCTTCATAAGGTAATTTGATTTTATTCTGGTTTTGAAGACATTTGTATAACTGTTAGTCTGAATACACAGCCCCATTTGTCTCTGTAATTGTTATTTTGGTCTGAGTCATGCTGGTAATGCAGAGTAAAACTGCCTTTTATCATATGTATTAATTGAAGGGAGAGATAGATATTGTATGGTGGGATTCACTTATTTTTTTTCCTCTCAGACCCGCAGGACAGGTGTTTAGAAGATGACTAGGTGGCTTTCAGTCAGCTGGGGCTCTCATCACTGTCTGGTTCCTGGGAATAAAAGCTGTGAAATTAGATTTTTGCAAACAACCTTAGAATATAATTCTTAGTTAAAAACAACAAACAAACAAACAAAACCCAACCAGAAGACAAAGCCAGCAAATGTTGGTTTTGGTCTTCAGTGATTTTTGTCACTTGAGGAGTGAGCCTTTAAGCCAGAGAATGTGTGTGCCTACACAGATACTGTGCTGTTGCCTAAATGAGGATTGTTTAGCCGAGAAGCCTTCAGGTGAGAACAGCTGGAACTCAGTTGTCATGGCAGAGCACATCTGGACTGGGCCCTGGGCTTGGGCTGGCTGAAGACCAACTTTCCCCATGTGCAGATCTCAGCAAAGTGAGCCTTGAAGTTGCCTTCAAAGTCACCTCTTGGGAACGTACTTTCTTTAAAAATAGCCCTTTGCCATCTTTTGCCCTCTTTGTATGCCAGTGGATTTATGCACTTCCCATTAACATTGTCCAGTATGCTGTCTCTTAATTTTTCTTGGCTGAGAAAATTTTTCTGCATGGAAGATGTAGCCTTTTCCAGTTCTTTAGGAAAGATATGTTTAAAATAACTTGGTATTTGCTCACCTACTAGTTGCATCTCCTCTTGCATCTTTGTCTTCTTATCCTAGAATCATAGAATATGCTGAGTTGGAAGGAGCCCATCAAGATCATTGAATCCAACTCCCAGCCCTGCATGGAACCATCCCCAAGAGTCACACCATGTGCCTGAGAGCACTGTCCAAATGCTTCTTGAACTCTGTCAGGCTGATGTTGTTTCCACTTCCCTGAGGAGCCTGTTCCAGTGCCCAGTCACCCTCTGGGGGAAGAATCTTTTCCTAATACCCAACCTAAACCTCCCCTGGCACAGCTTCCAGCCATTTCCTTGGATCCTGTCACTGGTCATCAGAGTGAAGAGACCAGTGCCTGCCCCTTCTCTTTCCCCCATGAGGAAGTTGTAACTGCAGTGATGTCTCCCCTCAGTCTCTTCTCCAGGCTGGGCAAACCTCAGCCGTTCTCATATGGCTTCCCCTCAGGCCCCTTCACCGTCCTCGTGGCCCTCCTTTAGACACTCTCTAATGGCTTAATGTCATGCTTTGCTTTTGCAGATGTAATGTGCAGACAGTACCTCTCAGTTCTGGGAGCGTAGTGACTAATTTACTTGCTATAGGTGAGCTTGCAATCTGCTACTTCTGTTTTGGGGCCTCTTTTAGCAGTGAAAAGGCTGTTTTCTGATGGATATTAGTGCTCTCCAGGCAATCAGTAGTATAACGTTGAAACACTGTTTTTGTATTCTTTCTTCTGTTAATGTGGTAGAGAATCTGCTCTTGGTAACAGAACAGAGTGGTAAAAGAAATACCAGAATTAGATAGGGCTATCAATCTTTACAGGCTTAGAAATTGATGAGCTCTGAAGCATTTATGGAAGATGAGCTTTGAAAATATCCAGAATTGATAGACTGTATTCCAGAGCCACTCAATGAAACTTTGTATAAATTATAAAAGATTTCGGCAAACGTTGTAGTATTAATTGTGCAGATTTTTACCTCCATACTGCTGTTCTGGTTTATGTGTCTCATGCACAAAACCCACATAATATGTGTGTGGTGTTTTCTATGTGATGGATCATACTTGCCTGAGTTTTGGTTGTATCTTCTGACTTTGCCCAGTAACCTGCATTCCCAAAATTCACTATAGTGAATTACTTTAGAAATTTTCGGGTTATTTTTTCTTTTAAATGCACCTTTATGAAATAAAGTTTTGTGACCTCTGTCCTAATGCGAAGATTAATTTTTCCCTTATGTATCTTGGCATGGCTCTCTTCTTGATCCTAAATACATCCCATCTTTGGTGTTTTTGTGTGATCTTTCAGTGCTAGAAAAGGTTTCTCTCCCAGTTTACCAATGGCACTTACCTTTAATTGTGTACCTATGTCTAGCACAGTTGTGGTTGGGCTCCTCTCAGTGCTGGACAAACAGGCTGAGTGTGATGCTGCTTAAAAGATGTGAGTAAGGGGTGTGAAGAGGGGTACCCAGCCAACAGTGGAGTGTTCAGATCCCTTTCCTGGCATGTGTGACATGTGTGGAATTCACAGGACTTTGCATAATTGGATGTTTTCATCAGGGAGGATCTGATTATGCTACTCCTGGTCTTGTCACTGATGAACTCTGCACTTAGCCCAGTCTCAGGCTGATGGGATTTTATTACAGCATGATTTTCCCTTGTAGGTATGAAAACTCAAGCACATGCCCCATGTACAAGTTCTTGATGGCTAGTGAGGAAGGTGTTTGCATTCCTGCAGTCATGGAATCTGCAGGAACCATGGATTAAGCTGTGCTTCTTTTGGCTTTTTATTACTGCTTGCCCACTTCCACCAGTTTTTTCCCAGCTGGAAGCTGCTTTTGTTATGTCAAATCTCTGAATGTTCTTGTTGCAGATATATCTTCTTAAAAGTGTCATTGAGAGTTCTTTTTCTTCTTTTGCAAATGAGGTGCAGGGAAGGGTTAGGAGCAAAATTACATATTTTAATAAAGAATGCACTTCTTTGCAATAGAGAAGAAATCCTTGTCCTGCTGGAGAGCCCCGTATGGAGGCTGTCTGGAGCAGTGCTGTCTGAGGCAGTTGTTTATAACCCTGCCAGGTAGTGAGGTATTGGACCTTAACACTGACACTCTGATCTGTAAGGAATGTTTGAATGCTTTGGAGAAGATTGATTGCTAACCTTTCTCTGACTCTATCCCTGGATGCTCATGGTACCTAAGGTAACCTAATTTTGTAGGCAAAGAAAAACAAAATAGTATTTTGGTGAAAAATAGATACACATCAGTATTTTTCTTTGCCTTTTTTCCCCCCAAAGGATAAACTAGGCTTGCTGGCACATTTGAAAGTATTTAGGATTATTCTCTCTGGTCATTACCATTGTCATGTCCATGCACATATAGACCTGTGAGCAAACTTGTCCCCTTGGTTATCTCTGTACTAGTTGCTATTCCATGATCACCTTCCAGAAGTGCTCAATGGCTGTGTGTTGTGCTCTCAGGAACAATGGCAGGTCATTTGTCAAACAGCTGGAAGCACGAGGAATATTTGCTTTTCAGTCCTGTAAATGTCATGACCTATGTTTTTATCAGTAGGGGGCTTTCTTGCCGTCTCCAGTTCTTGCCGTGTGCTTGTGCATCTTCCATCCAACAGCTCTCTCTCCTTTTGGGTGAGCTTTGAAAAATCTTCATGCTTTGGGATAACCCCAGTGCAGACCTCACGTATTGATGTACAGGAAGGAAGTATACTTAATGTACTGCAAATCTCATAAGTGTGTTTTTTCAGACCTAGCTGATGATGAGAACCAAGTGATCCTTCTGTGCAGTGGGTTCAGATGAAGGCTGGCTTTTGATTACATCTTTGCTTTTTAGATAAAGGCTGTTGCACATACTTTAGTTACACATATCTGGTCTTTCCCTGCCCTGTGTTGCCTGCTTGCCAACCAGTGCATTTACAACTTTTCTCCTACACTAGCTCCAAATGTGTTAATCATTTCAATCCCTGGAAAGAGGCAGTCTTCCTGAGTTGTCTGAGACTTCTTGAGGCCTTTTAGAACATGGAGAAGTCCCTTGTGAGGATGTGTTGAGCTTAGAGAGGTTTCCTGTCCAAAAACTGTTTTGTGTGTTTCATTAGGAAATTCAAGTTTAAGGTTTTGAGAGTGAAAATGTTGGTAAGATTTTTTTTTTTTAATAGTTAATACATTGTTTGCCAGCCTGTCCTCAGTAATCGGGGTGTAAATTACCTTTTGACCCACCTCTGATTGCCTTGTTGGGCTGGCAAAAGCCCTGTTGGGCACACTTGCACCAGCAAAAAAAAAAAAAAAAAAAAAAAAAGAGTGGTTTTCTTGGTACAGCTCTGGAGAATTACCAGAAGCTGTACCACTAAGTTCATCCTCCAAAATCAACATGAGACCTGCATTGGCTCTTCCCAGCAAACTGAAGTGTAGGTGTATTGATGAAGTGCTTTGCCACAGATGTGCAGTGGAGGAGCCTACTGATGTTTCCTTGAAATTGTCATTGGCATGAAATGTATTTCAGGGCTGCTAATGCTGTTTTTGTAACCACACAGTAAAGTTCTCCTGCTTTTGAAAGGGAAGACCAAGGATGATTTTGTATTGAGAAATGTCACAAACTCTCCTGGCTCTTACTGGCCTTGCTGGTGTCTCTTCTGTTTTGAGACTGAACACAAGCAGCCCAGGTATTGCTAGCATTGCTTTCTTGCTGTGAAAGAGCTTACCTTTTTATGTTGATTAACGATAAAAAAACGAAACTGTAACGTAGGTATAATTCCCCTTCCCTCTGACAGCCGTGTGATTTCCTGCCAGAGATGACGCTGTCATTTCTTTGCTATATTGCTGCTGCTGCTGCCGCTGCTGCTGCTGTTTTAAGTGGTTTGGTGTGTGAGCTTTCTGAAACAACATGGTGTGTGTAGGATCTTGTGGGTGACGAAGCTGTCTCTTCTCCCTTTCTCTCCTTGGTTTGTGCTTGTCTGTCTGCTGTGGTAGGTTTATTAATAAATTAAATACGTCTTTATTAGACATAATTTTGAGGAGGTTTGCATGTCCGTAGTTCGTAAGCAACTAAGGTGCCTCATGTTCAGGTCTGAGCAGATAGGAATCCCCTTGCACTCAAGAGGGCCTGATCCAAAGCCAGCTGAAGTTGGTAGGAAGACTCTTGCCAACTTCAGGTGGCTTTGCATCAGGCCTCACACTCCCACCTTTGTTGTGCCTCACTTAAAATGGTGCTTTTTCAGTTGTCTGTCTTTTTTTCTGGTTTGTGTTTTTTTTTTTTTCCTTTGTATGGTGCTGTGTATAACTTGAATATATTATGCACATATCCTACCCAATGGGTAGAACAAACAAACATACAAAAGCAAGTAGATGTTAATACTGTAAGATAATGTACAGATGATACCAATTTTAACACAAAAAAATGGCATAGACTTTGTGAATGCCAATCTGTGCTTGGTCATTTTTTGTAAGAAAGTTTGCAAATGAATGCATACAAATGACAAAAAGTCTATGTATTTTATTTTCCTATTAAATATCAATATAATATCATAAGGGAAGAAGGTTAAACAGATCCTTTTTGACTAGCCTGTGTATAGCAATTAGTCGTTTGATGCATCTTTGCGGTGAAGTTTTATTCTTTTTTTTTTTTTTTTAATGTGTCACTTTAAAAAAAAAGGAAAAAACCACAAAACAAACAAAACCTCCACAGCTTTAACCTTGCAACTAGATGCTTCTTGTATTGGTTGTTGCCTTGTATTGCTGAGTTGGACCAGTACTAGCTACTACTTCTCCAGCTGATACATTATTTATTATTAATCTTGATTGATTAACTTAGAAATGGGCTAAAACTTTTCAAACCTTTTTAATCACATCCTAGATTTGAAGTGAAGCTCAGACAAGTGGGAACAGACCCAAACCAACCCTGCAAAGTCAAAACTAGGCCAATGAGAGTTTTGTGACAACAGCCAGCCCTTGCTCTGTGCCCATGACTGGTGCACTGTGCTGCCACTACAGACTGTCCTTGGGCTTGGGGTGTGGATAGACTTGCTGGTGACCTGTGCTCTTGCAGGGTGGACAAGAATGGCTGCAGTTGATAGTGAGCCAAATACAGGGTTTGAGTAGGAGCTTTGACCTGGCAGCTCTGCTGCTGTGTTGGCCTCTGACAGCAATGGCTTAACCCAGGTTCATACAGAAGATTACAGAGAAATGCTTAGACCTCTTCAAACCCAACCCGGGAAGTGGTGTGGGGAGTAATTTGACACTTCAGCTTCCTTCCAGGCTCCCTTGGCAGTTTGGTTCTCCCCTGGCATCTCTCCGTGTTTGGCTCTCCATCCCCGTGCCCCAGCACGCTCTTTGGTAAAGCAAATACCTCAGGAAAACTCAACATGAAGTTCTAGTGTAGGGACTTGCAGATGCTGTACTTATTTTTCTAAACTGTTTGTTCTAAATATCCCAGGACAGTAGGTGATATAAAAGTTTATTGGTCCAAGACAGACTCGTGCTCTCACAGATGGATACCAACTAATCTTTCATAGATACTCCTGTCTGTATGTAGCTTTTTTTATACTTGCCAGGCTTTAACCACAGATGTAAGGTAGCAAGGCATTGGGAGATGTTTGAGATGGCGTTTTGGTTTGGTTTTTCAGATGATTAGCAAAGCGCTGTGCTAAAACTCAGGGGACCTTACCTGGGGCCAGTGAAGTCAGTGATGGGGCTTCCTCTGGTTTGAGTGGGCTTTCAACCCAGTCCGTCACGCTGGAGGATGGTGCCTTGGGGCACAGTCCTTCACTGCTTCCCTGTCAGCCTGAAGCATCTACACCTTTATCTGTAAATATCTTTTTAAAAGCCCTCACAGGAGTCCTGTATCTGAATGTTGATCATGGTTGTTTTGGTTTTCTTCTGTTTTAAAGAAGCGTGTTAAGTTTTTTATGGCCAGTTCTGCATCATCAATCCCTTACAGGTAGCTTGTATCATCACATCCTTCTGTATGTTGAGCTGTTCTGTCAGTGAGCATGTACCACAGGTAAATATGCATATTTCGTGATTGTCACTTGTTAATTCATTCGTTGTTTGTCAGGGCGTGGAGTAATTGTTTTGGAAGTACGCCTTTCCTGGCCACCTTCACGTTTCTGTTTGCACTGCAGTACCACTTCTGTGCATGAAGGAAGAAAAGCAAACAAAAAACCCCAGGCCTTGACTAGAAAGACTGTACAGAGTAAACCTCCTGCTGGAGGAATCTAGAGTAGGATTTATCATAACAAAACATGCATATTGAGTGGACCAAACACGAGCATGTCTCCTTTTAGAGGCACTAATCTGCTTTGAAGCTGCAGTGGAAAGAGCAGACTATCTATTAAGTGTATTCACAGCTGTGTTCACGCTTTTCCATTTACCACAAAGCACAGCAGGCAGCCAAGATTTTAAAAGGACTTTGAGCAGAAGTTACAAGAGCCTCAGGCATCATAGACCTGGACTGCAAAAATAATAATAATAATAATTTTTAAAAAATCACTTTAATATTCTTTAACAAAGCTTTTCTACTCATAATATAAAGACTACATAAGCGTTGATAGGGATTTTATCTTTGTATAACTCTCAACTGCCCAATGCTGCTGTGCTCAGAGCATTTCGTGATGGTATGTACACCAGTCAGGCTGTTACACTCAAAATTAACCATCAAATGCCTGTTTTTAGAGTGTTACCCTTTCTTTGTTGTTTCTTGCTAGTTATTTTACAGTGTAAAATGCTTTATTGCTGTATGGATTTTAAATTCTTTTTTGTATTTCCAACATTGTGGCTTTCAAGATCACATTTTCAACACATCTTATTTTTGTCCATTTTCTTTCAAGCTATTCTGAAATATGTACAGCACTATCAACAATATTTAATCTTTCTTTTAAAATTTATTGTTGTAAAACGAAGCTATTAAAACCAGTAAGTCTTTTTACAACTGTATTGGAATTTCTCAATAGCTGTTCACGTGATGCTATGACAAACCTGGCTTGCTTTATTTTTTATTTTTTTAAATTTTATTTTCTGTTTAACACAATTAATTTGTTGCTTATTTTCCACCGTAACTCCCAGTTATATACAGAAAAAGATTTCAACTGTTGTGTATCTGACTCTTTTAATTGAGCAAATGGTGATGTCCTAGTTTTTAGACCCAAGGTCTGTTTATTGCAATACTTTTAAAGGAAGATGTTGCTCTAAGTGCTGTTGTTAGTTTTAAATACAGATTTTATGCTTGTTCTTAATATGCTGTGGTTAAACCATGGCACAAAATTATTAAAAATTATTAAATGCATTTGTCTCCTGTTGGATTTATTTTTCCTTCGAAGTGGAAAAACCAAAAAGCTTGGAACACCAGAGTGGCCTTGGTGAAATAAGTACTTTTCTTTTTCCCTTGCTGGTTTGCTGCTGGCAGCCAGGTAGCAAAGGAATCTGAGAGGACTCAATCCTTGAAGCATTATGTGAGTGCACCAGGACGTGGATGTCTGATGAGGGCTCAAGGTCAGTGTTGTGACTCTCACACTCTGGTGATTAATGCTGGGATGGGTTTGGGTGTTTCTGCCCTGCCTCTGCCATAGGATGGGCTCTAGCAGGGAGCAGCCTGTCACCCGCTGGAGCTAAGTCTAGGCACTTAACCTAAGCCAGCTCGTGCTTTCAATTCCTTCAAGATTCCTCAATCTCATTTAAAGCCCTGCTGTTGGTGATGGCCTCTGGCACATCAGTGCTGACTGACCAGTGGGGGGATAAGCAATGCCCCCAAAGCACTGAGTTGCAAAAATTCTTAAAAAAAATGAAGATGCAAAATATGGCTTGTGGGAGGGAGATTCACAACCTGGTTTAAGAAAGCTGGGACATGCTTTGGTCAGTGCTTAAAACAAGAGCAATTGTGGTCCAGTAATGGGCTGAAGAGAGGGATGATACTGTTAGTAAGAAAGCAGATGAAAGGGTCCTGTGAAATACTCAAAGACTTGTCTGTGGTCATACAGATCTTTGCAAGGTAGATCAAATTCTCCCTGGCTGGTACCTTCCACTTTGCCAAACTAAAGCTTAACAAAACTGGGAATGAGCAGGTAATTTCTGTTCGTAAGTGTTTAAAGTGAAGCTTTATTTAGCATGATTTATTTAGCATGATAGTTATCTTTATATTTTATACCTGCGCTTGCTGGAGTTTGATGTCTGTGATGCTGAGTAGGAGCAAACCTGGGGCTTTCTTGCAGGTCTTTTCCAGGAAGAGGTGTGGGAGCCATGGTCCAGCCCTCATCTGACACCCTGCTATGGAGCTGCCTTTATATTCCACTCAGAAATGAACCAGGGGGGTTCCCCTTGCTGCTGTTCTTTTCAAACGCCTTTGTTCTTAAAATGTTACAGTACTTATTTTTGGGTCAAAAGTAACCATAATTTTTTCCTACAACCACCCTGAGTTTGCTCTCCTCCATCTACAGCATTTTAATTCTTATTTAATACTTAGAAAATTGCTAGTTCCTTAGTCCTTAGAAGCACTCTAAATCTCCAAGCTTCTGCTCCTCCTCTACTGTCTGAACCCTGAACCCCCTGGAAACTGCATTTTTTGAGCCTGCTTTGATCTTTTACTTAATCTGGTTTTAATTGTATTTATATTTGGTTTATAATATGCCATTCTGTTTGATTGTGTTTTAATATCACTGCCAATGGTTGCAACTTAGAGCTCAGCTATAAATGGGATGTCTCCTCTCAGTAGGGTTACTTTTTTTCTGCTAAAAGATTAATATAGTGGCTGCTGCAGTCCTGTGAAACCTCTAGGTCTGGCTTCCAGGCTCCCAGCAGTATTGTGTCTCATTACAAACACCCTGTTTTTAACATCCCAAACCCTTTTCTTCCAAAGACCCCTCTGTAATGAGACTTCGTTACTTAGACAAAAATTAATTAGGCTTCTCTCATTATCACTGTTTTGATCAGTTGTGCTTTAAATGAGTTCTAATTAAAATGCACATTTTAAAACCCTTACTGCTGAATCCTCTCCTAATAGCTTGCTTCTACTGGGTGATGCCCTGCTTTTTGTGCAGTTTGCATTGTGCTGCTTTTGCAGAATTCTAGTATTGACTAAGAAAACCAAAAACTTGCATGATTTTTTTGTGCTTGTTTTCTACGTTTTTTTTTTCCAGACTGGCTGCCAAATGATTGCTCCTGAGAGCCTGAGAATGGGGATTAGAGCTGAAACATTGAATTCTTTACATCTGGTAAAATTGATGAGCTGAGTTTCTCAGTGTCCTGTATAGTCAGTAACCTTGCTTGTCCCCAGAATGTTCCAAAACCGAAGGGGGAAGCTATATGCTGTAGTTGTTACTATTTAACTGCAAATTTCTGCTTGCCTTAGGTGTTCCAAGTTGCCTTAAATACATTATTTATTTTGGCAGGACTGCATGATCCATCCTGGGGGTACCTGCCACATGCTAAACCAGTGGATGCCCTGCTATGCTAGAGGGGGACATTTGAAGGCTGGCTCTCCTTAATAAAGGGAGATCTGTAAATCAGATAAAATATTTTCTATCCTTTAATGGTTTCCACCATGAAGTGTGTTGCAAAACACCAACAGAAAGGTGCTGAAAGTATTTTAAGGATGAGGAAACAGACATGAAGTACATGCCAGGTCTCAGCGCAGCCTATGGCAATGCTGGGAATAACCTTTCCCTCGCCACCATTCCCAGTCCTTCCACTTGCGAGGTGCAGTTTTCCTCTGCTCACTTCCAACACATCCCACTGTCTTGTACAGAGCTATTTTCTGTCTTTGGCAGGGCGTTGAGCAAGCAGCCAGGACATAGCTACCCCTTGTTCAGAGAAAGAGGGCATCTTTTTCATGGCAGCCAAAATGCCACCCTTGAGCCCCCATCCATGCCAACACCAGATCATTCCAGCTTAATTTAACATTTGCAGACATTACAGTGATTGACAGTCGAGTTGAGTGGAAAATTCCAGTTTAATCCTGCTCTGTGTGCCACAGACATGGGCTCAGACAGCTTGACCTACATTTAACCCTGGGCAGCAAGAAATTCTTAGGGGAAAAGAGAAAAAGTAGTTTTCATCTCAAAGCAGTGAGAACATTCCCACTTATTACATATCCCTGAGTATATGCATACACATGTAATTGTGTTACAGTGCTGTGAATTTTTATGAGCTGAGCCAAGTTTGCCCTGGTTGGCTTTCCTTGGTGAAGAAGACACACAAGTCAAATATAAAAGCACAAATGTGCTTTCATAGCCATTCAGCAGGGTTTATGGCAACGGCAAAAGGGATAGGAGCTAGTTCTTTCCTCACAATGGGGTTAGGATTGTAAATGCTATAAAATTTGCTTGTGCTGCAAACCTTATAGCTCTTGGGGAAAAAGCTGATGAGCTGGTAACTTCAACTAATGTACTGTCAGGAAAAGCCTAACAGGTAAGGCTTGACTGAGGGACTGCAGAGTCAGTCTTGTTTCTTTGACCCCCCTCCTTCTGCAGATCAAAGGTGCTGATAGTGACTGACTATGTTTGTTTAGGGAAGTTACTGGTGCAGTGCTGGGTGTCACAGCTTTTCAGCAAGAGGTGCGTTGGCAAACATGAAAAGCCCTGTGGCTGAGTGATAACTGCATTAACTACTCAGCATGCAAGCCCTCTCACCTTCTACAGCCATGCTGGATATTATACCTATAGATAAGATAATGTGCATGCTATCTCCAGCCATATGCTAGGGCAAACATGCACTTTACTATAAAATTGTGCTCTGTCAGGGAAACGGCATCAGGTGCACTAAAATCACCGTCTGACAGTGACACAGAAGTGAAGTGCCTGTCTGCAGTAAAACTGTACTCGAGAGTAAACCATGCAGCTGTAACTTGAGTGCTGCTTATGCACAGGCACTTTGACTTCATTCTTTTGAAGGAGATTGTCTGTATGTGGGTCTGTGCTGTGCAGAGGTGTGAGGGCTAGGGCACAGCAATCCAGCAATAGAAGAGACACTGTTAGTACATTAGGCAGAACTCTGAGTAGTCCTTGTATAAAATGACACTGTGTTATCTTTATTTTCATGGCTTTTCTAATCTAATCCAGGATGAAAATTAAATTCAGGTATTTGGTTAACCATATCATTAGTCATCAGTTAGCCAAGGCTAAGAAATTACCTTTTCTCCACTAGAATTCATCCAAAGGTCTCCTTCTGCATTAAAACACAGCTGCCACATCTGGGAGGTAGCTGGAGGCCACAGCTGTGTGCAGGCACATGTTTTTGGAGGAAAGGTGTTCCAAGGCAGCTCTCAGGCAGTGCCTGGATAAAGAGTCAGTTCAAATGCACTGGTGGAAATGCTTGTCAGTGCCAGCTGAGGGTACTTGGCACCACTTACTGCAGAGTCTATTCAGCTGAAGGGTAAGTACAGCATCACTGCTCATCTCTACCTTCTCTCATGTTCTCTCAGATTCACGTCCTTATGAGATCTGGCAACTCTTTTGGCATTTATGAACAAATCCATATGAAATAGTGATAACAAAAAGATGTGTGGTAAACTTGCAGCTTCTGTATTTAGAACCTAATCGTGGAGCTGGATTTTGTCTGCACCTGTTTGTGACCCCAGATGGGAGGTCATTAGTAAGCACAAGGGCCAGGTCAAGGCAGTGTTCACAAGGAGCCTGTGCTGTCTCTCCGTGCCTGCTTTAGGTCAGCAAGGCAGCCCACTGAAATGACCACTGCTGGGTCTGTTCCACTACCAGCCCCCCAGCAGTACAGTTTTGATTCATATTAAATGTAGGATCCCAACTACATTTCTGATGGATTCAGCATAGCATTTCAAGTGGAAGTTGTATCAGTTTTATGACTTTATTCTGATTGCAAGAGTACACCAGATTCTTGATTCAGCATGAGCTTGAGAGGACAGACAATTTGAATCTGTAATGACTCAGACTGGCAATGGAGTTTACTTGAGAACTGTAGCATGTTTGGGCATTATTCCTAAACAAGCCTGAATGTGTTCCCTCCTCTGTGATTGTCCAATCAATTCATCAAAATCAAGCCCAAACTTAACACTACATGTTACCCTGTGGGCTTTTGAAATCAAGATGTATTCTTTCTACTTAAGAAGATCATAAAAATAGGCAGCTAATTGCCAGGGGATAATTTCAATTCTCTAATTATTGTTGTTGCTAATGGTAAGTCATGAACGAGGATGAATGTGATGCAATGCCCTAAGCTGACACCCTGAAGGGGACACAATCAGAGGAATTTGTTTCAACTTTGGCTCCAGCACCATCTTGGGTCACTATTTTCGCTCTGGCCTGTTATCAGGTCACAGCTTTGGCTCCAACCCCGCTCAGAAGGCTCAGCTGCATCTTCAGCTTGGGCACTAATTTCAACTGTGACTGGCTCTGGTCCTTGTTCAGGCCATTATTTTGACTGGCCCCATTTTCACTATTGCTTCAGCTCCAGTCATTGCTTAGGCCAAGATTTCAGGTCCACTTGGGCTGAGACTTCAGCCATTCCTCTGTCAGAGCCTGACTTTTGTTCTGGGCCCATCTTAGGCCATGATTTTGACTCTGGGTCCTGCTCAGGATGTAAATTCAGTTTTGGCCCAATATTGAGCTACTGTTTCCGCTCAGCTCCATCTTGGTCTGTAACTTTTGCTCCTGCTTGTTTCAGGCCAATACTTGGATGCCAGCCCAGCATTGGTCATAGGTTTGGTTCTGGCTGTGTATAACTCTTTGAGCTGAGCTCCAGCCCCTGCTCCTTGCTCTTTCTCTTCAGCTCCAACTTGGTATCAGGCTGTCACTTCAGCTCTGGCTCCTGGCTGGGCTGTGATTTTGGTTCTGGTCTCATCTCAGGCTGTGACTGCAGGTTTGACCTCTGTTCAGGCTGTGAGTAGAGATCAGGAGCCATCTTGGGCCTCTGTCCTGTCTCCAGCCCCATCTTTGGGAATGATCACAGCTCCAGGACCTATCCTGAGCCACAGCTTTGATTCTAGTCCCATTTTGGGTCATGAGCTTGTCCCCTGCCTGATACAGGGCTCTGACTCCAGCTCCAGCTCAGGCACTCACGTCTGGTCTGCCCCTGCTTGGTCTTTGATTCTGCTCTGCCCTTCTCAGTCTGTGACTTTGGGTCCTGCTTGATATTGGGCAGCAATTTTGGTTCTGGTCCCTGCTTGGGCTGTGACTTCAGCACTGGTGCCAAATTGAGCTGTTAACCTCAGCTTTGTAGAGATATTGGAGTGAGACTTCATCTCCTCCCATCTATGGCAGCAATTTGAGCTCTGGCTCACCTCAGGCTGCTACTGCAGCTCTGGCTCAATACTGGGCCAAGATTTTTGCTTGGTCCCGTCTTGGACTGAAACTTGGCTTCAGCCCTGTCTCTGGCCATAACTTTGGCTCTGGCCATTGTTCAGGTGTCTTCTTTGGGTCTGCTCAGGCTTTGGGTCTGGCCCCTCCTCCGGAGGCTGCTGCGACTTGGACCATGGCTTTGGCTCTGGCCTCGTCTTGGCTTGTGACTTTGTCTCCAGCCACATCTTCATCTGCAATTTTGGCTCTAGCTATTGCTCAGGCCACAGATTTGGCTTCATTTCCATCTTGGGCTCCTGCTTTGGCTTCAGTGTGATCTCTGATTGCAGTCTGGGTTCTGGATTGGTACTGGGCTGTGACTTAATCTCTGGCCTGATACTGGCCAGATGCTTTGCCAACAGCTTGATAGTAGATCACAGCTTGGGTTCTGGCCTTGATTGGGAGGCTATTACAGCTCTTATTTGGGCTGCCACTTCAGCTTCAATCCTGTGTCAAGCTGTGACTTTGACTCTGGCTACCTCACCATCTACATATTTGTCTCTGCTTTGATACTCAGTTGCAGCTTTGGCTTTGGTCCCTGCTTGCTTCATGACTTCAACTTCAGCCTGTTTCAGGCTGCAACTTTTTGCTTCTTGGAAAGTGGTTTTAGCCCTGTTCCCTGTTCAGTGAGTAGTGGCTTTTTTGAGCCATGTCTTCAGCTCCTGTCCATTGTGAGGCCATGAGTTAGGCTGTTTTTGGATCAGGGCTTCAGCTCTGCTCCCTGCTCCAACCCCTGTGAGGATCATGACTTCAGTTCCAGTCCCACACTGAACTGTGACCTTGGCTCTGGCCCCATTTCAAGGCACAAGTTTGGCTCCAGCCCCGTATCAGACTGTGATTTCGGCTCCAACTCCATCCTGAGCTGTAACATCAGTGGTGGTGCCATTTTTGCTGCATCCTTGGCTCTTGCTCAAGCTCAGACCACGTCTGTGGCTCTGGCCCCTATTTGGGTTGCTAATTTGTCCATTGTCATACCTTAGGCTGTCACTTTGCCTCTAGGGGAAATCTTGGGCCATGGCTTCAGCTCTGACCCCATCTCTAGATGTGACTCTAGCTCCCTTGCAATTTGAGGCCATGATTTCAGCTCCAGAAACATCCTGGATCTCTGAGATAGGTCTGGCCTTAATACCAGGTTGCTACTTCAGCTTCAGTACCTGTTTGCTCTGTGACTATGTCTAGGGCTGGATAGCAGGTTGTGGCTGTGGCTGTAGCCCCATGTTGGTCTGTGGCTTCATCTCAATGGCATTTCTGGGCATGATTTCAGCTTTGGCCCAATACTTGGCTGTGACTTCAGTTCCTGCCCTATCTTGGACCCCTACCACAACTCAGATTTCGCTCTGGTCCCTGCTCAGGCAGTGAGTGCCACAGCAGTCTGGGCAGCAATGTAGGCTCTGGCCATGGCTTTGGTTCCAGCCCGTCTTGGGTTATGAATATTTTTGTCTCTGGCACTACCTCAGGTGATGACTGCTGTTTTGTCCTGTACAGGGCCATGATTTTTCTTCCAGTCCTGGTAGGGATGTTATCTTGACTCTCTCTCTGCTGCAATTTCGGCTCCGCGCAGTGCTTGAGCTTTGATTTTGTCTCCTCCCCATCTTGAGCCACAACTTAGGCCCCAGCCAAGCAGCCAATTGTGACATTTGCTCTGGCGCTGCTGATTTGCAACTTCAGCTCCAGTCCCATCTTGGGATGTGATTTCAGACCTGCCCCCTGTTTGGATCTTAACATCTGCTTCGGTTCCATCCAGAGGCCCCAATTCTGACACAGATTTCCTGCTTTGATCCCAGCATCTGAACTCATCTGGGGATGCCCAGCCTGCTCAGGCTTAAAATTGAGCACTGTCTCAGCTTCAGGTCCAGCCCCATCCCAGGTTGTGACTTGGTCAACTCTCAGGCTGTAACTTTGGTTCCAGGTCCTGCTTGGGCACTACTTCAGCTTTTGCTTGGACTATGACTTTGTTTTCAGCTTCTGCTCTGGCAGGCACTGAGTGCTTTTGTGCCTGTGCCTAGAGCAGAGGCAGACAAGGCGATGCTGTGCAGTGGTGTTACGTGGGAGGCAGGGAGCAGACAGCAGTGGGGGAAGTTGCCAAAGCAGCCATTTCCCTGCTGTACACGTAGTGATGGATGTCTTCAGTCCTGCTCTCACCAGATTTCTGAGGCTTTGCAGAGGTGCAGGGATCCACACCCCACCCACCCTCTAGAGCCTGAGCAACAGCCCTTTCCTACGAGGATGCTGAGCTGTCAGGGGTAAAAAGGCAAGCCCTGTTAGCACTGACTGAATGGTCCTGTGGGCAATGGAAGATGCTGCTGGGCTTCTGTCTGGGCTTTTCACCTCACCAAGGACTGGGCACTCCCTTGCTTGGGTCACTTGTGGGCTGCCTCAGGGCCTCTTGGTGCTGTGGCCAAACTGTCTGCTCTCCCAGGCCATGGCACCTGCTCCCCTGTCCCTTCTCTGCAGCTGAAGGCTCTCACTGATGCTGCTCCACCTTAAGGGACACTGCTGCCACATGAGTGTGCCAACTGTGCTGGCTTGGGCACCAGGAGGCCCTGTGCTATCCCCAGGTGCCCCTTGCTTGCCCCAGCCTGCCAGCACAGTGCAGGCACACTCCAAAGGGTGGTGGCCCCTGGCTTCCAGCCATGCAGACTCACGCTAAGTCTGACTGTCACCAACAAGAACTGCACCTCAGTATCATGGCAAGATAATTTATAAGTGAGATACAGGATGAAAGTCAACTTTAGCCTAGTTAAAACTGCGGCATAGCTGGATACCTGCTGGGCACTCAGTGGCCTTACATCCATTCCGTGGATGGCGCAGGAAACTCCCCAGGTGGTCTCTGCACTGAGGCAATGCCCTGATTCTGTATGAGGCCAGTTTGAGATAAGGTCACCAGCACAACCAAGCACGTGACTAATTGTCACAAAAGCTCTCGAGGTCAGACTTCCAAAGTCTTGAAGATTTCCCCTCTCAGTTTGTATTAATGGATCCATGTAACTGTGTGCTTTAATTGGCATGCTGGGTGGAGGATGTGGCTGTCCCAGAAACTTCTCAAGCTTCTCCATGCTACAAAATTGACGAGCTACACAGAGGAGGCACCTGCCAAGAGTCACTCTGAGCTGTTCCTGCAGCTGCAGAAATGATCACACAGGACAGTCAACCCCAAGTCAAACAGCTTTTGTACTTAGCATTAGTAGAGATGGATCATATAAACACTGGCATGGTCACAGGCCAGCTGGACAAGGGAAAGGGCAAGAAGAGGTGGTGTAATGAACAAGTTCTAACATGTCCAAGGGCTAAAAGCTCATCCTAGGACACCAAGGTGCTCCTGTGCAATCTCTGCCATGTGTAAAGAGACAGATCCTTCAGTTGCACTGAAAGGGTCCCTTATGTGGCCCCAGACTGAGAGTGACCATTACTGGGGCACACTTTGGGCTTTGCAGGGTCCTGCAGGACATGGGTGACACTGCCCCCAGAAGTGGGAAACCAGAACAAATGCCAACATCAGACAAATGTGTGCGTGGGGACAGTAAGGAAAAGCACACTAAAATAGAAAAACAAAAGAGCATCTATTAACTCCAGTCCTACAGTAGTACTTAGCAGTATAAGAGTTCACAGAAATATTTTTTTAATAATATTTGTCAGAAACATGGCACTTTACATCTTCAGGTCACTGAATATACAATGATTATTCCTCACAACATCCCTGTGAGGTAGGCATTAGATTGCAGTTACTATTTTACATGTGGACAGAGGCAGAGAAGTATGTATTCAATCCTGCACAATTAAGTTAATGAAGTTCAACTCACTTAAACACAGAGAGTCCCTCAGTGACTTGAATGAGAACAGGACAGTGGGGCAGAGCTGATATTTCATCAGCTATGTTTCTTCACTCCAGTCAATTGCAAAGCTCAGGGTCCAACTCTGTTGCTTCCCCGTGTCCCCCTGCCAAAAAGCACCTTTGTAAACAACTTACACATGCTAAGTTGCTACAAAGTGAGATCTGTAGTAGAAATAGGAAAAACACACTTCAATTTAGTCTATATTTGAATAAGACTGAGAGAAGTTTGCCTGCCCAGTCAAATAGAACAGTTTCAACTTTAGTCCTTTATGACATCTGAGACAGCATTTCCGCCTTCAGGTATGAATAAGTGTTTGCTTGACTTAAGCTAGGGGAAAAAAGGTTTGGTAGACTGTGATCGCTGTCTCAGAAATCATGCTTATTTTAGTCAAATTGTTCTACTGAAGTCTGAGGGATTTCTGAATAGCAGGAGGAACTCTGGGGTTTAACTCTAGCTTTCCATGTGTTTAAGAAGCCCCTTAGTATAGCAATTTCCCAAATAAACTTCTCTTTCAAATTTTTTTGTTTCAAAAGTGAAATAGAGCAAGTTTGTAAACTTTAACACAATAAACAATTCCTAGTGTTTAATATACAATTATTGATTAATTTCATTTAATGACTTTCTACTGTAAATCAACTTCAGGAAACAAAGTATACTTGACAGTATGGCTACTGTGATTAACTCATCTTCCTATAGCTTTCAGTTGAGATTTCTGAAGAGATGCACTGTCCAAGAAAGATTCATAGTCTCAACCTGTAAACCACTGCAGCCTGGCTGAAGCCAAGGAAGCCACTGTAATTAACTCCTGCTGAGTAGCTGATCCATCAATTCCTTCATGTGCAGTATCAGTGACAATGGTCTGCTCCAAATTGAAAGATGATCACGATTGAAGAGGCTTGGGTCCACATACTCTAAAAACCTAAACATGCTGCCCTTCCCAACAGAGAAATCTTCATTCTCATTTAATGGAAAGCTCAGTCTTGTGGAACAATGGCTGTGCACTATGATGGGAGAAAAACAGAGTAGTGGTTTTTGGCAGAAATCACCTTCATCTTGAGGAGGAGGATGTGGAAAAAAAAAGAGGGAAGAGTAATTGTTAACATTATTACCAAGGGACATGTTACCTTCTAATCTGAGATTCACTTTTCCTTCTGTAAATTGAAACTTTGTCACAACCTCTCCCCAAAGGAACTTTAACCTTTAAATCCACATAGCAATTGTAGTCTCCAGACAAGGGGCAAAAAAAAAGAAAAAGAAACAAAAAAGAAAAAAAGCTCAGAAGTGCACTTTGCATATCCTGCCTCACAAAGGGTTAAAGTGCTAAGTTTGATATATCTAAAAATTAAGCATCTCTCCTACTCCTTTATTTTTTTAAATGAAACTTTATCTTTGGTTTCTTGTATCTTCCCTGTAATTTTATCCTTTGTTTCCTCCATCTTCCCCGTAATTCTATCCTTTGTTTCCTCCATCTTCCCTGTAATTCTATCCTTTGTTTCCTCCATCTTCTCCGTAATTTTATCCTTTGTTTCCTCCATCCTGTCTTGTAAGTATTCCTTTACTGGTGGTGGTGTGGACATGTAGCCGTGCTTACGTAGATATTTAACTGCGACAGATGTTCCTCCCAAAGTCACAGTGTATCTGGCAGGAGTTGCAATCTTAAAGAAACCAGAGAACACACCACATAAATAAAACAGGAAAATAACATCTACCGAAAGGTATTTTTTTATGCTGAAAATTTATTTTGACTAGTGACAGATTCTAAAGATGTCTTCAATTTATAAGGAAATAAGCCAGTTTACAGTGCATCCCCTAGAAATGCATACCTTTTACCTAAAGTATCATTTAGTCAGAGCCAGCAAAGGCATCAGACTTGCCTTAAAAAAACTGATCAACACACAAACCCTCCCTGTGCAGCTTGTAGGACACGCATTCGGCATCTTGATGCAATTCAGAACAGACTGCATGTGAACACTGAGTTTCTTCCAACACTGCCAGATCTCCCAGCTATAACAACATCTTTCTATTTAACCGCGTCTATTTATTGGTCTCTTTTAGGCACAGGAAAAATTGGACGGAGTGGTACTTTCACATTTTGTTTGGGAAAGTAACTCCTTTGAAAACAGAAGAAGCACATCACTTTTGGAAATAAAACAAATGAGTGGCACCTACAGCAAATACTGTACGTTGTTTTTGAAAGGTCTGACATGTTTCAAGTTTCCCAAACACAGACTTTGCACACACAAAGCAATAAAAGGAAACCCAAACCTGAATCTAAGCAATTGATTCAAATGGACAATGAAAATACTTGAGAGTGATGGACAACTAAGGGGAAGACAAAAAATCATCTAGGATAAAAATAACTGTACTTTTATCTGGAATTCAATGAGGCTTTTACACTTTACCTCTTTGTCCCTGCTAATTATGTCAGGGATACAGAAGAATAACTTAATAACTTAATTGCCACCTCAGAGGGCTGCAATAGTTCTCCAGGAAAGAAGTTATTTTAGAAATACAGACAAGACTCCTCGAAGGAACACAGAGCACATATCAACTTGCATGGGACTTTTTCTACCACAAAATGAATGCTTAAGTACATGTAACTATTGAAGAAAGCTAATTAATTCTTTCTGCTGTAAACAAGTAAACCCTGTTAAGTTCACCAGGCAAGACTTAGAGCTTATTTACAAACTATAATTATACTTACTTTATACAATGCATATGCAGTTAGTGCATTTCCACTCTGGGAATTTTTCAGGATGTCTACTACGCTGTCTGGTAAACCAATCAACTCTAGGAACGGAACAACATTCACCCCACTATAAAAGAGAAAAATATTGGTAACTTGAATGGGAATTTGAAACCTGTACAGTAGTTTAGAGCACTATTTTTATTCTTTATTTCACAAACTTTGTAATTTGAGAACAAAATGTTTTTTTAATCTAAGCAATATACTTACAGGATTTTTGTTTCCGACCACAGGAAAATTAATGTTCTTTTCAGCATTTCAAAAGGTGACCCATTTTATTATCCCTGTTGGGTGGAATAGCTTCTGACTTACCTGTGTCCCAGTTTACGTTTGGAGGTAAGTAGATGTAATGGTGGTAAGACAGCTACTCAGGCTCCAGCTGTGCATGTTCAATATTATGTTCCATTTTGCCTAAAATTACCTTTTTTCTTTTTTAAATTTTCAGACAATGTTCTCCATTCACTTTTAAATATATCAAACAAATGGAATGTGGCAAAAGAGAAGGAAGCAATATGTTATATGGACAAGACTTCAGGGGCTTGGAGCTCACTTGTTCTACTGTGTCAATATAAGGTGTTAAGATGGGTGGGGGGAGCTCCTTCCACAATTTCTTTCTATTTGAAATCCAGGGAAGCACCAAAGGAGAAAAGAAAGCTCATCTTTATATTACAGAAGAAAACTACACACAGTTATAGAAGACCTGAGTTTCCAATATTTAGAGGTTTTGTATTATCCATTATCCATTTCTATCTAATATTTTAAGCATTCTTCTGAGCATGCAATCACATTAGCATTAGGAACAGTAACAGGCAGTAATTTACCAGCAGTTACTAGAACCAACAGTCTGAAGGCCTGTTCCCAGAGTAGGAAATGGAGACCTAGTAGGAGCTGAAAGACAGCACTAACTGTGCCATTTCATAAACCACCACTGATTAGTCTCGTATGAGCAGTCATTCTGAAAGTTATTTTTCCACTTCAAGAGGGTGCTGCTCCTGTGGCATAACAAACCGAAGCTTTGTTATAATTAGTTTAATTAGTTTCTAGTTGAATATTTCAGTTGTTTTTATGTGCCAAATACCTACTTTAGCAGCAGGCTTTAGAGTTTCAAGAAAAGTAATCTCCACTCAATCTGAAATGTCTGGATGTAAGCACCAAACTGAATTCATCCAAAGCAAAATATTTTTATAGCTCAAGACCTTTATTCCTCTGACATGAGCTAAATTTAGAATGACATTTGGATCTATAGCTCCCAGAAAGGGCAATTATGCCAGCTGGTTAGAGTAACTAAAACAAACACTTGTGCAGTAAGGCATTCTGATGTCAGAGTTACATCCTTGCCACCACAAACCGTTGTTGTTTCATGCTTTCTATTATTAAATATACAACACCAGCAGTCCAGAGATAAACATTTGCTCATATTTAGCAAACTATTTCCAGATAAATAAAACCTCTTCATCTGAACTAGCAAACTATCAGCTCATAATTGATGTAGTAGTTCTTTTCTGATAAATGCCATTTTCCAGAACGGTATCTAGCACATGCTATAACTGAAAGAAACTAAAATTAGAATACTTAGTTTATGTCTTTTTTTTTCACCACAGAAATACTTAATTTCCAATTCAAAAGTATAGTCTACAGTAGCAATTTTTTCAGTGGGTGGCAGGAAAGACAGGAAACAGCAACAAAAAAGGAAGGGATACACATAGGTTGTGAACAGCTAAGTGAGGTAAATCCATGAAGTGAAAATTCAGTTATGAGGAACGATGAAGCAGGGAGGAAGTGGTAAAATACCCTGAAGTCCAAGGGCAAAAAAAGGATAAAGGTCTATAAAGATGTCAGCTAGCCATTCATAATCAGGATTCCAAATCCCTATCTTTACCTTTTGAGAGGTTACTAATAATTTCAATGCTGTTTACATCCATGAATCATTTTGGGGAAGTCAGCATTCCTTTAAATGTTAGCAACATACCTGGTACACAGCAATAACTGCATGGTAATCGTATGTACATGACACTCTATATACTTGAATCCTATATACCTTCAATATTAATCTTATGCTTTAGTCAGAAATTTAGCCACATTTCTCTTTTAAATATAAAGACACTTTTTAACATGCAATAATTTATATGTCCTTTCACTAGCAGATCTCAATTCAACCACAGTATTGGGCACTGCAACAAAATATCAACTTACTTCATGGCTGCATAGTAAAAGGATCCAAACCATACAGTGGAAGTCAGAAGGTGCACTGGAATCATGACTTTTCCATACTGCTTAAAGGTTTTCTTGAATCTCTGAACAAGACTAATTGATTTATCTTGTAATGGATCAGGTTCTGAAGAATCTGACTCTGCAGGGCTCTGCTTGGACGCATCAGTGGCTGAAGGCAAAGGATTTCTCTCTTCTGGTACTTTGTGAGAAGAGTCTGCTGGCTGTGATGAAAAACCAGTTTTCTTTGAAGCAAAGTGAGCTGCACCTGCATGAAGACATCTTTTAGGAGGGTCCAGTGCCAGAATCACTTGCATCCCACATTAGACAACACAGACTGTCCTTTTAAGCACTGAAAGACACCAGTGCGAGGAAAGAACCAACACGTCCCATGCGCCAGCTGAGATGCAGAATGTAACAGACTCCGCTGCATTTTGATGAAGTGTGGATGAGGTTTCTATAGAGAAGAAACAAGAGTAAACAAACTGCATTTCAATGATGTGATTTCTATTTGTTCCAATGCCACTTGAAATTCTCAAATTTTAAATGGCTTTCTATTTGACTTTAAAAAGCTTTTCCATATCTTTCTTTGCAGAAATTGTTACCTTCTAGAATTAAGGAAATAATTTTCTAATTTCTTCAACATTCTGAACTAAAATAGCTCCTTCACTTAACATACTCTGCTCCTCACTGCTAAAATCATCACTCTTCTCCTTAAAAGCATTTTTAGGATTTTAGTACTATCTACTGCTTTTATCTCCATAACCTGCCATTGAAAAGTTACCCTTAAACTTCACTCATAATATGAACTGATAGCTTGAGTGATACTTTGAGCCTACATAAATGCATTATAAATTAACTGAAGTAAGTGCAATTAAAATTTATTTTTGGTGTCAGTGCATTCTTAATTTTTCATGTTTCATACTATTTTCAGCTGAAGTTCATACAATTGAAAAAACCCCAATAGAAATAATTATTAATAATCAAGCAATAGCCTAAATAGTAACAAACCTAACTGTAACAGCCTGCCAGTAACATCTGTCAGGAAGGGGGAAGGTACTGTTGAATGTCATATGTTAACATGAGCAAAACTGAATGGCAATTTTCCAAGTATTGCAATGCAAAGAATATTTCAAAACAGTGGAATAACCCAGTTAACTTTACGATTTTGAATACTCACCAGTTGCTCCTGAAAGTCTGAAATAACTATTGAGAGGTTCCCCATAAAGAAGAAAGGAATTTTGTTTTGTATGCTTAGACATCAAGAAATAATTTTTCCCCTCAAAATGCATGCTTTAGAATTGTGAATGAAATATTCTCTCCTTTCCTTTATTCAGTGGCTGCATATTACAGAACTAACATTCCTTCCTTCCAAAAAGAAAAAAAAAGGTGATGCCAATTGATGTAACAAATGCCACTTATGTTAGTTACATGACAAGTTTTGTATATTCCTAATGCTTTTTCATTTTTAATTGTCACAACAATTCTTTATCCAAACTAGAATCAAGTTTAATTGAAACTTTGTATCTGCTTTCCCTTCACCCTGTAGCCTTAGATATATGCCAGGTGCTTTAGCAGTGAATTTTTCTAGGCTGCAGAAAATGATCAATACTTCCTAATACAGATAAAAGTAAAAAAAAATAAAAAAGTGAAACCACACATACCCTTTATTACTTTCTAGATATGGTAAGGTTTGTATCTTCAAAAAGCTGCAACTCTTCCACTAGTTCCCCACCTTTCAAATATATGTCTTGAACACATTGATGACCCTGCTAAAGTGAAAAAAGGGCACGTTTAGAGAAATAGCAACAACAGGAAATTAACCCTATGAAGATTTCTGGTGAGCTTGAAACCTTGCTACTGAAGAAGTTATTGGTGTAAATTCCATTTGAATAGTGACATGCTAATGGGAAATTTTTTTCTGTGTAATTTTAGAAGTTCCTCAACCCTGAATTACTGTTCTCTTCCAAGACAGGAAAGTTTCATAATCCAAATGCATCTGTTGGAACATTCCTGCCTATATGTTTTCTACGTAGTGTTATGCTGCTGTTGTGCTTGAATTAATGCAATTACTAGAATCACAATGTTTGATGTGGGGAAAAGAGGAATGGTTTCAGACTGCCTGGGAATCTCTCTGTTGTTTGTGACACACAGACACACACTTTTGTTGAACTCCTACTAATAGGAGGTGCTGCATCAAGAGGGAAAAAGGAACTTGTGTCTCTATATAAGGAAGCAGTTGCTCCCTCCTGTTGAGTTATGAACTTGGTGGGAGTCAAGAAGTGCTGCTGCTGCTCATGGAGCAGTAAATCAGGTACAGGTACTGGCCCTCCAATGACTCAGTTTTCTGTAAGACTTCACTGGAAGCAGCAACTGCTTGTGGTATCTCTAGTTTTACAAGAAGCACAGATTCTTGTAAAACTGACTTCTGAAATCCAAATGCAATTGCTTCTCAAAAGAAGTAGTGAAAAGACTCAGCAAACCTCAAGTGTTCAGATGGCACTCTGTCATGTGCCAACTACTTTATAGTAGATTTATAGAAATCGTAACAACAAACGTGGAACATGACAACGGCATTCCTTGCCTATTGCCACTTACAGTTCTTTCCTGAGGGATAACACTCTCCACAGAGAACTGTTTTCCCCTCTCACTAATATTTCACAACACTGAGCATCTGCCCTAAGTACGTTTTCTCAATATCCAGCCAGCAGACTCAGCAAAATGCACCCATCTATGGGAATCTGGGGGCTCTTGAGTCAGACTTCTACTGTTCACCAGTACCTTATTGAAAAATACCTGTTCCAAACAAGCTTTGCAAATTGCCACCATACAGCATGGGGGAAACCATGATTTTGAGTCATTAATGTTATTAACAGGACACTGCATTCTAGCAGCCTTGGAAAAAGATCATTCTTCAGTACAGAACTAAGAAGCTGAACAAGCATTTCTGAATTTTTCCATTCCTTGTAGTGTACATACAGAGCACTGCTTCTAGGTTTTGCATTCCAGCACTGTCCAAACACCTCTGACCCACTGCAGTGGCTGCAGAACACTGGTGTAGGAAATGGTTCCATTCTCCTGAGAGTGGTCAGCACTGTGTCCAATTCTCATCAGGCAGCACACAACACTGTGACCAGTAAATGAGTTTCAAGGCCTTTGCTCACCGAGTTACATACACCGTTAAAGCAGAGAAAGTTCTGGGGCTATTACAAGACTTGCCATGCCACTTTTTGTTTCTATATTCTCAGATGGACTTAAAAGTCATTAATTAAAGGCTTTTTTCTCCATGATGCACAACCTAGGAGGTCAAAAGGAATGTTCTCTAAACATCTATAGTAGACCCTGAAAAGGTTTTGCACCTTGTAAGCAGATAGCATGGTTCTAGCTGATATTCTGCACAACTGCTCACTGTTTGTTTCTCCACTTTAAAATGTGAAGAAGCCCAATAGCTTGATCTATAAGGAAAGGCTAAGATATGACAACGCTTACGTTTGAGAGAATAAAAGAAAACATATTTTTTGAAACAAGGTTAAAATTTTCCTAATGACCTTACTGTGATTCACAGGTACGTGCTTTGCTTATTTAAATGAACAAAGGAGAGACCTTTTGAAGCATTGGTACACAGAGCATTGCACTGCTATCCAGAAGCACTGGGATGGGAGAAGTATTATAATGGTTACAGCATGATGTAGGAAAGGCACAAGAATAAAGTAACAGACTAATACAGCATATACTTTGTAAATTCATTTTAAAGAAACAAATATTTTTAACGGGGTGATATGTGCAGCTGCTCAATTGTAATACCTCGGTTACTTGGCTGAACAAAGCAAACGAATCTTTAACATGACAGATACAGTACACAATAATTATGGTTGGAGGTCCAAATAAATATGAAACTAGCTGTTTCATCCCTCTAAAACATTAAATGAATACAGAGAAACTTGTCCTTTCAGACAATTAGTGAAAGGAAGTTCCTAATACCCTGTGCACTCAACAGGCAGCAGGAAGTGTGTCAGCCTATGGATTTGAGACACAATTTTCTTCTCTAAGCATAATAGTTCCCAAAGAAATTACTAGAGCTATACAAGCTGTACAATTGCCTCTGTAACTTTAGATTGATAAAACCACTCAGATTTTAAGGAAGTCAGGACAGTAACCTGAATGTTACTCACAATTGCACCTAGTGATTTTTGAAAAGTTGCTTCTTCATTTTAGTGTGTTAATGTTTTTCCTGCTGTTGCATGGTGCTGCAAAGGTACAGAAAAGGACAAGAAAGTACAAGCTTCAGATACAAAGGTGGGAAAGCACTTGTCTGTGGGGTGGGGGCAGGGGAAAGGCATTTTAAAGCATCTTAGATTTATTAATTTTCTCTTAAAAATGCAACAAAGAAAAAAAAATCTGTCTAAGGACAAATACAGCTCTAAGGTCTCTGCTCCAAGAATCCCATGTAGTCAGTGACTGAATAGATATTAGCTACACAAACCATGAAATGCTATACAGACACTTGTGATAAGGTCTCCTCTTCAGCACTGTCACATCCCAGCTAACTATTTAGTAGCATCTCCAGCTGAGTGTAAACTGAGCTGTAGAGACCTTGGCTGTACAGGACAAACTCCTGGTTGGGGTTCTTGGACATCCATTTAATTCCTGAAGGCACCCCTGTCTCAAGGTGAGCAGTTAACAAGGCCTCTGACATAAATGGGGTGCTCTAGAGGCCTCTTAAGGAAAAGCATAGCTCAGCTTCTCATTACAGTGCTGAAGGTTTTGTTTAGGAAACCTCTGTACTTGTGTTATAATTCAGATCAGCTTTGGCATAAATCTGATATACTGCAGGAGCATTGTAGCTCTTGCATTTACTCTACTTTCCAGTGATAATTAGGAAGTATTAGATTTACTTTTTGTTCCTGAGCATAACAGAAATTCAGGATTTTTTACTGTCACAGAGCTGGTTTACATGACTATCACAAAGTCTTTGGCTTTGGATGTGTGCTAACATTCTGCATCACGAAACTCCAGGGGATCTTTAGGAAACAGAAGTAACAAGCCTGGCCAGTATAGGTATGGCAAAGGTTGCTATGGATATTTGCTGTTGCAAAGAGGAAACATGCCAGAGATGGTGTCGGATGAAACTTCCATCAGGATAGTTTGTATAAAAATGGTTACAATTAATTAATTACCCTATTACAATTAATGTTTTTTGAGTTACCAGAGAAATTGAAATATGAGAAGGGGGATGGATATAAGATGGCAGACACTTTAGTGTTAAAACAATGGTAAAAACTTTAGTGTTCTTTTGTAAAAGAGGTCAAAAGCATCTGACAAAACTGAGGGTATAGTATACGTAGACAACACCGGTTTATTTTCTCATTTATACCAGAAACACTCTGGACACAATATGTAAATATGGATGACTTTAAAGCATTTTCACTTGTTCTGTTACTGTTTAAAAAAAGAACATTAATTACACCACAGGAGAGTTCCAAATGAAAATCCATGAGCTTTTTCCACTCCCAAGGCACCTTTCTATGGAAACACAGAATTAATTTACATTCTTGTCATATTTAGTGTAAAATCTAGAAAACTTTGAGGGTTGTGTGTGGCAGATAGAGATGAATTTTGAAAGGAAACAAACCAAGTTTTCAGAAATCTTTTTCAATTAATCTTTCAGATTACATAAAAAGCAAATAGAGAGATCTCATCCAAGCAGCTCAGTTTAGTAAACAACACCACCATATTTCTTGCATTTTTACTAAACATAATAAAAAACCACTAAAGCTTGTTTTCAGATTTAAATTGTTCTTTTCAAGAACTCATTGACAGTATGTATATATAAATATATATATATATATAAAGGACTTTGCCAAGCTTATAAACCAAATTAAGAAAATAAGAAAACCACAAATGAACTGAAAACATATACGAGTTGCCTAAAAATCTGGGAACTTTAAAATCATTGTAAGACTAGCGCAATACATGCAAGGCATTGTTTTTCTTAAATTCAATGTAAAATAAAACTACAAACCTCTATGTAACTGCAAAGGGTCAGCACACCATGGAGTCACTAACCATGGATTGGAAACTGGTGCAGTGCATAGGGACTCTTTATGCTTTGTATTAATATTTTGAGTGCATGAATGAACATTTAGAATTTCTATTTTGACCTTTACTACTTTTGCAGTGTCACTCAAACTATCTGTTATTCATTCTAAACTAAGAAACTTGCCTATAATTTGAAATTTCAGCATCATTAGTTGTGTAGCTTTGTCTGCAATTCAGAACTGTCCCATTTTAGGTTAAAGGGAAAAATGCAAAATAAATCACAGTGGAATTTATTTAAAACTTGGTAAAATCACGTTAAAACAAATGAAAGACTAAACCCTTGCAGACAAATAAGCCTAAAGCATTAGCCCCATCCTACCTCTGTCACATCTAACCTCTATGCTATCTTCGCTTAGTAAATGCTATGCTATAATTTTTAAATTGATCATATTATTACAATTCAATACTGCTAAGTGGAGATAAGCCAGCAACTTTGTTAACCTTATTTTACCTAAGCTACGCTTCTACTTGCTAAAACACCCTGAGCAAAATCAAGAAAGTAATATAAACTTTCCCGGGATCCCTACACTCCAAGCAATCTTCACTACTACAATCTTCTGATACTCAAATATTAAAAGGGATAATAAGAAGTAGCTATAGGAAGAATAAAAGATCTTGTAGACATGTATAAAGTCTGCAGACTGGATTCAGAAGACAAATAAAGCAGGAGAACGTAATGCAATGCCTGTGTGTTGAATTATACATCTGGAATGCTAAACAGGAGCCTTAACAGCTGACCTGCACAGAGTCAGTGTGTCCATGGTAACTCTGTTTTCCTCTATGATGGAAAGTACTCGATCTTAAGACTGCATATAGCTGACGATTGTATGAAAATGTGAATGTTCTCTCTCAAATGCTTCTGAAAGAAACGATCACTATCAGTTGTAGTGCTTTCTGCTCTTCAGAACTGTTTTTAGTAACTGATGCTATTCCATCTGTTAGCACTGGTTCATTCTTTCACAAGTTTCGTTCTGCCCTCTACTGAATTTTTACATAAGTACAACTCATACTACTCCTACAAAAGGTTTCTGCTCTCTACGATTCCTTCCAACAATTGTTGCTGGATCATTCTCTGTATTAGTTCCAGAACCTCTCAGATCATAGGCACACGTCAAGGAAAGGTTTGGCCTTTAAGGTGCTTTCTGGTTTGATTTTTTTTGTCCATCTGTCACTCTATAGACATATCTGCAATAAGCAGGTAGAGGAGGTATGCCTATAGATTTTAATTAAGCTTAAAAATAGGCATATTGGATATCTACGCTAAAAAAGGTCAAAAAGCACCTTATGTTAGTTCAAAACAGGAAGTGCATTCATCTGCTTCTTCACACTACCTTCCACTTTAGGCTATTGATCAAAGCAAGATCCAATTCTTTCTATTCCACTTAGGTAGTAACTTTCTGTCGTGGGGTAACCTTAGGTGGGATTTCCAGTACAGAAGGAAGGAGGTGAAGCTGGAACTGACGTATGCAAAAGGAGGTATTGCAGTTTCCACCTCCAGAACTCATAAAACCCAGAGAGAATCTAAGGACTTCCTCTTTTAGACTTCCGGCTTTTCAGAGAGGAGAGATCATTCTGCCCCTCCGCGCCGTCTGGTGAGGTCCGCCCAGGCCATGTGGCTGGGCTCCCGGCTGAGATGGCGCAGAGAGGGAGTGGGAGTCGGGGGGCCCCGTGCCAGCCTTTCAGTCCCTCATGGCAGCTGCGGATGAGGAAAGCCAGGTGAACTCCGCTCGGCTCCGATGTAGCTGAAAATGCTTTGTTCTGTTGCCCCAGGCCAAGGTGACTCAGTTCGGCCAGCCGGGGCTGGCTCCGCGGTGAAGCCCGGCATAGGAGAGGGCTCAGGCCAGGCCCCCTGTGACTCAGACGTGACTTGGATGGAGAACAACGCAGATGAACCCCTCTCCTTCAGCTCACACGCTGAGAATGCTACACTCAAACAGCCCGGGCAGAGGTCATGTGACCATCACTTGACGGAGAGACAAATTAACCTTTTCAATATCAAGACAGGACCTGAAAACATCTGTTTTCCCCCACACAGAAAGGATGAAGACACCTAGAAAAGGTACAACATAAAGACTCCAAGTTAATGAATGAAGCAAGGCCTATATCCAGAGAAGGAAGAGATGAGGCATGCCTAAACTTCGAGGCTGAAACTTCTCTTGTAAAGACATGTTGATAAACTTGGTTATAATATAGGAATATATTATATTATAGGTTATAATATAGGTTGTAATATAGGAACAATGGTCTAAAAGAGTGAAAAAGGGGGGATGTAATGTTCTAGCTGCAGCCAGAGGACTAAGGCTCCTGTGTAAAGATTCCTTGCCCTGCAAATAATAGAAGAAGACTTATGTTGCCGATAATGAGAAAAGGGGATTTCGTTGCCACTGTAATAGAAATGTTCATCCTCAAAAGCGTACCTCAGCAACCATTGTATGTCCACTGTAGTAGTCCTGGGAAAGCTACTAAAGCAGGAGGGATTTTGCAAAACAAGCAGATCTTTTCCTTCTGGGCAGCTGCTTGTATTGAGGCTGAAAACCATAAGAACTGTATTTCTTACGGGGAAATCAACATAGTAAAGCAAGAGAAAACTTCTCTCCCTGCATGAACTGAGAAAAGGACTATTCCAGAGGTGGTAAACTAACTAAAGGTTGAAGTGTTGTCTTTTTGTATGGTCAATGGGAAAGAAATGGAGAAGTGGGGGGGAAGAAGGGTGTTCTAAAGGTTTTGTTCTGATTCCTGATTGTTATTCCTTTTTTAAGTCTGTTAATAAATGCTCTTCATATTCCTTAAAGTCTGAATCTGCTTTGCCTACTATTAATCCCTATCTCACAACAAAAATAAAGTAAATTTTGGTAAATGTGCTGGCGTTTAGCCAGGAACTCTAATAGGCAAACTCAAACCACTACACAATTGGTGTTTCCACCCGGTTTCCCAAACCTCTAAACCACAACACTTTCTGAATCCTAACACCTTCTTCTGTCCTTGTATCTCCCAAGGTATCCTTAGTTCATTCCTCCCAAAACACTTGTGTTTTTCTGTCAGAGAGTTTTCAGTCACAGGGTCCTTGACATGCAGGTGTGGGGGCTGTGGGGGCATGTGTGTAGTGGTGTGTTTTACAACGCAGTGGAAAGCTCCTACTGAATAACTAACGAGGTGGAGAGGGACTTCACATAAACAAGCCTCAGGTCTGCAGTCTCCTGCATATGACTCTGAATTCCCTCAGAAAAAAAACCAACCCACAACTGAATTGATGAGGGGTTAGATGCTAAAACATGAACAAACAAATACACAGATCAGTTTTCCACACTTCACCAAAGCACTGTTTGAGAATCTCTTAGGATCTTCCTTCTCAATAGTACACTATATTTTATTTGACAAATTCATCACCTCTTTCAAATTTCACTGAGCATCCCAAGTGTTCTGACTCTACACTTTAACACACACTGAAATGTGTTAGAAATATGGTTATTAGTTCTATGTTCAGAGTTCAGATATTTCTTTTATGATGAAATTCAGAGCTGCAATGCACATCTCTTTTCACTAACAGAGTCATCTATAAAAGTCAAAAGGTTGCTGCCAAAAAGTGAACTCTTGCTCAAGACTTCCTGCTACTTGCAACTTGGATTCTAGTGGCCAAGCTCATTTTTTAATTCATAGTTTTTCTGGTCACTCAGCACTTCACTGGTATATACAATGTGGATTATAATAATTATTTTTTAAAGTCTCTGGAATTATAAAAAAAATTTATTCATGAAAAATGTAATGAAACAATTAGAGACACAGTGCAGATACAGTGACTTTTACTAAAACAGATGGTGCTAAGCCAAATAAAGTTCAGCCTTTTTGCCCAGATCTATTGGGTTTCTGCAGCAAGCTGCTGGTGGAGGGTGGGCTAGAGGGGTGGTTTCTTTGAGAAGAAGCCAAAAGCTTCCCCCGTGTTTAAGAGAGCCAATGCCAGCCAGCTCCAAGAGAGACTCACCGCTGGCCAAGGCTGAGACCATCAGTGATGGTGGTAGTGCCTCTGGGTAAGGTGGCAGAAGGAAACTAAATTGCTGCACAGATGTAATTGAGGCCAGGGAAGAGCAGAGTGAAAACATGTGAGAAGAATGGCTCTGCAGACAGAGCAGTCAGTGCAGAAGGAGGGAGAGGAGGTGCTCCATGCACAGGAGCTGAGACTCCCCTGCAGCCTGTGGTGCAGACCATGGTGAGGCAGCTGTGTCCCTGCAGTCCATGGAGGTCCAGGGAGGAACAGAGATCCACCTGCAGACTGTGGAGGACCCCTCTCAAGAGCATGTGGATGCCAGGAGGAGGCTGTGACCCTGTAGGAAGCCCGCACTGGAAAAGGTCCTGTAAGGACCTGGGGCAAGAGGAGTCCGTGCTAGAGCAGGTTTGCTGGGAGGACTTGTGATTCCATGGGGGATCCATGCTGGAGTAGGCTGTTCCTGATGAACTGCACACAGTGGAAAACAGCCCACGCTGGAGCAGTTCATGGAGAACTGCAGCTCATGGGAAGGATTCATGTTGGAGAAGTTTGTGGAAGATTGTCTGCCATGGGAGGGACCCCATGGTGCAGCAGGGGAAGGAGTGCTCCCCCTGTGGAGGAAGCAATGGCAGTGACAAAGTGTGATGAACTGAACGCCCATTCCCTGTCCTCCTGTGCCACTGAGAGGAAGAGTAGGGAGAGAACTAGGAGTACAGTTAAAGCCAGTAAGGAAGGAGAAGTGTTAGGAAGATATATTTATCTTTTTATTTTCTCTTTTCCGTACTCTGATTTGATTGGTAATAAATTAAATTAATTTCCCCACACTGAGTCAGTTTTGCCCGTGACAGCAATCAGTGACCGATTGCTCCCTGCCCTTAACTCAAGGGCCTTTCATTGTATTTTATTTTCCCTGCCCAGCTGAGGAGGGAGGGATAGAGCAGCTTTGGTGGGCACCTGACATCCAGCCAGAGTCAAATCACCACACCAAACCACAGAATGCAACCTTAGGTATTCAAATACTTTATCCTGACTAATAATAAGAAGGCATTTACTAGGCATATGCTTAAACTTAGACCTTAGAATCAGCTTTGTACAGCCTTCTGCCTCACCTTCCATAGTGACTACCAAACTTGTTTCCTTTCTAGCCTTGATAAATGCCATTTCTGCCATCTTGGATCTTTACAGGTCCTGTCTCATTGTTCTGTTTCTTCTCTCCATAACCCAACAGCAAGCAACAGTACAGTCTGTAATAATATATTAAGTGGAAATTATATTATGTAATCATTTTATAAAACACTTAAAACAACAACCTCGAAGTACCAAGTCTTTTACTAATCAAATTCACCCCAAATGCTTATAAGACGTCCAAAAAACATTCTCAAGGAAGAACTCTCAAGCCTTACAATTAGAAACAAAGTAGGAATAAAAGTAAACCAGTGTGAAACTGGAAAAAAACATCCCAGCTTCCATAAGAACAGAATTCACAGTGGAAGCATTGGGTTCAAGATTTTTTTCTTTTATTCTCTCACCACATTTATTTCACACTTTCAAACACTGAAAAGCTGTCATTTTTCCCAGCAAAAAATACAGAACGTTCATCTTTCAGCAGAATTACTGTTGGCAGACATTCACTTCCAGTATAAATCTTTTCTAAATATTCAAAGTAAGTGTTGAATTCTCTGTTGTGAATTCAAATTTCTCCATATGGGGAAATATGCGCAGTATCACTCAGAATATCTTGAAAAATTATGTGTGAAGAGACTGATCATAACATTTACAGAACACACACACGCACTCAAAAACACAGTCTTCATCTAATTTTCAGTAAATGCTATTCCCAATATCTCTACAAATGAAAGCGAACAGTTCTTATGAAAGAACTATTTTTTTTATTAAGGTCTCAGTACCTGAGTAGCTAAACCTTCTTGCCCACTACTCAATTTACTGCCTTACACAGCATTTCTTGCACAAAGGACATGCAAACAACAAAATGACACCATCTACAAGTGTCTGAAACTGCACTGGATTCAGAGAGCTGTGTCTTTACACCAGAAGGAGCTCTGATGAGCCTTCAGCATTAGAACCCTGATGACATTCCTATTCACAATCGGAAGCAGCAGCATTACAATACTGCTGTATTGAGATTGAGAAAGGAATCCTGTGACTGCAACACTGCAACCTTTGGAAACACGCTGCTTTCTGCCAGATGTCATCAGCAAGGCCCAAGGCTTGTGGTTCAGCACAGAAACATCCCTCATCAGAGAGTGCTATCCTATGGCCCGAGACAGCAGGAAGCAAAAAATGCAATCTAATTTTAACTTCAGCAAAGCCAGTTTTTAAATCCACAGAATCTTAAGAGTGAACAGTTAACTGCCCGGCACATGCTGGGGCTCAGCACTACCACTGCAGTTAAAGGTAAGTGCTGTCACATTTTACTAAAATCTTTCACCAACCACTTTTGGAAGAGACTCACTGAATTCTTGTGAAGCCACTCATGTATTTTTATTTCTAACCAACAAAATTCATCCATTGGAAAAAAAGCTACTGATTTGTTTTATAATTTGTTCATGAGCACCTGACTGTATTAACCACCATTCCCTTCACTCAGCCCCCTCCTCAAGGACGAACTTGGCAAGTCCTGAAGAGTGCAGGGGAACATCTGCTAAACATTCTACAAAGCCACAACCACAGCCACACAACTTCTTGTTGTGTTTACACAGGAACTGTTATGGGTCAACGTCAATGCTTGGGACAAGATACAACAGTAGATACAGGAAATTAAAATTTACAGCCCAGCTAAATTGCACTTTCATTTTCTGATGTGCACAACTAGAGCTTTACTATTCAGGTGAATTTGTTTGGAAGGGGCAGTGTCATGTCTGGAAACATAACAAATTATGTGGCTAGCTTGAAGAGGATGAGAGGAAAACTGAGTGATGGAAGGCACTGGGCTACAAAGGGTTGGAGATTTTTAGAGGAAGCACAAAGTTCCAACCAGAGCAAACCCTATTGTATAACGCCAATGCCTAAAATAAGATGTGGCTTCGGTCCCCACCAGACAAAAAGTAGGCACACCACTCTGGCCTGCCAGCACCTGCTTAAATCATAATATTCTGGACAAAATTTAATATGGACAAAGTATGTTGGACTCAACACACCTGTTCTGGTACCTTCAAGACTCAACTAAATTTAGGAAAGTAGAATCACAATAGATCATAAGGGTTTTTTTAACTGAATAATAATGTTTTACTCTCACTGGAATTTTGTTACAGCAACAGGGACATGAAGAATTGCGTGTACTTTTTAGAGGTGTCATGATTCAAGACTCAAAAATCAAGAAAAAGTTCTGTAACCTAAGCAGTACTCTTTTTTGTTGTTGTTATTGTCATACTGCACAATCCATTCATCTCAAGTCAAAAAATCTACTAGGGGTACACAATAGTCATTAAGAATCTCTGACCCTGAGTTTGATCCCTGATCTAAAGTGATGGAACCAGGTAGTTACATATCAGAATATCAAGGTAAAATCCTTATGATCTATTCTGATGACACCTGGTTGTCTAGGAAGATTTCACTCAGGTTTTGGGCCCAGGTCTCAGTCCTTTTGGTGATTTTATTCCACTCCTAATACTGAAATACTGATGATGATGATGAATTTGCTTCAGTATCTAATTTTGAAAGTAAGTTCATTTTCAACTATCTGGATTCAACACCAAAAAGAACTATGTTGGATTGTCTTTCCAATCTGCAGGACTAAACTGATTACAAGGAATTTGTTGAGATTCCATCAGGAGTTTTACATTTTTAAAAATCAGGGTTCTTTCTGCTCTTGTAGTTGAATTTCTCATGCCCTTGTCTTCAAGACTAGACAAAACTCCCTACAGATCCAGAAATGTGCCAAGATGCAAACTGAGGGCTCTTATCTGACATTAGGGGACATCAAGAACTCCCTGTCTTGCAAAAACAGACTTCAGTGTCTAAGCGACACCTATGAGCATACACAGGGAGCTTGGCCAGTTTACCTGCAGAAAAGACCATCTACAGCAGGAGAATTACACAGGATGTTTTAAAAACCAAACCAGATCAAAACTTTTCTTACAGCTGCTATAGCCTGTGAAGCTGACCTGCAGACAGTCACATTGGACAAATCTTTAACTTCTTACATTCCTTAACAGCCTGAATTTCCCTACTCAGCTTTTACCATGTGCAAGCCACCTGATATCCACCTACCCAAATCATCAAATGATTTTTATTTTCATTCCCTGATGGAAGTGCCTCTTAGGCAGTGAGTGTAACTCAATTATGCTGCCACAGAGGTCACTCATACCCACCTTACCTCAAACAGCCATTGAACAGAAAAGGAGATAAACACTTGCTGTCACCCCCATAAGAGATAGATGGATGGTGGGGACATACTATCCTCTGTGCATGCAATTCCCACACTGAAGCAGCTGCAAGTCATATAAGCACAGGCAGCAAAACACATTCCAAACGAGGAACCTGCTCTGTATCTCTTCCCAAAGCAGCAAAACTTTGGCAAACCGTTTTACGTTTATACTTGTAACAGCAAAGATATCTTGGGGTAAACTCAGGAACACTTTCAGTTTAAGAACTGGCTTTGATAAGGAATTCTAGGACACTTCATGTACTACAGTCCAAAATAATACTTTCTCTTTCAGGACAGTTTGTAGAGGAGGTTTCAGAAATAGACATTAGTGAGGCTGAACTACAGTTCATAATAGCTGTCAGGGATCCACGTTTTGCTTAACAAAAATTCTGACGACTTCTCTGTCTGACCCCCTGGATATACTTAATTAACAGGAGCAGACTACTAATGAGAAACATTACATTAGACAATAAAACACTTGTACAGCCACTTCAAGCTATCTGAAAAGACAAGACATAGGCAGGTCTAGGAAGAGAACCCCCTTAAGGGGCACAAGCCACCCGCGGCCCTTCAATGGTAATATAGAACCATGGAATAAGCTGACTTGGAAGGGATCCATCAGGATCATCGAGTCCAACTCCTGGCCCCACACAGGACATCCCAAGAATCACACCTTGTGATAGAGAGTATTGCCAAACGCTTCTTGGACTCTGCCAGGCTTGGTGCTGTGACCACTTCCCTGGAGAGCCTGTTCCAATGCCCAACCACCCTCTGGGTGAAGAACCTTTCCCTGATATCCAGCCTAAACTTCCTGTGACACAGTTTCGTGCTGTTCCCTTGGGTCCTGTCTCTGGGCACCAGGGAGCCGGGATCGGTGCTAAGGAAGTCACAGCCTGAGATCCCATCCCCAAATCCCTCCCTTTCCACCCATATACTGCAGCAGCAGCAGCCCATCCAGGCCCATCCAGCATCATCTCCCTCCCAAGAAACGAATCTCCCACCCCACTTTCTTGTGTCGCGGCCGACATCCTTCAGCGCCGGACAAGGCGGGCTCGTCCAAGGGAAGGCAGCCGTGAGGAAGGCGCGAGCAGCCCAATCCCCCCACAAGCCGGGGCGGCGGGGGATCCGTCCCGATCCCGCCGGTCCCTCCCGGCCCGCTCCCGCTCCCGCCCCCGCCGCGCGGGTACCTCGTGCCGGGCCCGCGCCGCTCCTCAGGGGCCCCGCGAGCCGCGGGCGCGCGCCGGTGCCACCAACGGCCGCTCCCGCCACACCTCCCCCGCTCCCGCTCCCGCTCCCCCTCCCGCCCGCCCCGCGCAACGTGCGGCAGCGCCCGTCCCCACCATCACCTTCAGGCCCGGCGGCGCCCCTGACTGCGCAGGCGCCAGCCACGCCCCCTTCGCGCACAGCCCCCTGGGACTCGTAGTCCCTCGGCGCTGGCTCGGACCCCGCCGCCTCTCATTGAAGCAAGGCTGGAAGTGACCTTTAAGTGACACCCCGTCCAACCGCCCGTCCGGCACTGATCGCCACTGTGACCCCTAACCCAAACCACACAGCGCCACACCCAGGCGTCTCTTAAACACCTCCAGGGAGGGTGACTCCACCACCTCCCCGGGCAACCTATTCCAAAGCCTGGCCATCCTAACACTGAAAAAGTTGTTCTAGTATATATTCCGAATCTCCCCTGTCTCAGGTTAAGGCCATTTCCTCCGCTCCTCTCACTGCAGGCACGGCAGGAGACACTGGTCCCAGCTCAGTACAACCTCCTGTCAGGCAGTTGTAGAGAGTGATGCGGCCCCCACGAGGCTCCCCTTCTCCAGGCTGAGGACCCCCAGCTCCCCAGGCGTTCCTCGCAACCCTTGTGCTCCTCACAAGACACCGCGGACGCCGCCGCGTACTCCCCTCCCTTTCCCGCCCTCCCTCTGCCTCCGGCCCATCCCAGGACGTGACGCCAACCGTAGGGGTTCGTCACATCCGCAAACAGGGATGGCGGAGCGCTGAGCCGGTGAGTGCCGGGCCGGGGCAGTGCAGGGCCGCCCTCCCTTCCCTTCCCTTCCCCGGGCGGAGCGGCGGCGCGAGGGGCGCGGGGCCCTCGGTCTCGCCCCACGGCGGGGCCGGCGGGGGCCGCAAAGAAGCGCCGGGCGCCGCCGCCCGGTTAACGGGAGAGGAGGCCCTGAGGCCTCCCAGCCGCGTCACGGGGGAGGGAAGGCGGAGGCGGGAGCGTCCCGAGGCCGGCGGGGCCATTCCCCCATCACTCCAGGCGTTTTGAGGTCTCCGGCTGAAGGAGCTGCTGCTTCCTCTGGACGCTCGGTTGCTATCGCTAGCTGTGAAAGCCGGGTCGTTTCACAATTTAGGCCTTCAAAACATGTGCTTGGGATAGCCGGGTGAGGATAAGGAAGGGTCTGCTGGTTCGCAAACCAAGTCAGGTACTGCGCAGTAGTGGAAGAATTATTTTTATTAGTTGTCCTTCGAGGCCGTTTGTTTTGAGGAAAGTTGCTCTGGTGTCTCTGTGTAGTGGCCCACGCAGTGAATGTGTTCTGGCCCTCATTAGGAGGTGAGCCTGGATACGGTGGATTTGAATATGATTTTTGAATTTTTTTTTTTTTTTGGCTGATTTAGGCCACTGTTTCACAAAAGGAGTTGCCAAATTGCCCTCTCCCATGCCTTATTAAAAAGGAGGTGCTCTGCTTCCCAGTTGTGGTGTAAAGAAGGCTGGAATGTGCTGGAGATCAAATGAGCTTTGTGGTAGTTGTTTGCAGTCCTGCAGCCTTTGTAGATATTTGTGAACTGGAGATGTGGAAATGCAGGTCTAGCTGAATATTCCACATATTAGTTAAGCTCAGAGTATAGTGCATATTCTTGGAAAACTGGAAAATCCACAACTGGTAAGAAAACTTGCTCATAAAAACCCATCATGACCTTTTATTTGAAGACATCCATTTCAAAGCTTATCAGTTTAAATAACAAATGAACTAATTTGAGAGAACCTGTCTGTTTGTGTTTCTAAAGATAAGTTGATTTGTAGGCTACCTTTTATGGGAAGGGAAAGAGGGAGATTACAGTCTAAAAAGCAATAACACTTGGCAGTTGAGTCAATAAAGATACATAGGAATGACTCTAAAATGAAAAGTAACAATATATCTCAATTTGAACTTATTTAATGAGTTCTTTTAAGTTCCACATATTTTATTGTGCTGTCTTTATTAAACAACTGGTAAAATTTGAAGTCTGTATGTTGCCTAGGTTGAAATGCCAATGTTATGTTTGAAAGTCATTATCATAACCACGAGTAAGTGAAATTCAGCGCTGAAAATTCTTGGTGGGTTGTTTCTTTTCCTCTGTAGATTTCCATTCTGATCAGTGGACCAGTCAAAATGGCTGATGTAACCAAGGCGGAAGAACAGCAAGTAGAGAAGAGTTTGGGTGAAGAAGTGGAGAAGACACCTCATGCTTCAGAGTCAGCTGCAGATCCCGGGTGTGAAGGCAATAGTTCTGCTTCAGGTACAGAGCAGTCCACTGGAAATGAAAAAGAAGTTGATAATGGTGATCAGGATGGCAGAGCCTCTTCCAAGAGGAAGAATTTAGATTCTGAAGATGAACCTTCTAAGAAAGTGGTGAGTATAATTTATTTTGAGCTGTTTTCAAATCCTTGTTTCGAGGCCTTAGCTCAAGAAAAGATTGAAAATATTTATACTGGACGTGTGAGGCTGCGCGAAACACCAAGTATGGAATTGTTTCCTAGGAAAATAACAGGTGCACAAGGGATGTTGGGCTTCACAGAGGAGAAAGAGGGCTGGCAGTTAGAATGATAATCTCAGCACATACTTAGTCTAATTCTAAGACTGTTCTATCATCATGTGGTAGCAATCTGGTGGTGTAATGTAGGCATTAGTCCAAGTTCCATATCTTGATCTCAGATCTCACGTCTGTTGTTTATCTGTGTGTTTACCTGTGCTTGGGAAGTTCTTCCGTAAGGTAATTTTGTCCTTTTATTTCCTTGGTAAGGTACAGTATAGTTTAAAAAACTCTACAGACTGCATCCTCTGTGATATAGTTTCAGTACGATTTGTTGGCAAAGTGAAGCCGTGAAAGACTTACAGGCGCTTCTCTATATTTTAAGGCTACAAAAGTAGCAGAAAATGTATGTCCTTTTATATGTCCACCTGGGAGGGTGAAAAGGGTAATGTTTTACATTATGCTGTCCTTCATTATGTATGAGCTTGTAGAAACTGATGCTTTAATATCCAGTCTAGTTCATCCTTTTGGGATATTTAAGTATAGTTTGAAAATGTCTGACCTAATGTTTTGTTTCTCTGCCCAGAATTTTCCTAGGATATTAATATATGGCTTAACAGTCTGGAAAAATAAAGGGTGCCCTTTGTTGTGGTAGAAACATTATTAACCCTTTCATCTTTTTAATAAGGGGGATAAGGCTTAGATGAACAAGAACTGCGTTGGGTTTGTGTAGCCTAAGGATGTGGAGAGGTGACTGAACCCAGCTGCCAGCATCTAGATGTTGTTGCTGATGGCTGTTTGCAGCTGAGATGTGTTAATGGTTTGTATGAGTATGTCCCCCACACCTGTCTGAGTCAGCTGTTCCAGTCTCTGCCACCCTCAGTGGCCGTTCAGGGAGCTGTCTGTGCTTACCCTGAAAAACAGTAGAAGTGGTTAAAATATTTGCTAGTATCAGTCAGCCCAGTGTGGTAATAAACAGATGATGAGGTTATAGAGATTTCAGATAAGTAAGGCTGTGTTCATTCTGAATGTTACCAGAAGTATATGAAACACTGAAAAATTCACATATTCACATATATCAGCCAAACCTCCTTTTCCCTTGAGAAACTGCTGTTTGAATAGTAAGATGCGGGGATGTTGACTTCTGTACTGAATTCTTGGGAATGCTTTTAGTGGCTTCATTCTGGTTTGAACTATTATTTCAAATGCTTTTGTATCTCACAGAATTCATGTTGGTTGTCTACGTTCTGTTACTTTGGATTTTATTTGTAATTTATTTTCACTTCAGGTACATAGTTGAAGATTATTTTCAAGGTGAAGAAATGTTGGATGCATAATATCTGGATGTAGACAGCTTCTCTGCATAGCAGGGGATAGAAATGTCTTGTAGTACTTAAAGCTAAGGCTGGACAGAAATATCTTGGAGTATTTTGAGTTAAGACTAAATCAGAGACATTTCTGCAGCTAAGTCTTTAAGCATTAGACGGAATATGTTGGCAAATGATTCCTCTCATTCCTTTGCTGTGGTCTGTGAGTGTTGCTGTGATAATTGAAGTACTGACACCAGTACCAGGACAGATATGGGAAATCTCTATGTAATGATGGTGTTCTTCGTAGTACTGCTTGTTTGCTTTCTCAAATCCTTGAAGTGAACACATGTGTCTTTTGACAAAGTAATAAAAAGAATTCACCTTTTAAATTCCTTCTGTGATTTCCTTTCTGCAGCATGTGATTGGCCACGGGCAAGCTGTAGCTGCACATTATAATGAACTTCAAGAAGTTGGATTGGAAAAACGTAGCCAGTCTCGTATATTCTACCTCCGAAACTTTAATAATTGGACAAAGAGTGTCCTCATTGGTAAGCTGCCTTAACTGATTGCTCAGATGTGATTAAAACGTAGCTAATTTTTGTGTCAAAATGTAACTTTTTCTGTTTTCTGATCTTGAGCATGAGACTGTCTCATAATGCATAGTAAGTTTTTCAGCTGCAATAAAATGTATATTTATATTTATATATAAATATCTGTATTTATATTTAATTTGAATCTCTATGATAGTGTTTTGTATTGTTGGACTGCCAAGCATATCCTGAAGTTTAAAAGGTCAACTGACTTAAAAAGTTCGTACTGGAAACTGTTCTTCTCCATGATATTTTTAAAGAGAAAAGTACAACTTTAAACCATAAAGGATTTAAGTGTTCTTGGATTCAAACAAGAACAGCTCAGTCTATCTCAAATAATTTCTTAGGCATTTTCCCAAAGCAGTCTGTGCTCAGATCCTGGTTAAGCAGTTCTGCAGGAAGCTTGAACACATAAATATTTTCTGTATTACCCATAGTCAGTGGTTGAAAAGATGGAAAGCTAAAGGATGTAGTTCCTTAAGAATCAGCAGGTTTTTATTTAAAGGCAAAGTCTGCTGTTCCACAAATTAATTCCAAATTGAGGAAACAAAGCCATCAGATATCTGCCAACAAAGAAAAGAATCATCAGCACAGCATCACAGGTTCATGCAGAGGGATCTGTGCCAGGAGATGTTGGCACCATTTGTCTTAGCATGCTGCTTTTTGTTGTGTTGTATCAGAGCAGTTAGAAGCAATATTTAGATTTCTATAAAGCTGTTCCTGAAGCCTGTGTTGAAGCCTTTCTGTCATAAAGAATTTCAGCAGTGTGGCTTTATAGCAGTTGTATCAAAACATATTTCATGTCTCCTACTGTGAAGAAAAGTTGCTAGCATGCTGATATGTTTTACATAATATGCCAACATCAGTCAGAGCAGAGAGAATCTAGACAGCGTGGAGAGAGAAGAAAAAATGTGACTGGTGCACGTAGGGTAGAAAGACAGCAAAGGGAGTAGCTATAGTTATTGCAAGGCCTAAGAGAGTGAGTGGAAAACATTATGCATTTTTGTAAGGTTACCAGGAGGAGATGTTGTGGCTGGTGCATTTAATTGGCTTTTTCTTTTTGCAAAAGGCTTTCCCATACTTTCAAATAACATCTGCCTTCATTATAATGCTAATGAAAGGGAACCCTGTTTCCCTCCTCATGTACACGGTGGTTGTTTAGCCTTGTGCAGTTTTGCCTTACTCAGGGAAACAGTTCAGAGCCTCAGTCAAGTTACATGCAGAGCACATTAAGCACAGAAAATATTCATCTTCTCCACAGTTTTAAAAGTTTGTGGTTCCTTTCATCCTTCTAGAAAAAAGGATATTTAAGTTTGTAATATTAGAAAGACTTAAAGGCAAAGTAAGATCTGAGGCATTTTAAAATTCTTGATCCCTTTTAGTTCTTTAGCCTTTTATGTGCAATACAAGTGAAATACAGAGATGTGTATATGTGCTCCTCGTTTTTATTTTTCTAGGTGAATTTATAGACCGGGTACGACAGAAGAAGAGTGATATAACTGTTTTGGATCTAGGATGTGGGAAAGGTGGAGACTTATTGAAATGGAAAAAAGGCAGAATTAAAAAACTCGTCTGTACTGGTAAGAAGACACGACAATTTCTAGGGAAAGTACATCAGTTTTTATGGGAAACTAAATACATCTCCAGTATTTTAGTATTTCTTTTTTTCCAGTAAATCAAAGAATGTAATGGACACTTTTTGTGCAAAAAGTTGTATTTCATCTTTTAACTTGATGATACGACTTAATTGCCAGCAGAAATCTAACAATAATTGGTTTTCTGTGTATTTAGCCTTCAGTTCAACTCCTAAATAAAAACTGGTATCACTGAAGAAAAACACCCTTGACACAGGTTGCCTTAGGCAAAATGTGGCCCTGGGGAAAAGACTGACATTTTGTATTTTATTTCTTTTCTCTCGCATCTCGTCTCTTGTAGTATTTTTAATTCTTCTGAAACATACAGAGAAGTTGCATTTAAAAAACCAAAGAATCTTCACAATGTTGTGACAAAAAATGGTCTTGAGTGTTACAATCAGCTAAATATATTCATACTCAGAAAGGGGGAAGAGCTGAAAGCTGATTAAAAAAATCACTTGTTTGAATAATCGGCTGAGATACTGGGAGGAATATACCGTCTTCCCTTTTCTCAAAAAGTATCCCAAGGATAATCAGAGGACATGTTACTTAACTCAAAATTTAATTAGATACTAAAATTCCCTCAAATTCTTTGAGTGGGAATTATTTTGGATACTTCACATTTTTCAGTTCTTTCTTGCATTATTCAGTGGGCAATATTCAAATACACTGAAGCAATTTACAAAGTTCTTACGTAAATCTATTGCATATTATCAGAAAATTGATGACTGAGAAAGAAGCAATCTTTGAATTTAAAAAAAATTTCCACAATGCAACATGTAAGAAATAATTGCATTTCAACATCTTTTATATTTTTAAGAATATTAAGAATTCCAGGCAGCTGAGCCATTTTAACGGAACTGAAGATTATATTTTCTTATCCTGCCATATTGTACCTTCTGTGTTCCAATAATCATTCCAGTTTTCTTGTCTGGGGAGCAGTGTACACACTTTCAAAAATTTAATTTTTTATTTTCATCATCTTTCCATATATAGACATTGCTGATGTTTCTGTGCAACAGTGCAAGCACCGCTATGAAGAAATGAAATCCAGATGTCGGTATAATGAACACATTTTTGATGCAGAGTTTGTACAAGCAGATAGTTCCAAGGTACAGTTCCTGTGCTTTGTAATATTTTGGAGATTTAACGTTCTTTGTGGTAGTGCTGTAACATTTTGGATTTATATGTTTTTAAGGTTAAATTATTGTACTACTAGGAGACTCAGCCATAGGGGTTACCGGAAGGTTGCTTAAGATGTACTTAGGTGCATTTTACTGCTGTATAGTGTAACATTTCTGAAGCCTGAATGTCTTTTCCAGATAATAAATCTACTGCTTTCACTGTCTTTACTTGACTAGGGAAATAGATTGACTGTTTAACTTTCTGGATTTCTGACAGCATAGGACGTCGGAAACTATTTTGGTGAATGCTGGAATAAATAAGGAATCTTTTCTGATTTGACTTGTACACTTAGAATTTTGTCTTTCTATTGGCATTTTGGTTACTATAGTAGATACCTTTGAAACTTGTGTGGTAGAGCAGGTTTCTTAGACTGTCTGAAGGCAGTGGTAAATGCATGATTGAGGCTTAGGAGGCAGTCTTGCGACCAGAACTGCTTTTTCTCCCTAGAAGTGCAGGCTGAGAGTGCCCTGCTGATGGAGAAAGACAGAACCTACCTGGTTCCAGCATATCTGTGGAAAATCCAAACCTCTTCTCAGCCTTGCATGAAGGGTTGTGTGCTTGAATTCTTGGGTGTCTTTCCTTCTTCTGAGAAAGAGTCTGTTGCAGGTTCATGTCATCTCTCTTGATTCGAGCTTACAGTCGGGGGAGAGAGAAGAGACTCGGCCAGGAAAGAAAGAGATATTTTCACGTTCCTATTAAATTCAGTCTTAGATGCCTGTGTATTTTCTGTTGCATGCTTTGTTCTGCCTGTCCCTGCACACAAGTTAATTTCCATGACTTTGGATTTCTATCATGAATATTGTATATCCTGCAAAATCTGATTCTCACAGCTTGTCTAATTCTGCTCACCCTGTTTCTCATTTTCCTATGTCTTTCTCTATGTCTGCTGAGTAAAGGGTCAAAGCAAGCTTTAGCCTAACAAATTTCAAGGGCTCCAAGTTCTTCAGATTTTGATTACTTGGTCTGGGATGGGGAGGAGCATGTTGGTGATGAACATGGGTGAGAATACAGACAAGTACAACTCGTCGGGCAGGGCAAACTAACATATTTAAAACAACCCCTTCTCCTCTCAAGTGCATGTTTAATGGGTCAGTTCTCATTACAGAGACTTAGTAGACTGATATTCATTTTATTACAGTATTTTTTTCCAGCTAAATGGTGGCCAGTTATAAAACCCCAGCAATAAAGTACTTCTGGAAACTGTAAATAAACTAACCTTGGGTTTTGGTCTTTCAGGTGTAGCAGTGTTACTTGACAACACGAAAAGAATTTGAGGACATTATAACTTGAAATGGTTCTGTATTCATGTTGTTTCTAAGTGTTGTGTATGGTTTTCTGTGTAGGAGAGAGCTTTTTCTTACTCTTACCTTTTTCATCTTGTCTTTGTTGAACTTGTAAAGAAATGGAAGCTGAAAGGAGAAACTTAAGAGAATTCAAAGAATTATGGAAGTAGTGCATTTGTTTGAAGATCTAAGTGAATCATGCTTGTTTCTGTAGCTTTTATTTCTTTATTATGTGTTGCAGGATCTCTTGTCTTCTAAGTACAGTGATCCAGATATGCGCTTTGACATTTGCAGTTGTCAATTTGTTTACCACTATTCATTTGAGACGTATGAGCAGGCTGACATGATGCTTAAAAATGCTTGTGGGAACCTCTCTCCTGGAGGTTATTTCATTGGCACGACTCCTAATAGCTTTGAACTTGTGTAAGTACTCTTACGTCCTATTAGTCTTCCAAAAGTCTGTCAAGCGTTGTTAAGTGATAGATGTTCTGGCAGTGCTCCAATATGTTTGTGCAAACAAAAGCAAATTTTTTGCGACAATTTTGGATTCTAGTAAAAAAAATCTCACTTGTGAACTTGACTCAAACAGTTAAATCAATACTAACCCTTGTGTCTTGTCCTCATGACTCTTCTGGTACAGAGTAGAGGTCTTTGTACAGTTCATCCCTCTGTCATGACTTTAATAGCATCAAAATGGCCACAGCCTGGGGAAAAGCTGTCAGGGTTTTGTGGTTGTTTCCAGATGCTTGTCTTGTCCATGTTGATTGTCCATGTATCTGGGCTAAAGGTTCATCCTCTAGGTCCATTTAGTCCTTAGTGTGTTGCATGGGAATGATAACCTGATAAAACCCAGTATGCTGCTTCATTGCCTTACGAGATAAGGGAAGTGGGAAACTAGAGAGATCACTGAGTATTACTGGGAGAAGCACTTTCAGGCTTCTTATGTGTAGTTTTCTCTGCCTGTTAAATACTGGCCAATAAATGTTTGTTTATATCTCATTTTACAGAAAGAGACTTGAAGCTTCAGAGACAAATTCATTTGGGAATGATGTGTACAATGTAAAATTTGAAAAGAAGGGAGACTATCCCTTATTTGGCTGCAAGTATGATTTTCACTTGGAAGAAGTGGTTGATGTCCCTGAATTTTTGGTTTACTTTCCTTTGCTGGAAGAGTAAGTTAAATTTTAATTCATTATACAATAAAAGCCATGGAACATAATAAACATTTGTTTAGTTTGTGTCATTGCATAATGCTTGCAGAAAATTATGTTTTGGGGTTCTTACTGTATTTTTCAGTTCTTAATTTTTTGTTGTTGCTTCAGATACAGAGGTTTCTTGCATTTGCATCTGCAGCTGTAATCTGTCCATTGAACTGTATTGAAGGTACTCTGGTCAGAAGCTGAGAGGACTTGAACTGTGTCTCATGAGAGAACATCTGTATCTGATGGATCTGTCACAAACCTTTAGAACTGTCAGCTTTTTCTTCTTTAACTGTAACTTTTTGAGGGGTTTCTTTCTACCCCTTTTTGAGTCTTTCAGTAAGCTTTCTTGTGTATCCCCTTCATCATGGTGCCTCTTTCTTGTCTTCTCCATCTTCCTTTAGATGTTCATAGGATTTTTGCTATGACTAATTTTTTCTTCCTCTAAATGGTCTTTGTCTCTAAGCATACATTTTGCTGTTACCTCTGTGTGACCTCAGATTTGGTTTTCCCAGCTGTATCCTGAGGTACAGACAAATGTTTTTGTACTTTTTTTTCCCTGCCATTCAATCTCAGTATGGTTAAACAGTATTAAGCTTTCCCTTCAAGCCTATTAAAGAACTTAATTTGTAGCTGTCTGTGAAAAGTAACACCATCTGTCACTGAGAGCTGTAACTTCAGTGTTGCATGTCCACAGTGTCTACATGTAATTAAGATGTAAGGCACTAAATACAATAGAAAGAAGTTTTCTAAATATATTTATAATAGCTGACATGATAGTGCAGGTAAAAGTGTTGTCTCTCTGGAAGTTCATGCGGACCTTCTGTGTTTTGGAAGAAGAAACTTTCTATTTAAATGTTTGTAAATTACTTCTGTGTAAATTTTTGTTGTCCTAATTTTTAAAAAAGTACAGTTTGTGGTGGTACTGCAGCTTTTCTCATCTAAATGTCTTTACTAAGAAAAAAAAGTTGTATAAAAGTGTAGTCCTAATGAATACCATAAGATGTCACTGTGGCTTTAAAATGTTCCATTGAAAATAATGCTACAATAATTTTGCGGCATCTCTAATTAAGCTTATTATTTTGACAGAATGGCAAAGAAGCATGGTATGAAATTAGTCTACAAAATGACATTTCGGGAATTCTATGAGGAAAAAATCAAGAATGAGGAGCATAAAATGCTGCTAAGGAGAATGCAGGCCTTGGAGGTAAATTTGGAGCTGATTTGTTTGATTTTAATAGCATTTTACATATTTTTAATTTTTGTGCAATAATTGAAACTCCCTTTGTGAACATCATTAATTAAGGGCTACCAATAGAAATTATTTAGTTCCTGAGGCTGAAAGTGTGACTCTGGTTTGTAGACCTTGACTGCCCTGCACTCTTGTTCCCTCCTCCCAACATGATGGGGGGAGAAAATAGGAAAAAAAACTTGTGGGTCAAGATAAATTCAAGGAGATTGCTTAACAATTTCTGTCACAGACAAAACAGAGTGAACTTGGGGAAAGTTAATTTAATTCATTGCGAAAAAAATAGTGGAGAGGTGAGAAACATGCAAACGTAAAAACACCTTTTTCCCACCCACTGCTTGTTCACTTCTAAACTTTCTACCACCTCTTCTTTCCTCTGCAGGGGAATGGGGGTTGTGGTCATTCTGTAATATTTTGCCTCTCCTTCATCCCACACTCTTCCCTTGGTCCAGCACAGGTCCCACCCAATAGATTATTCAAGTTTTGGAGATAATATTTCAATGTTGAGGCAAGTTTCTTTTCTTGCGAAGTAGGAAACAGAAGCCCAAGAATCATGCCAGGTGTCAGAAACTGTAATCCATTTCTTCCTCAGCAGAGAGACTGAAAGCTGGATCTTTGTGCAAGGAATATTGACTGAAAGACAGAAAGGAATCTTTGTAGGGGTAAAAGGACAGTGTGTGTTCATAAAATAAAATAGTACTTGTTTTTGCCCAGTGTTTTTGCATTTTTTTTGTCATCAGGCTCTTACCCTGGATAACATTAGCAGCTTCAGAGAAGCTTCTCTAGGCCACCTTTGGTTTCACAGTTCTCTGTGCTTCCTTCCTCCCTCAAACACTAGAATTCTTCAGCAGAAAACTCTCAAATCAAGTATCTGGTGACTTATTCAGCTGAGTCATGTGGGCTGCAACTTGACTGCACTTCTCTAAAAGTGATGTTGCTGTGTATGGGCTCACACTGGCAGTAGCACAGACACAGCTTTTAACCTACCATCTTCCTTCTTAGGAAAGTGAGAGTTGTCTTAAGGTAGTGGCCACTTAAAACTGAGGACTGAATTTTTATGTACAGATCACTAGTAATTGGGATTCTTAATAAGTAGTTTTGAAGAATCTGTTGTGTACTTTTGCAACTTGTGTGTTATTGAAGCATTGTAATTGTTCTGCTTGAAATTGTAGTTGCCCATTTCTTAGTGCTTCTGCTGAAGAGATGCTGGTTTAGTTGCTCTTCTAAACAAAGTATATCTGGGTAATGCTTATAATGAGCTGTACAGCTGTAAGTGAAGGACAGTGTTCATATTCTGTTTCCCCTGCTTTAGAGACATAAGGATGAAACTTAATTTGTAGTTCTTGGGTGTCAGATTTTCTGGTAAGTAGGGAACATCAGACCTGTTCCTCAGGGTGCTATAAAGGAGAGACCTAAATTTAAAATATTCTTAAGAATTACTGACCTCTGTCCTGGACTGTGTTGTGACAAACCCTTTAATTGGTGTGATTAATGTATCTCACTACTCAATGTTTTTTTTATGTTCTCCAGCCATATTCTACACATGGTGATTCCAGGCTTGTTTCTGATAAACCTGATGATTATGAGCATGCAAAAGAATTTATCAAAGATGGCAAGGCAAAGTTACCATTGGTAAGTTCCTTTATACTTCATAAAGATAGTGGTGTCTTAAAACTGAGGTCCTGATCTTTCAAACTGTGGTGCCTTCTTCATTTCAACTGCAGTGAAGTTGGTATGAGTCTTTTTGCATGTGAAAAATTGTAGAGCTGCAGGGCTGAGGGCTTCATCTAATCTATATCCCATACTCAAAGAATCAAATTCACTTAATTTGGTAGCTATTAAGAAATTTTTAATAATGCAGAAAGAAAAGGATATTTTCTCCATCTTACTGGATAAATGTTATTTCTAACTATTCTTAATTTGAGGAATTTTCTTATGTTCCTGGATCTTCACACTATTGATTTAAAGCATTAGTTCCAATCCTCTGATGGAAGACTTCAAAGCTTTTTTCATAACACTGTATATATTTTAAATAATTCTTTCCATTTTCATCAGTACAGCCTGAGGGTGGTCAGCTTAAAGTTTTTCCTCTAGATTTTGTTGTTTAGGGTTTTTTTTTCTTAATCATTAATTCATCTACTGTTCACATTCTGAATTCTTGAGCATGTAGTCCTCTTACTGCATATATAAAAATCCTACGTCAAGAGGGAAAAGAAACCTGCTCTCCATATTTGAAATGCAAAAATTTCTGAAAAGAAAAATGCTTGTTTTAATAAATAGGCTTAAGAACGTGAGAATGGCCAAATCAGACCAAAGATGTCTGTTGCCAAGTGTTGTTTTAAAAGGTGAACTGTTTGGTCAGGTTTGGTCAGTGGGTAGCGTATGGACTAAATCATGGCCCCAGTGAGGACTCCTTGGAAAGGGATGGAGTGGGCAGAGCAGAAAATCAGCTTCTTGTTGTTGCCTTGTTTCTTGATTGGTGGGGTAAATGGCAGCAGCTTTTTCCTTGTGAACTTGCCCTATTTTCATCTGATCAGCTGAGCTGGGAGTTTGCGAGGCTGGAAGGCAGGCTGTTTTTTCAGAATGTGTGAGTAAGGCTGAGAGTTAGTCTCTTGCAAACAGAGTTGCTGTGGTCTGTGGGATATTGTTGGATGGAGGTAGGCAGTGTTCCTGAGGGAGTTGGCAGCACCGTGGTGTAGGGCCTTTTCTTTTCATGTCTTCTGCACAAGTGTTGGGCATCTTGGTCTGAACAGCAGCTGGAGCCAGGTCAGGACACAAGCATGCTCTGCATTGCAGACTGTCGGCCCATTCTCCTGTACCTGTTTAGTTTAGGTGTATTCCATTATCTGGGTTTTCCAATTCCCTACCATCATGGTTAGTGGAGTTATAAATATCTGGTCTGCAGTAATGCTCTTCTTGCCCATAAATAGCCAGTCAGTGTGGGTGGTCAGTGAAAGGTGGAGTTAAATCAGTGTTTTATTGCTTCCTTATTTTTGTTGAAACTATGTTTTTTTTGTCCCCTTCTAGGGAACCTTGAGTAAATCTGAATGGGAAGCAACAAGTAAGTAATGGTTTTGAAAACAGTATTGACTGCATGACTGCTTTTGAAAGTGTATAAAATAGCCTTTTGGTCATGGAAGAAAATCCAGATTTTAAATATAATAAGATGTTGTTATTAATGTAATTCAAATGTCTGTGTATTGATTACGTAGTGTGCACATCTCAGGAAATTTGGAGGGAAATGCTTAAGTGCAGCCTACCAGGATTTGTGTTTCTGCAGGCTGTTATACTGGTTGTGTTAGTAGTTTAAAAACAAAAAATGCTGTTTACTTCACAGTGGAGAAAAATATTCTCTCTGCTTTCTTAAATTACTATCTAATTTTTGAATGTATGAATTATAAGATAGACATCAATTCCAGCAATCTAGCAGTATTGTCTCCATTATCTGTTTGAGAGGGGCTTTGTATACCATTTTATATCTTTTTATGCCTAAAAAAAGTTGGATACTTTTAAAGGTTTAGTGATTACTATGTTTCCTAAGTAGTCTGTTTTTCCAGAAACACTTGGAGTATTGAGCTTCTGATAAGAGCATAAGCTCAGCTTGTTCCTTACATAGAACTTGGCATTGTTGCTGAGGAATGTCTGATAAGCTTGTCTTGAAAGATTTTCAAGTAGCTGTGGCACCTCATTCTTTGAAATAAAAGTTGAATTCAGGTGGAAATCCATAAATATTTAATTAGACTCATGGTCTCAAGTAACTGGTTTAACATATCTGCCTGGTATGGAGCACGGGAACATCTGGCATAGCTGGCATTGCTTATATGCCAACATAAGATCTTCTGTAATTTCAGTAATCTGCTAGCAGGTTGTTTGGACATAATATCATCCTGGTTGCATTTTGAAAACTTAATTGAGTCACCAAGAAAGATGAAACTTAAAATACTCCTATTTTCTTTTTTAGGTATTTACTTGGTATTTGCATTTGAGAAGCAGCCATGAAACTTCACATACTGAATGCAGCAAGAAGAGATCATATCCATGTGCAAGCTGGAATGATCAGAAATCCATTGTGGCAACTATTTTTTTATTTTTTATTTTTTAATTATCAGACGTGTGCAGGACACTACCAAAAACTAGAGCAAGCTCGTGATTCAGAGTTACATTGCCTGTCTGTGACAGATGGACTTGTGTGTGTATATATAAGAAAGATTCTGAACCAGTCTTTTTAAGCATTTGTAAGCAGTCTGCATGCTCTCAAAACCTGTGTTCAAACTGACACAACTTTATGTTAGAAACAAATGTTCTGTTTGTAGAAGTATGTTTGTGATTACGAGCCTGACCCTGCACTTTGTGAAGTTGATAGAAGAATGACTTGACTTCGATAATGCAGAATGAGGGCCTAAATACTGTTCTGCAGAGCTCAGTTAATTCATAACAAGATCTATTCAGACATAGAGGGTATGTCTACATTGCATGCAGAGCAAAAAATACCCAAGTCAGTTTGAAAACCTCTGTGCTGTGCTCAAGCCTGCAGTGTAAATCTACCTTAGTGGTATTCATGGTGTAGTTTACATGGTAAAATCCCATGATGTTCTTGTTTTTCCTGCTTGCTGATATGTAGTGTCACTTCATGGTGCTTTCAAGATTAAACGAGTTTGTTCTGTACAAAATTGCTCTGCAAGTACTCTAACGTTTTAAATCTCTACTTTGGTTTTCAAATATGGCTATGCGGTAATCAGTAGCAGCTGCTTAACTTAGATTACTGAACACTTTTTATTGTATTAAAGACTCTTCTGACTTTTCAATAGTTTTAGTGTTTCTTGAAACTTACTAGGCAGATCTTAGGATGTCTTTCTTTCTTGTTTCATAAAATTCCAGATGGGCTCGGCAATAGGATGAGCTGTTGGTGGTGATGGGGACCTCATTGCAGTCTTAAGGCATTAAAAGCATGGTCATGTCACAGATCATGAGCCAAAAGGGGAGCCTGTGTAATGTTTGAGGATACCAGCAGTCCCCTTTGGAAGGGAGGGCACACTCTGATACCTATGGGTAACAATCCCCAAATTAGAGCCACATATTTTGTTGGGAATGTAATCAAATGATACCAGTAGGCAGAACTGTGCCTAACTACCATCATAACTGCTTGTTAGTCTCTTACAGCTGGCTTAGGGATTTCTGGGATGGTGTTTGTTTGACTTTCCATGTGCTTGTAACCACTCCAGAAGGCCTGAATACTTCATGTTTTTCTCTCCATTCTTGGGCTAACAGTAGCTGCTGGCTGCTGCTGGCTAATAGATTTTACGTAGAGGTGAAATGATGATTTCATGATGGTACATGAGTATTTTGAAAAGGTATAGTAAACCAAGAAGAGAAAATTTCTGTTAAGATTTCAATGTTCAAATTACATGAGTTTTTAGTTATATTGCTTTCCCCCTGTAATTAGGTTATAGTCTTTCCTCCATCACTCCTGTTTTTTTTATTGTCTGGAAGAACACCTGTAACTTTCACTGAACAGTAGGATCTGTCAGTTCTGCTGCTGAAATTAAGAAAACAAGATGTTCTTGTCTGCTAGAATTAGTATTCATGAAACTAGCTAAAAATGATGACACTTCAGAAGTGCTGAAATGTTTCTTCAAAATTTGTGTGCGTCAAAGCTAGTTTTGTTAGATTTCTTGTATCAAATTTTGTTTGAAAAAACGTTGTTATGCTATTTTTGGAAGAAATAAGAATAATAAAGAGAGGGAATACAGTGGAGTGTCTTTCCTGATTTAAACAAATCTTAACATACCACTCACATGATCATGTAATGGTTGAGTTTGGAAGGGACCTCTCGAGGTCATTTGGTCCAGCCCCCACCCCTGCCCAGGCGTGTTCACCCAGAACTGCTTGCCCAGGACCGTGTCCAGGCGGCTTTTGAACTGCTCCAACGGTGAGGACTCCACAACCTCATTGGGCAACCTGTGCCAGTGCTTGGTCACTCTCACGGTAGAAGTTTCCTGGTGTTCAGAGGGATCTTCCTGTGTTTCAGTATGTGCCCATTGCCTCTTGCCCTGTCACTGGGCACACAGAAAAGACTCTGAACTCATCTTTACAGGCTCCCTTTGGGTATTTGTATGTATTGATAAGATTGCTGCTCTGAACCTTCTCCAAGTTCCAGATCTCCCAGCCTTTCCTTGTATGAGAGATGTTCCAGGACCAATTAGATGGTTCCATTTTGAAATTTCACTTTACACAATAAAGGAAATCAGAAATAGCAACTGAACCTTGTAGGTAATTTTGTCCTCCCTCAACTAGGTGGTGAGATGTACAGGTTGGGAATAGGCACTAGAAAACGTGTAACCTTTTCCTCCAGTTTCTTCCATGAGGGCAAACAGTTGAGAACTGTGGAGGAACCAAGGGGTTCAGCATGTAGTTGCTGGGGATGGCCAGCAGAGCTGAAAAACTGTTTTGTGCTTAGGTTAAGTAGATTCCTTGCTGCAGGAAACACCTCAGTTTGCCATGAAAATGTATGTATGAAAATCCTGTATTAAAGAAGAGGCAATTGTTCTTTGTTTAGGTATTCTGAAACCTTACAGCAAAAACAATGAAATGAGATACTATATTTGTGGAGGTAATGCGTTGTGCTTCTGTATGTTAGTGTTATATCAGTGCTATATTGTAGAAGTTTGCTTTTCTGACTTACACACCCAAGTGATAGAAATTGCTTCAAAGCACTTAAGCATGTGCTGTGTTTCATGCTTAAGTTTCAAACAAATGCTTAAGCAAGCGTGTTGCCTGGTGGAAGGTATTTGATTGACTTAAGAAGCCAGACTTTGAGAATGGTTTGGGTTGGAAGGGACCTTAAAAATCGAGTTCTACTCTGTCTACTGTGGGCAGGAACACCTTTTCATCAGAACAGGTTGCACAGACCTCCATCCCACCTGGTCTTGAACACTTCCAGGAATGAGGCACCCACAAATGCTTTGGGCAGTCTGTTCCAGTGTCTCGTCACCCTCAAACTAAAGTATATCTTCCTAATACCTAATTCAAATTTATTCTTAGTTTGAAGGCATTTCCCTCTGTCACCACATGCCCTAGTAAAAAGTCCCTCTCCATCTTTCTTGTAGGCTCCTTTTGGATACTGGAAGGCTGCTCTAGGGTCATTCCAAAGCCTCTTTTCCTGGCTGAACAATCCCAATTCTCTCAGCCTTTCCTCATAGGTGAGGTGCTCCATCCCTGTGGTCAACTTGATGGCACTCCCCTGGACTCTTTCCAACAGGTCCATGCCCTTCTCATGCTGGGGACCCCAGAGCTGGATGCAGCAGTTCAGGTGGGGTCATACCAGAGCAGACAGAGTAGAGGGGCAGAATCCCCTCCCTCGCCCTTCTGGCCACACTGGTTTGGATGCAGCCCAGGGTGCGTTTGGCTTTCCTGGCTCCTAGCACACACTGCTGGCTCATGTCCAGCCTCTCATCCAGCAGAATCCCCAAGTCCTTGGCTGGGCTGCTCTCGATTTGTTCATCTCCCAGCCTGTATTGATACTGGCAGTTATCCTGACCCATGGGCAGAACCTTGCGCTGGCTCTTGACCTCCATGAGATTCTCACGGGCCCACTTCTCAAGCTTGTCCAGATTCCTCTGGATGGCATCCCATCCTTCAGATGTGCTGCAAATCTTACACCTTCTCCTGTTACAACACTTGAATAGTTTCATTTACATAATGAGCATCTCAGTCCTGTGACTATGAGTGTTTTCCTTTTGTGTCATAATTTATTTATTAAAGCACTCTCTTGTATAATATCTGTTTTTATGAGAAAGAGTAATTATATGCTGTGTTCTAATTGCTAAACTGTGTTTTTAAAGACTTCTAAAACTGTTAATTTCAGGAACATTTGGCTGGAAAGCAACAAGTTTAAAATATCTGCAGGGTAATCAAGGGGCTAATAATAAATGTGCTTTTGCAATCCACTTATTGCCAGAGTAATAATGCTTCTGGAGGAAACAGGATCTAATATCAAGCAGGATTAACAGTAATCTTGTAATCTCAGTTCCTGGTGTTCCTTATATGCCACAAGTTAGAACCTCTGTCTGTATGGAAATGAGGAAATGGACATCAGTATTGTTACTTGTAAATGCAAATAGGCATCCTGATTTTTCAGAAGTTTGAAGCACAAAAATCAGGTCATTTAAGTGCCAAAAGACATGGAGATAAGTGAGTGGTTTTTGAACAAGAAACATCACCTGAGATTTAAAGAAAAAGGTCTGAAATCCTTGTGCTGACGACAATATCCATGCTGTGTACTGAACAAACAACTGTTACTATAGTTTAGTTTTTTGCAGTTTCATTTTACATGGATCTACTAGTCCTGGTGTGTAGAGGAATGGCTTTCCTCTCGTGGACATGATTTCTTTGTTTCCCATGAGAACATGCACAGCCAAGACAGGTATATGGAGCTTACAGCATAAATTAACAATAGGTCCCTTATATATTGACAATAGGTCCTTAGTGTAAACTAACAATAAGCCGCTTGAATAGAATAATAAGCCCCTTGAGTCCCTTGTCCTTGGTCCTTGAGAAGTAGATACAAAAGTATCATCCTGATGCTTCAGCTGGTAAGAAAAGTGCCAACCTGCTGATTTAGCTGACTAAATGCAGAAATTGCCAATATGACTTAATATATTAAGTCGCTACATAAGACCAATAATATAGCAGATTGTGCGCGTGAACAGGCCCTATTAACCAATCATATAGTGTAAAAGGGCGCGTGGACAAAGCGCACTAACCAATCAGACAATGTGTGATCAGTTATGTAACACTAAGAATAAAGTATAAAAATGTAGAGAAATAGAATAATAAATGGAACAAGCTGCTAACTCATATTGTGTCGTCTCCTTGATTCCCGTGCCCGTCTCCCACACTGGTGAAATGGCTTTCCCTTTACCTCCCTCCATCATAGATTTACGTACTGCCGTGAATGTTTCTGTTACTTAGAGAAGAGATGTAAGGCAGAACAAAGCTAACCTGTTCAATTAGGTTTTGCTAAGTCAAAGGTTTTCCAATGCCATTTTAATGGAAACTATCATCCTTTCTTCATTTTATTATAGCTGGTTCTTAACACTGCTGTCTTTTTATTTGGGTTTTATTTGGGTTTTTCTTGGTTTATATTGGGTGTCTCCCAGCAACTGAGGTCCATTTGCATGATAAGGTGTTTGAACATTTAAGGTCTGATTGATCTCTGCTGTTATTAGTTTAAGCCCAAGGAAAGGATTTTTTTTAGTTCATATGCCATATTGTTTCAATGAGCAGCTTCATAAGGGTTAGGCTCTCTCCTTCTGCATCTCATAGGGTTGTATGAATTCACTGAAGCTGTGTTTTTGAAAGTCTGATTTAATTGCTAATTGTGATTAAAGTAGAAATTTACTGCTCTTAGTATCAGCATGAACATCACCAGGGGATTTAGAGTAACAATGTTGACATTGCTGGAGTCATGCTTTCTCACTTGGCTCTCAACTTTTATGGCTTTCTCACAGTCTTGGAGTAAGACTACTCAGCTGGAGACTTACTAGCTCCCAACTAGTAACAGCTTCCTTCCCAGTTTGCACTCACTTCTAACTGGACAGCGATGGAATTGTTCTGACCTTAGACACATGTCTAGTCTTTGTAGGTTTTAAACTACAAAAAACTACATTAAATAATAAGCACAAAGAAAGCCTTGGTTTATCTATAAAATGCAGCTTTTATGTCTCTAATTTTTGTAGTCCAAGGAAACTTCTCTGTGGAGTAGTAATTTTCTGGTAGCAGAATTATTCTGAATTCTTTGGTTCAAGTAGTCCTTTTCTTTCTTTAGTTCACTTTGACACCTGCAGTGTACATCTCTGCAACAGACAGCTGGAACTGAAGCCTGCTTCTTTATAGAAGAGCTGTGAGCTGAACAAATAACAATAATTACAGGATTGGAAAGTTTTGGCTTCCTTGTATAATTTATAACAGACTTAATTAAGTATTTCTTCAGCTAGAAGCCAATCACTGCTTCCTCTTAACAACAGCCTTAGGGAAGAAATGGGTGTGCAGGGCACCTTGCACCTTCATTATAGTTGTGTACTGTTGGATCTCTTAGAAACCAGGGGATCTGAGCTGGCTACCAAGAGTCTGTGTCCACAGGAGGCTTTTAGGCAAAACTGTGGAATCGCAACTGTGGTAATCAAGGGGCTGATTGCACAGTTTGTCTAATGCCCATTTAAGGTAAATTTTATATAAAATGTAGCACAAATTGAGAAGACACACCTAAGCTACCCCAAACATATACCTCTCAATGATTAAATTAGATTTTTTTTTTTTTTGCTTGTGGGTTGTATCACTAACTTGTGATGTGATAACACTTGCATGTTTCATGCTGTGCAGACAGGTGGAAGAAGGATTATCCTCTGAGGACCAGTCCTTAAATCAGAAGACAATGGTTTTCTATGGAGCTCTTCCTGGATGGACATTGCCTTCACTTGTACCATTATTTTATGCCTGAACGAAGATGAATTGATGTTTTATTTTAATTCTGTGAGAATATTTTGGCTATTTCATAGATACATAGATTGGTTCATGTTACAAGGGACCAATAAAGATCACCTAGTCCAACCCCTCTGCTGTGGGCAGGGACATCTTCCTCTTGATCGGGTTGCTTAAAGCTCCATCCAGCCAGGTCTTGTATACTCCCAGAGATGTAACATCCACAACTTCTCTGGACAACCTTTTCCAGTGCCTCACCACCCCCACAGTAAAAAATATCTTCCTTATACCTCATTCAAATCTACCCTCTTTTAAAACTGTTACACCTTGTCCTTTCACTACAGGTCCAGATAAAAAACTCATTCCTGTTTTATAATCCCTCTTTAAATATTGAAAGACCTAATAATATCTCCCCAGAGCCTTCTCTTGTCCAGGCTAAAGGATTTCAAGCAAAGCAAAAATATTTTATTGTATGTTTGTGGTGAGTTGATCCTGTGGATGCCAGCTGCCCACCAATGCCTCTATCACTCCCCTCCTCAGCCAGGCAGGGGAGAGAAAATACAGTGAAAGGCTTGTGGGTCAAGATAAGAGGAGGGAGAGATCAGTCATCATGGGCAAACAAGACTTGAGGAAGTTAATTGAATTTATTATCAATGAAAAATCAGAGTCAGATTATGAGAAAAACTAAATCTTTAAATAACTTCCCCCCACGCCTTCCTTTTTCCTGGGCTCAACCTCACTCCTGAATTCTCTACCTCCTCCCCTCCAGCAGTACAGGGGGAAGGGGAATAGGGATATATATGGAAAGACATATTATAAAATTACCATTGCTTTATGAAATTATTCTGCTGATGAAGATGGGGTTGCTGTTTTACTAATCACTAGCAATGTATTACAAAAAAAAGGCAAAAAGAGTAAGTTTTATATTTTTCCTTTTCAGAGGTCTTTGTCAACTCTTGAGATAAATGGGAAAGAAATATGCAATTTGGCCACTGCCTTCAATATTTTCATACTCCAAGCAAAATTGTGCCCCTCTTTTCTAGGGAGTGAAGAGAAGAGAGGGAAGAATGTCCTGCTGGTGGAAGTCCATTAATTCTGCAGCATTGTAGCTTGTCATTCTTGTGGCATTGTTTAGGAATCTCAAGACAAAACAATGGAGTTTTATAGTGATGTCACTTTTAAAAGACTGTCTAAAATGCTGGTTTCTTAGCTGACTTTCATCTATAGCCTGATGAAAGAAGTCACTGTCTCAAACTATTTTCTTCTATTCTAACATGACTTTTGTCGTACAGTTTTTAATTTTAGTCATCATTGCTGTTGTCAGTTTGTGCTAACTTCAAAGATGACTTTGGTGTGCTGATGAAATACATCTGGAGTGTCTGTGCATGAGTCACAGCTGGAGCCTGCTATAGAATTTTTCTGCCCCAGCAACTAATTTCATTCCACCTGTTTTGCCTTAAAAATGGTTTGTGAAGGATAAGGCAGTACACTTTACACAAAACAGAAGAGCAGAAAACAGAAGTTTTGTTTTTATTTTTTGTGTTTCCTTTTCCCTCATTGTTCCCTATTTTTCTATCAAATGCTATGCTGAAAGAATATTTTTCAAGTTTTGTTTGTGAGTTAATCAGTTCAATTATTGTAACTAAGACTTTTATAGTGAGAATATTTTGGGGAGAAGAACATTTATTAATAAAATGCATTTTCCAGCTTTGCAGGAGTGCCTTCAAATTGTAGTGTAGAATAACCAGTGCCCATTTCTCTGTTTTATTTGAAATGAATTTCAGTCTTTGATGGGCACTTCCTTAAATAATCAGTTCCTATTGTATGAAACACACCCATTTCATGTGGGAAAATACTGTGGGTCCTCCAGTACAAATAAGGTTTTGATGGGAATATGCATTACAAAGCAATGTAAATATTCTGGGTCTAGCAGGCAAGGAATTTTCCATAAATTGCCTACAGTGGGAAAAATGTGACATTCTGCTTGCAGATTCAAGGCCAGAGGCAGTTAATGGCACAGAGAACATTACCTCATTGTGCTTTGAGAAGCAATTTCCTCTTTAAATTAACATCTTAAATCAGGTGAATATTATCTTTCCTCCCTTGTTGAAGATGCATTTCTCTCCAGACAGTATCTGGTTTTGCTTATTATATTTTTTCTTCGAACAGCTGCCCTTTCTAGAACCAATCTCTTGGTTATACACTACAGTATGGGTAATAAAAAGAAAAATTAATCTTTCACAAGGTCACCTTTCAGCCATTTGGTGTGCTGAGCCTCTTATGTGGGCATGAAACCCAATCATGATTGATTGAGGATGTTAATATTGCCCACTTCATCCAGTGCAAAGATGGCTGCACTCAGTGTGGTGGAGAAAAACTAACTCATAGTCTGGATTTCTGTATCCAGCTAGTGGGCCTAACCACATTTCTCCTTAGCCTAAATTGAAGGCTAAGGCTCCTTTTCTAAATGGAAAATGGAATTATTCCCTAGAGGACATAGTAATTTTTCTTCCTTTCAGTAACAAACCAACCTGGCTAATCTTGACTGCACTTACACAGTAAAATATTTGTTTTACTTCTGTCACCTTGAAACTATTTTTAGATTTAAGCATGTTAGATCTAAAAACATAATTTTCTTTGATCGACTAAGGTGAAGACATTTATGTAGACACCAATGACAGGGCTGCTTGTAGAACAATCACTAAGACCAATAAGAGTTTCTGCAACAGCCTTGTGCTGTGAGGCAAAACCTTGTTCTGTTATTTGGCTGGCTTGCCACAGGATTATACAAATGGCTGGTAATGCAGAGGATTTGGGTTTCTAAAACTGACAGAGGAGGAGTTTTAAGTATTTGGATTTGAAGTTCTGATTCCCACATGCCTGCTCAGCAGACTCCAAATTCTTATAGAAACCCATTCCTCTTTTTTAACTCTCCCATTTTTCTTGCTTTCCCCACAGTTTACCTCTTCTATGGCTGACTTCTTGAGAACCCTGGTCAAGGGGGTTTACTCAGACTATGTTGGGCACAGTAAGCATAGTCTAAAGGAGTATTTTTTTTCTTTTTTTCTTTGCCATCACTTTCTGCAAGGAGAAGGACCAGTAAGAGAGCTCAGGTAAAGCGACCAGCACTGAGGCAGAACGTGTTAGCTCATATTTGTACTACAAAACTTGCATAACTCCAGCTGAAATACAAACTTCCTTTTAGACTCTGGAATCAGAAAGTAAGAACTAAGAGAGTAGCTCAAAGTAGCATGAACGTTTACTTACTAGTCAAATAAGCAATAAAAGAATTTCCCAGCTCCTTGTTTACCCTATGCTTAATAAAGTGTGAGATAATGAATTAGAACAAATTGCTTATTAACAGGCAACAGCTTTGTCAAGGGGATGTGTTGTCATGAACTACCAGAATGAGGTATAGATGTCTATAAAAATGTCAGGTCCAAGTTTAAGCCAGAGCTTAGAGATTAGCTTATAATCACTTTTGTATTATACAGTGAATAGTTTTTACAAGTAAATGACATGCCATTCAGTCCTGCTGTAATTAAAGAGTGCTAATGAGACACGCCAGGCAGCGCTCTGATGGGCAATTATACCAATTGGTAAAATGACGTATGGCAGGCAGCAGAATGAATGCAGGGTAGACACACAGACCACCAGCAAGAGCTCCAGAGTCTGGGAAATCCTGAGCTAGTACAAATACATGAATAAGTAATTGAATTCTGATATCAATTGATATGCTGATAGAGACAGAAAAAAGTGACTCAGCAAAGGCTCTGTGTCGTGTTGCACACAAAAATATTTCTGCTCTCCTGTCAAGATGACTGATTTAGCCAGAAATGAGTTTGTGAAAAGCAACAGGAACACTGTAGTGTTTTAGCACTGTCAGAGAACCACTTAAAAACCATTTGATCCAGCTTTAACTGCTGCTTGTTGGCTTTTATGTGTATAACATAATGGTATTTCTGCCTGTACCATGAAACAGAAAACTTTTTAAAATAACATAACATAACATTTTTTTCTGCTTGTAGCTGTTATTATTTCATTGGTAAGTCCAGGTTGCTTCTTGTCTTTTGGTCCTATTCCTATGCATCAATTGCATTCATATACAGAACTGATCTGATAGTGTGTCTCCAAAATTTTCTTGAACTTCTTTGTTTCAAGGAGTTTCTCTCAGATCCAGTTCTCCATGGAATATAATTGCAGGAAATGCTCTCATTTTCCCAAGGCCATATGTTTCTGACTTAGTTCTTTGGACAATGCCTGTACAGAGTCAGGCCAAGAGAGCCATTCTTCAGCCCAAAGGTTGTAGCCTTTCATCAGAGCCTTCCTTGCATTAAAATGTGCTACCAAACCATATTCTCTGTTGATAGAAGTAGGAGGAGGGTGGGAAAGAGAAAAATGAAATCACCAAAAATGTATTTAATATTTTCACAAAATTTTATTTCCAATCCTCCTCTAAGTCCTTTCATTTGTTTCTAGAGACCAGAAAGGAGAAAATTATCAGGAATTTTAAATGATATTTTGTTTTGAATTATGAATCATGAATCTATTTAGTTGATGAACATTTTATTACATGAAGAACATAGGGTATTTATAATTTTTAGTCTGCTTGGGAAAAAAATAAATCCAGGAGAATTGCTTCAGGGAGCACAAACTACTTTGCCTGCATGAAGCTTATGCAGCTGTCCAGCTTGTTACTGAAAAGTGGAGTGACTGCAGCAGGGCAGTCTTCTCTGGCTACAGGCTTACTGGTACTCGGAAAGAAAATCCCTTATTCAGGCAAAACATCCTCAAATGGCAGAAGTGAAGGCAGCAGGATCATATTAAATTGAGGGGAGAAGGTGTTTCCTAGATTTTTAGTATGTGACTTTTTTGTAGTCTCAGGCTCAAATGCAGCACTTCCAAGTAGTGACAATCACGAGAGTCATGTGGAGCAGAAATAAATGTGCTCGGTGTCACTGTTGTGCCTGGTACTCAGCACCGTGCAAAATTGTGGTCAAGCTGCAGTTTTATGAGGGAAGGAGTGTAAGCCTGTAGGTATTTTTGCAGTAGATCTATGCCAGTATATAAGTTCATTTGTTCTCAGTTCTGAAAGTATTACATCAATCAACAACTTACTTTTCCCAGAGTTTGTGAGCCTGTTTAAGCTTGAGTCCCCTCACACTTGCTGAAGGCCTTTGTTTAGCACATGCTGTTGGGATGAAAAGCCACATGAAATGAAGGCCATGCTTCAGTCTGACCTACACTGCAGTCAAAGGGAGTTTCCAGTGATGTCCTGTAGCTTGTCCTTATTTTGCTATGCAGGAGAACTTGGATGTATCCACACTGGGTGCATTGTGCCTGATTCCAAACTAAAAACATATACTTTGGAAAGTTCATTTTATACCGTTAGATGTCTTCTTTTAGAAGTCAGCTGATCCCTTGCCTTGCTGATTTCAACACTATCTTTCCTTGCCACTGCTAGAAACCAGATGATCTCTCAACACTTGGAAACCGTTTCCATAAATCACATGGGAATTTCAGGCAAATTCAGAAGCAGAATTTGCCAGGAGCTGTAATTCACAGACAAACCCATTAGTGACATAGACAAATTACAGTCTGACAGAGGAAAATGAGTCAAGCATAAAATTACACATATTTCCTTAATCACATCAGAATGCTGATGTAACTGGAAGGACACAATAATAACATGGTAGTAGGTTTTATTAGTAGAAGACATACTTGGCTATTGCAGCCTTTAAATCATGCTCAATACATCTTTAAATTCTGTTTCTTGCATTAACCATTCACATCTGGTGATACAATAATTTTTGGGGATCCTTATTACTTGAAAACTTTTAATCATTTTTCAAGTGTAAATCATCAAGGTGGTCCATGTATCATATAGCCTCTGTTCTGGAGGATATTTAACTCAAAAGGCTCCAGAGCTTCACATTTGGAGTTTTCCCTTTCCCTTTCATAGCAACAGCAGCACTGTGAGGATGTATATTTGGGCTGTGTATGTCTATTCTATTGTATTGTGAGTACAGTAGTTTTAAATGTAATAAGGTAAAGACTCTTTGATGCAAGAATCCTCTATCTTCTTTAACACCTTTCTTTAGGTCTCAAAATAGCAGGAGCTGGGAATTCTCAAGGAGTCTACAGAGAGCTAGGGTGTGCTTTTGGTTCAAAAGAAATGATGATTTTTTCATCCCTAGCTTTTCTAGGCTCCTTTTAAGATTTTAACTTCTGACTGTTTTCAGTAAGGTCCAGGGTGGAAAATACTGTGTAAAGAGTAAAGTTTTGCTACAGACCTCTGGGAAGCAGGAGTAGATGGCAATTGGGTCTCACTGTATGCTGTGCTTAGAGGTGTCATTGCCCTTTCCAGTTTCTGATGCTACCAAAGAAACACTTGTGAAATACTGATGCAATCAAGACTTCTTGTGCTGGAGGTGGCCTATTTTTGCTACTCTTAGTGTGTTTGTCTTGTTAGTGCAGCCATTATACCTTTGTTCAGGAGGGAGGTTAACAATCTAAGAAGTGGTTTGTAACTGTGGGTTTTTTTATCCGCCTGCACAATTATTCTGTCAAGCTAGTTCACAGTTCAGCTTGTTCCTTGGTGTTGATTTTGCCCAGATAGGATGTAATCAGAATACAGGCTTATTGTATGGTCATATTAGTTCTGAGGAGCCTGGTGGTTACGCAGATGTGACTCTTGAATACATGATTTGTCCTCTTTCGGCACTCGTCTTTGTTCCTTTGCTGAGTGGTATTGCATGTCAGAAGATTTGTTGAGATAAAACCAGTGAGGCTTGTCTTGGGGGCACCAGGATGTGATGGGGCACCAGGATACAATGTATTCTTTTTACTCAGTCCCCTCTGTGTTGGCCCAAGACCAGGGCCAGGTTTCTTCATAGCAGCTTTTCATTGAAGTTCCACACTGCTCAAATCCAAGGCTGCATTCTCCTAGGACAGGGTAATTTTTTTCTTGTCTCCACGGTCACCCTGACAAAAACTGCTGAACAATCCAGAGCACTAACAGGTGTAGCATACTTTTCCAAGATTGTACATTAAGTGAGGGAGAAAAGGTGCTTTGTGACCTGCGTGTTGCCTTGCCCATCTTAGTAAAATTTAGGCACTCTATTATTCACACAAATTAATATTTTTATTGGGCTTTTTTAAAAAAATGAAAGGTGTGTGCTTTATGATGCTGACTACATAATCAAATGCAGAGTTTTAGACATCTGCAGTCTCACTCTTAAAACTGAAGTAATGCTGAGGAACAGCTTTAAAAGTATAGCTGTCACTTGCTACCAGAAAGAGGAAAGAGAAAGTCCTGGTATGAGGTCTGGTTGGGATGGAGTTCCTATCAGCCTGAATGGTGATAGAGAAAGGTGGACAAAGGATTAATGGAATTAATGTGTTCTAAAACATAATAGTTTAGGTTTTTCTTAAAGGTAGAAATCTAGTGTCTGGTTGTACAATTAGGCTGTGGTATTTAAGCATTATCATATATATTCTAGGTTTGAATGAGGGTATTTTCCAAGTATGATATTGCAGTGCTTTAAGCCTTCTGAATTATTTTGCTTTATTGCTCTTCTACACAGGCTGAACTCTGAGGGCATCATCTTACTATTTATTATAAAGGAGTTGCATTGCCCAGTGGGCTTGCAGTCAGCATACGTGCCAAAATAAGCCAAAATCTACAGGAATTCTGCAGAAATCAAATATGGAGAGTATTTGTACAGGGTCTTGCTGGATGTGCCATACTGGTAGAGCCAAGACTCTTGGTCAGGTGTGAGAAGTATGACACTGATAATGTGGATGATTATGATTAGGTTTATTGCTAATACAGTATCTAAATATTGCCAGTGCAGTATCTAATATAGGCAGGTCTAGAGAATTATAATATAAGAAGTTTTGGTTGGAAATGTACAGTTTTACTGTGTTTGGCCTTGCAGAATGCACAAACAAAGCACCTATGGAGCTACTTTAGGATTTTATCTCTGTAAGTGGACAGACCATAGAACTTTTACTCACCCATCAAAAACTGAGTGTTCCTCCTCTTGAGGCTGGATGTACCCTGCAGACAACCCTGTCAAGGGAAATATCCACCAGAAGTTGCCTGCAACCTTGGGAGGCCAGTTTGTCCAGTTGTCCCAGGGTCCAGTAGCACTTTATAACCTTTTGCAGGCAGGTGTGTACCAAAGTCAATCATCACAGCTCCTCCATTTCTGGACTATTCATTATGCGACCATCCAGACAGCTCCTTCTGAAATTCCCACCTGATGTTCTTATCTTAAGATGAATCAGACTGCCCATCAGAGATGGCAAGGATGTGTGTGTATGTGTGTGTAGGACAAACAAAAAGACCTATCACAGCACCAAGGTTTTCTTTCCAAACCACTCCTGCAAAGACCAGTAGGCTGTGGATAGGCAAGGGATGTGAGGGGACACAGCTGGGACAGCTGACCCCAGCTGACCAAAAGGATGTCCCATACCATATGATGTCATGCTCAGCAGTAAAAGCTGGGAGAAAGGAGGAAGATTTGTGGTTATCCTGATTGTTATGGTGTTTGTATTCCCAAATAATCAGCATGGATGCTGGGACCCAGCTTTCCTCTAATAGGCTGAACATCTGGCTGCCAGTGGGAAGTGGTGAATGAATTATTTTGGTTTGCCTGTGTGCAACACTTTTGCTTTTCTTATTAAAATGTCATTATCTTGATCCATCAGTCTTCTAACCTTCCTGATATTTTCTTCAGATACCACAGCAGGGGGGTGTAAGGCAAATGTCAGGCTGTGTTTTTGGCTGCTAGTCAGGCCCAACTCACCACAGTCCAACAAAGCTGAATTTAAAGAAGTTACTGATTTTTGAAATTACATTTTAAAACACCTTACTAAAACTAATATTAACAGATCTTATTTTTAAAGATTACTTGTTTATCAGTCATTGAAAATCAGATTCCTCTTAAAATCCTGCAATAATAATGAGTATATAAAGTCGCTTCCATTAGCTGCTAAATTTATTTGTGCACACAGATATTTGAATGGCAGTGTGTACCACAAAACAAGGAGTAACATGATAGCAAGATGAGCAAGTTTGGGAGCCTATAACTTACAAAGCTAAAGACAAGATTATTGCTGGTGACTACCTTTATATTATGTATTTGTGCTCCATTCACTGAGTAGCAACACGTGATTTTTCACGGCTTCTGCAGGCGTCTCCTCTCAAGGATGCGCAATCATTACAGTGATCAACTTCATCACTGCTACACAGCATAAGTTTTTGCCTCCTTGAGACCCAATTAAACACTTGTGGCACACAGTGAAGATTCTGTTTATCAGCGCATTACTTTAGGTTTCAAAATTTGGTGGCTGTGCAATTTGTGTAACGAAGTGACAAGTTGGAGTGCAGCATGATTATGACTCTTGTTATTGTGGAGGCAATTAACAGTGGATGGGAAAGGTGCTAATTACTGTAGCTGTTTGAAAAGTACCACTTAGATTCTCGCCTTTGATAAGTTTAGAGAAGAACTTAGATTTTTTTTTTTTTTTGAGTTTGGTAATGTGGGTTCAGTGCTGACTTCAGTGGTGTAGGCAGTTTTGTAGCAAATATATCCTTGATACCTCTTTACTCTTTGCTGTTCCAACTTCAGGAATAGACTTTTTTTCACTGCTGACTTTGAAAAAAGCATTTTCTTAGCCAGACTGGGATTACTTTTTATTATGTGTCGAGAAAGAAACAAAGACAACTAAGAGAAAAAAGAAGAAGCCAATTATTTTTTCTTTTACATTTATACATTCACTGGAAGTTGCTGAGCAGAAAATCACTTTATTGTGTTGGTTTTGGCTGGGATAGAGTTAATTTTCTTCATAGTGGCAGGTATGGGGACATATTTTGAATGTATGTTGCAACAGTCTGATAACTCAGGGACATTTTCATTATTGCTGAGAGCATTGCATGGTGTCAAGGCCTTTTCTGCTTCTCCTACTGCCTTGTCAGCAAGGAGGATGGGGGATAAAGGACTGGTAAGGGGCCACAGCCAGGAAAGTTGACCCCAACTGACCAAAGGGATGTAGTCAATGACCTTGGGAATTGGTGATTGAATTCCTTGTTCTGCTTTGCATGTGTGTGTGTATTTTGCTTTCCCTATTAAACTCTCTTCATCTCAACCCGTGAGTTTTCTCACTTTTAGTCTTTTGGTTCTCTTCCCTGTCCTACTGGGAGCAAGCAGCTATGTGGTGCTTAGTTTCCAGCTGGAGTTAAAACCCCAAAATTGTATAACCTAGAATGAAGATGAGGAAGAATGTCTGTATTACCTCTTCAACACCTGTAAAACAAACAACAATTGAAAAGAATATCTGTCTGTACAATTCTACACTGTAATAACAGCAGCCACACATACCCAAGGATATCAAACTTCACCTAAAACTTTGATGTGGTTTTGAGTAACTTTCCACGACTGTTTTCCAAGGCAACTTTCAGTAACTTCTGTCAGTAAAATACTGCTGTGGTGACCTTTAATAATAGCGAAGAAACACAGGAAGGCAAACGGGGTGAATTTCTGGACAAGACTTTACTCAGATTTGAAAGTCATAGCAACCTGTTCAGTGCAATATTTGGCTTCCATCTGTGGTCAAAATGCCCTTGAAGAAAAAGAGTCATATTAGAAAACAAATTTGAACTACTTAAGGCCAAATTTACCTTTACTGCTTTAAAGATTGGGCAGAATGCTCCTGTGAAAAGCTGAAGGATGGAATTTTCATTAAAGCTGTGCCTTGTTGAAATTCTGATAACTCCCAGTGCTTTCTTTGAAATCAGTCAGTATTTCTCTGTGTGAGGATAGGTCACTGCGCTTTCTCTGCCATTAAAGTTGAACTAGACATGGTCCTAATTCACAGCTTAAAGCAAATGTATTAAGAGGTATGTTTATCTTCCATTGTTCAGAAAATTTTGTCTTAAATTCTTCTATTTTTTTTACTGGATTTTAATAGTAAAATCCCAGTGTGACTTTTGTGGTCTTAAAAGGTAACAAATTACTTCAATCTTATATGCTTAAACTTTTCTGCTGACTGAAAGCAAATAGTAGAATTTCATCTAATAGGAAACCTGGAATTTGCAAAATACTATTAGCTCGTTGATGCTATTACTAAGAAACAAGCCCACTCATGGATCAAACAGAGGACAATGGCTTCCCAAATGCTAATTGAAACAGAAACAACTAATGAAGTAGCATTTTAACTTGGACTAATGAAAGAAATATGGGGGCTGTGGAATGTATTTCTATAATTTTCTTTAACTTCTCACCCCTGACAGAGAAAGGTAAGAGATATTTTAGTTATTGTGTACCACCTGGGGTTTCCTCCCTTCTGCTCCAGTTCCACTGTCTGAGCATTTTCTCCAGCCCTCTGTGATAATCAGTCCTCAATATGTGTGTCTGGTCCTGGCACAGATACAATACTTTACCTCCTATCACCTTACACATGGTGTATAAATTGAAAAAAATAGGAAAAAAATCCTATAGCAGCAATCAGACCCCAGTGAAAAGCTGTTGTCATTAACTCCAGAACTCTGACTTTCAAAATCAGTGGTTACGTTTGTTTGTCCGTATTTTATTTTAGTTCACCCCCCCCAAGATGCAAGCCTGTTCTGTATCGTAGCAAAAACTTTTCCCACAGCTCTTCCCCTCTGCTCTGGAACCACAGACTGATGCTCACTTCCTCACCCACAGCATTGGGTGGTATAGTGGGTGATATAACCTGCCTGAACCAGGAAAAGTCTAGCTGGATTTTTCCTTAAGATTAAAGCTTATTTTTTCACCCAGACGTTTGAGGGGTTTATCTTTCATACCCCAAATGGAAATAGTTCAACCCCTGCTTTCAATTAGTCATAGAATTGTGGATGCCAGGTATTCAACATCTTTAATAAGCACTTTTACAAAGATGCAGGTTTTCACTGCTTTGAAGGCTGTGATGTTTAACCAGCATTGACCTCCACCCTACAACTAATGAGGAACTCAAGAAAAGAAAGTAATAAGAATTGTAGATGCCAATCATTTTTTTTTTTTTATTTATCAGTCATTAGAGATAGAATGAAGAAACGTAATTTAGTTGAGTAACCATTGCATAGTCCATCTTAGCTCTTGCAGAAATTGATTTCCCAACTGATCCAATAGCAAGTGATTTCTTGGAGACACAAATCTGTCATCCCTCTTAGTGGAATGATTTATCCAGGCACTGGGCTTTTTGGGTTAATTTTCATCAGAACCTGAGCTTACTTGTTCTCCTTCTGAAGTCATATAGTGTTTTTTGTGTTGTGGTTTGTTGGTTTGTTGGGTGGGGAGAGAGAAAGGAAAGGGTTTTTTGTTCACGTTTCAGAATGTGCCTGAAAGAAATTATTGTCTGATCTTTTGTAACCAGGCACTTTGTAAACCCAGGAAAGCCAGAAAGGTGCAGCAGCCTCACCAAATCAGCAGCCGCAAAGCAAATCAGTACTTTTTCAGGTTCACTTTTAATACTGGATCAGACACTAAGAGCATCAGGACCCATGGTTCCTGATTTTGTAAGGAATTAATGATGCTTGAAATTTTGAATGTCAGGAATCTGGGAGGATCATGAGAGTCACTCGATTTTTGTATGTCAGCACACAGCTTACCACTGAGGACAATGTCTTAGTGTAAACTAATTTAAGTTCTCAATACTACAACTGCATGCACTGGTTACTGCAGTATAGAAGATTATATTCTGGGTTCAGATTTGATACTGAACTACTTTTCCTTCTGCAAGTCTCTTTGCTTCTGAAATAATGTTGCTTATTTTTTTCTGTTAGGATACAGTGATTTAAAAAAAAATCCTGACATAACAAGATACTGATTATTGCAAGTCTTTATTGCCATAAAGATCAGAAAATGTAGTGTAGTAAGGGAGTGACAGAAAAAAAATTAAGTTCTGAGCTAAGTGGTTATTATTTAATTCTCCTTTTTGGTGCACTTAGACACCTCATTAAAAAGGAAGTATCTGCATTTTTTGCGAGCATGAACAGAGAGTGAGGAAAGAACCTGTATATCAGTACAGAAATGTTAGATTAGCACTGAACACTACTTCTAAAGAGACAAATGTTAATGTTGTTGCCAGGGTGTTCTTGAAAATTTCCTGTGCAGCACATGGATCCATGCTTAGTTGTCATGTGCATCAAATCAGCGACATTTGCACTTGCCTCGATAGGAGCAGCATGCACACATTACTGCATCTGCAGTTTTCTGTGTAGCAGTCTCTTTGTGAAGCAGAGAATTAAGGATTATTCTCACTGTGCATCTCCTTGAGGTTTTCCTTCTGCTGCTTTGTTGCCTCTCCATATTCATGCTGTGCTAAAATGCCAGCACCTGACTAGAGAGACAGCACAGGACAAAGAGACACCGTCTTGTCAATGCTCTCTGCTCAAACCAAGCAGCCAGGCCAGCATGGGGAGTGCAGTGCTCCCAGGGGAGGGTTCATGCTGTGCTCCTGGGCTTATCTGGAGGAAAGGAAGATGGAAGTGAGCAGCTTTTCAAGGGATCTCTTTAGACCACTAGTTTATAAAAAATCAGAATTTTGTCCCTCATTCCAAGGAACGCATGCCACTTTGTACTCAAAGTAAATTTGAACTTTGTACTAAAATAAAGTGGGGAAGGATGATCTAAGCACAGAGCACTGTGTTTGGAAGGTTGGGTTTTTGCTAGTATCATTTTGCTTCTGCTGTATTTCAGACTGCTCTTTTCTGTTCATCTCAGGAACCTGTTGAGGTCCTTTAAAGGGTTCTGCATTACTCTGGGGTCTCAACCAGTCCTCCCAGAAAGAAGTATCAAATCAGCATCTGCTGGTTTGTTTTTTCTTTATCCCAGTCTGTTTGTAGATTATGGAATTACCTCTCTTTTCTGTCAGAAAGATTCTGCAGTCTCCTGCTGGTTATCTGTGCCTTGTGGAGACTGCAGCTGGCACTTCTGTGTGATTCATCAGGTCTGTAATGCTGGCCCATCCTCTAATAAACTGCCAGGGGGTGATTCTTTACTGGAATTGGCTCCAATTAGTGGCACATAAAAATGAGGGTTACTAAACCTCTTATTACTCTTCTACAGTTTTATAACCATCCATTTTAGGTTATAAGGATATATCTTAAATGCCTTTTTGTACTGTATTGCCTCTTTCTCAGCTTTGTACTCTTAATGCAAGAAGCACCACTGATAGGTACGAACCGAGAGTGGCCAGAAACTATCTCAAACCATTTTGAAGGACTCAGATGAAAGGGTTGATGGCTGAAAGTGTTAATGTAGTCATACTAAATATGGCTGATCCTACCCTTTAACAGGGCAGATTGCTTGATATTTTGATGTCATTTTTCAGACTTTCTTATCTTTCTGAAAAAAAAATCAGATGTTGATTCGAAGACTAGGGCCATGATGTAAAAGTAAGTATTTGTTATGCCACTGCTTACTGCAATGCCTAACTTTTATGCTTTCAGACATCCCCTGGACAGGTAAGGGGACTGAAATACCAACAGTCTGTCATCACTTCATTCAACTTTGTTGTTTAAGGACAAGAAGTAATGATGCCATTTTTTTTGAAGTCTGAATTTATTGACTGTCTTTACTAAAGGCTAACTGGCTGATAATGCTGAGGAACTAACAGACCTTGATAGGACTCAAATAAGGCTACTCAGTACAGGGGCCAAGACAAATAGTTGTCGGAGTCTGAGAAATTAGAGAACATTTGTTATATGATTTGAATGCAGAGAAGACCATGATCTTCCCTTTTAGTTCATCCACAGGTTATCTCTTAGAGCAGTCTGGAAGGATCCTCTGTGGCTTTGAAATATTATGCTAATGACAACATAGGCAAGAATCAGACAGAAGAGGGATTTTGTAAGTAGGCCAAGAGCACCAATCCCAGTTATGTTATGTGGAACAAAGGTATTTTCATCAAATAGATAAGAGCTACAGAAGGACACTGGAATTGAATTGCTTAAATGTAATAGCACTAGACAAGTTTGGTAAATTTTTATTAACACTACTAACACTCTTCTCTGAACATGTTAAGATTAGCACTGATTAATACTAGAATGTATCTGGGTGTAACTGGTTCTTCTACAGAAACATCTTTGGGGTCACATTCTTCCATTGGCCTCATTTATCCATTTATTGATAAAATCAGGATCTTGCTATCATGAAGGTGGCAATTTCCTGCTGGTTTTGACATGATGTAACTTGCCCTACATGTCACTATAGTTCCAGTGGATGTGCAGTGTGAAGGGAAGCACAGAGCTCCTCATTCAGGAGTCCTGCAGCTGGGAAACCCATTCTTGTATTCTTCCCAAGAGAATCCAAAGTTTTGCTCCCATACCCCTTTACATGAATCTTTATAACTCACTTGCCTGCCTCACTGCTGTTTGGGTGTCCCTTCAGTTACTTGCTTGTCAAGCTATAACACTAAAGAGCTGCTTACTCCAGCAATATAATGTTAAAACTCTCTTTTTTGGAGGGTGGGGAGGGAGGAAGTATTTTTTTTATTTCATCCTCTAACATAAAAAAAAAGCATCTATAGCACTACCCAGTTTCCAGGCAGGCAATTTTTCTGCAAGCTTTGTAAATAAGGGAGTATTTTTGGCATAACATATGCAATTGTACCAAGGTTTACACCTGCAGTGCCTGGCTTATGGAACAAAAATTCAAATGCTGATTCATAATTTATATGCAAGAAACTTGGCACTGCCCTAAGGAATAACAGCCAAACAACACAGTCTGATGTGTGATTTATTTCCTGCTGTTGGCTGGTTTGCTGGGCCCTACCAGGTACACTGAAAACTTTTGTGAAGGCAGCTAAGCTGGTCTGCAAAGAACTTTGTTAAACTGAACATACAGAGGAATTTGTAAATGGAAAGAACAGAATTTAGCAATGGAGAATGTGATATACCACAACAAAACCCAAGATGGGATACTGCAAGAGAAGTAATTTGAAGGGGAAAGAGTCCAATGTCTGCACATTCTTGCTAGGTATAAGAACACAGGAACAAGTAAAATTTTACTGTTAGGTGTTTGATTTCCAGGATCTGCAATGGGAAAACCAAAAGCTATGCAAAAGATAACCAAAGTTAACTAAGGTAAGTTAACTAAAAACATGCTTTACATTAAAGAACAGAAAGAGAACTGCAGATGATTTTCCTCTATTCTTTTCTTTAGGGCATAGCAAAGACCTATGAGCTCAGAACTGGCACATAGACAGGTGAGATACAGCAGGGAGTGTGTGTGTTCAGCAGCTGGCATTATCCACTCAGTTTTAACAGCTGCACTTGAGCACACTTTGTGACCTCTAGTTTGTGATAATCTGAATTCTCTTTCCAGTTCTGGAGCGAAGGGATAGGCAAAGTTCATCTCCTGACTACAATACTATAATGTTAAAAGAGCCATTTTACTCAAAATAATAAAAAATGCTTTTCACTGTCACCCTTGGTGCAGGGACTATTTGTACATAAAAATATTTCATACAATGACCCGGGAGTTTCTGCATCCCTAGACTGAAGGCTTAGTGTGAAGCCAGTAGTAACAATAGATAAACCTCCTGTGGAATATAGTAATTAGAAATAGGGATTTTTCTGCTTTTCAATGACAAACCTTAGCTGAACACTGAAAACACAAATGTGGTAAAGGATATAACAATAAAGTTAGGATTTGTTGGTGGTGATACTTTAAGAAAAGTGCTGTAGGTTAAAAAAGAAGCATTTGAAGCTGTTATATACCATGAAAAAACCTCAACTCTCTAATTTTTTGAAAAGTGGTGCTTTGGAGAAGCAGAGACTTCCTGTGTCAAGTTAATTTTAAATCCTGCATGGCATTTGACTGTCTAGTTAAGCAGCTAAGACGAAGGGCATTTGGCAGTGTCAGGCAGGCGTGTGCTTTGCATTCCCCAGCCTGCACCTGGAAGCACAGACCATTTGTTTAAGACTTGAACTGATTTTGCCACCTTTTGGGTAAGGCCCAGAAGGAGCATTTGCTGCTGGACCCACAGAGGAACTTTAGCCACTGGAATATTGAGCACTGAGTTTAACAGCTCTTGGGCCTCTGGGGGAATTCACATCCATCTTGGGGAGCCTGGGCTCCTTGCAAGATACACTGTCTGCTCCTTCCATTTCTACATTGAAATCTCTGTTCTAGCAAGAGGGAGAGAACACAGCTGTTTATTGTTTCAATTTTTAAAATAAAAATTATTTAAATATATGTTTTATTAGTGGCATGATGGCTTTGATTGTATGTTCTTAAGTTTTCTAACAGTGGGGTTCTTATTTCTGAAAAAAAACCCTGCAAAGCTGAATATAAGCAAAATGCTTATAACAGTAATAAGCCTCCCGCTTCAATAAGAGTCTTCTCTTCTCTTTTGGAGTACTATTGCAGCATGAAACTATTGTCAGTGTACTAGAAACAACAAAGAAAACGAGCATGTCTAGTGCATTTCCCTCTTCAATATTATAGAGAGCTCACAGTGAATTTCAGATCAGAATCTGTTCAGTTAGAAAGAGAGGGGAACGCCACTAGATGGTGGTAAAAACCCAAGCCTTTGCTACGAGACTGTGGAAAGAGAAGTCCAGAGGGGCAAAGAAGGGGAGGAGGAGCCACAGTTTGAGTACTGAAGTCACTATTGCTTGGAGTCTATAAAAAGGCAGTTGCACAGTAAGTAATTTATACGTGGTCAGCTTTGACTCTATGGATTTACTAATTTCTTTTCCTCTATTTTTTTTCATCTTTTGCCACCAAGGAGTCCCCAGCCCCAGATGTCAGGGGGGCTGAAACTTCAGCTCTCTGGAGGAAAGGCTGCAGACAATGAAGAGGAAAGGCAGCTGAAGGAGCAGCTCTGGTAAATAGGTACAGCTAATTCTTGATTGCAAATAAAAAGTGGCTTTTTAAAACTGAAAATTGTTTAGCATGATATGCTTTGAATTTTACTTGCAACAAGTCACTGACAATCAGCTCTTAATGTTCCCTTTATTAAAAATGCAATGACTTACAACTTTCCCTGAATATTGTCATTATCAGAAAACCATTGAATAAAATATTCTTGATAAGGAAGAGAAAACTTCTTTTACAATAGAATTCTACCCACACCAATTCTTCAATCTTAGTGTATCCTGAAATGCATGGATTTGCCTTGGTTAAATGTTTAATACCATGCTTTAAAATGAGCATGTTAACATTGTACAGATAAGCTGTTTATAATACAGTTCATGCCAAATTAAATGTACAAAGGTCAGGAAAGCATTTAAATCTCTTACTGAAAGTGTTCAATTCTTAATTGTGTCAATAATCAAAACTTCTTTATATAGTATTCAAATGAGCGGTTTCTGCTGGACCTCATATTTCATCCTCCTGCATTTCTGGGGTCTGAGAGCTGGAACTGGGAAAACTGTTTTTTGTTTGTTTTTCAGCAGAATTTCCAGGACGTTCTGGGGAAGTATTCCAGGGAACCAGATAGAATAAACAAAACTATGAATGAAGAGTGCATGAATCTTTCCATTAGTCTGTGATTTTAATATCCCACTAAGGATGGGTAGAAAATCTCTGAACCAACCAAAGTTTACTTTAGAATCAGTGCAGAATGTGGTGTGGAAGAGGTGGGACATGTACAAACCAAATTAAATAGAAATGACTGGTATTTATGTTGTCAACTTCTGCCTGTAATCTTTATGCTGTATTTTTTTTTTTGGCAGGATCATCTGCCTTTTGGAAAATGCATTCACCACACTCCTTGGCAAGCCCTTCAGAAGGAACAGAACGTGTTAGCTCCCAGAGATGAACACGTCCTCTCACTTCTATGTTTCTGAACTAAATCTGAGTGCCTTTGGTAGCAACTTTACTGTGCCTACTGCAAAGAGCAAGTCATCACCATGTGAGCAAGTGGTCATCGCAGCTGAGGTGTTCCTAATTCTGGGCATTGTAAGCCTCCTTGAAAACATCTTAGTTATATGTGCAATAGTTAAGAACAAGAACTTGCACTCACCCATGTATTTTTTTGTTTGCAGTTTAGCAGTGGCTGACATGCTGGTTAGCGTGTCTAATGCTTGGGAGACCATAACCATATACTTAATAAACAATAGACACATCGTTATGGAAGATGCCTTTGTCCGTCACATAGACAATGTCTTTGATTCCATGATTTGCATATCTGTGGTGGCTTCCATGTGCAGTTTGCTGGCTATAGCAGTAGACAGATATATCACTATCTTCTATGCCCTGCGGTATCACAACATCATGACAGTGAAAAGATCAGGGCTTATTATTGCATGCATCTGGACCTTTTGCACGGGCTGTGGCATTATCTTCATTCTTTATTATGAATCAACCTATGTGGTCATTTGTCTCATCACTATGTTTTTTACCATGTTGTTCCTCATGGTCTCACTGTACATCCATATGTTCCTCCTGGCTCGCACTCACGTGAAGAAAATCGCTGCTTTGCCTGGGTACAACTCTGTCCGCCAAAGAACCAGCATGAAAGGAGCCATCACTCTGACCATGCTTCTTGGCATCTTCATTGTTTGCTGGGCTCCATTCTTCCTTCATCTCATCCTGATGATCTCCTGCCCTCAGAACCTCTACTGTGTTTGCTTCATGTCTCACTTCAACATGTACCTCATTCTCATTATGTGCAACTCGGTGATCGACCCCTTGATCTACGCCTTTCGTAGCCAGGAAATGAGGAAGACCTTCAAAGAGATAATCTGTTGCTATAGCATGAGAATGCTCTGTGGGTTATCAGACAAATATTAAGATAAAAAAACCAAACCAAGGAAGAGAAAAGGCAACATCTTCCTGCATCCTGTAATTCTGGTAAAATGCCTATGGAACATTTTCTCCATTCAACTGTCATGATTCTGGCAGCAATCAGAAACCCTTTTTTAACATGTGATTTTACATTTCTTTCCTTCTATACACCTCTCTCATGCTGGTGGTCGGAGCTACTCGGTGCATCTGTATTATGGGGATAAAGTATATTTTGAATCTCATTCACCTTATTGAAGATTGGATTTTATAAGAGGATTATAGAGGGAAACCTTATTTTTATTTCTGTTAAATGCAATGAGTGAGTTCTGCCATGTGAATGAACCCATCAGCCTGTCAATATGTGTACCTTTTGATGTTATTTCTTTCTCTAGTTAAAAAAAAAAAAAAAATATTTCTCTCTAGATAAAAACAAGCATGGCTTATTTTGAAGCCCAGAATTAACAAGATTTTTTTTTTTTTTTGCTATTTTCTCTGAAGACAAAAAATCAGAGGAGTAGCTCCAATTATCAGGCTTCACATACCTTGGTCAGCAGTTATGATCAATATACATGCACATATCAGCAGTCCAGTATTCCAGTCATGACTGTTATTGTCATAAAATATGTATTATGTAAGAAGTCAATGTTACCATGAGATTTTCCAGGCTGGATATAGCACTTTGTCATATATGACTGAATATGTTCAAATCACTGTGAAGTAAGATATACCACAGGTGGATTTTAAGGCTGAATATGAAGACTGAGCTGATTCTAGTTTGTCTGTTTTCTTTATTTGCCAGGGCTAGGGAAGCAAAGAGAGCATGGCCTCTAGGTATTCGTGTAATGTTTTGTGGAGATGGAAAAACTGAGTGGCTGCCTTTGTACAGACATTAGAAAAGCCTTTTGGCTGTGAAGAGCTTGTGTTACTGTAGATTGCATCTTTCAAGCTGGGAGAGACAAAACAAGTTTGATAATCAAAAGGCATGGCAGGCGATGGCAAAAAAAGGGTTTCAAAACATCAGGCACATGTAGCTATAAAAGAGTCCTGACTTTTGCTCCCCAGTTTTCCTCTTAGTTGAGAGGATTCTAAGCTGAAACCCACATGCCTTTTGTGTGAACAGTTTGCATCTAGTCATGATTTCATAAAGCTGCTGTTCTGCAACAACTGTGTGATGTGCAAAATACTGGGCTTACAAAAGAGGAAGGAAGAGCAACTGTGGTATTTCTTAATGCCCATGAATGGTGTTTATCTTGCACTGTGTTTTAAGTTATGAAAAGATTTCAAGTGGTGGTAAACCCCTGACTAGATATCTGAAAATATATTGAAAAAATGAACTCCTCCATCTGAAATCTGGAAGAATAATGCTTGTTATAGTTGGTTTATACATGCTGTAAAACTCTTGTTTATCAATAGAAAGTTTATGATTTATTCCATGAGTGTTAGGTTATACTTTCAAGTTGAAAGTCCTGATTGGGTTTTAGGAATTTTTTTTGCCATAACAGTGGTCAAATATGTGAACAGGCACCCAGTGATTGTGCAAATTTCATCTTAGAGAGATTTAGAACTTGACTGGACATGGCCCTGAAAAATCTGCACTAAATTGAAAGCTGACACTAACTTTGAAGCTGGCCCTGCTTTGAACCACTGGGAGCAGATTACCTCCACAGGTACCTTCCAACCCAAATTATTCAGTGATTCTATCACACAGTTTGCATATTATTAACAAATTATATTTCTTTTCCCTCCTAATTTTATCTCCTATGTAAGAAAAACTGGAAAGTATTCTCCCCCACATGCTTAGAGCCTACTTCGGGTCTTCGTTTGCTTAGGAAGTTTCTGACCAGAGAAGTAAGGGACACCTTTAGCACCAGAGTTATACACTTTGTCTGCTTAAAATTTATTATTCCTTCAGCTTACATTTATCTCCCTCTGACATGAGTGGGAATGTTATTCTCAGTGGAGATACATTATTATGCTGACCGATATAATGGTTATATCAGTGCACCAGGGGCCGGTGTAATCTTACAGCTTTATCTGAAAATGGGATTTCAGAGAATGTTTGTGGTCAGCAGTGAGAATCTTGCCTTGTTTCAGTCCATCTCTTAATCCTATCCATAAATATCCCCTATATGTTAGCTCTCGTGACAATGAATATAAATGACGATAGGAGACAGTTCTACTGCATAGTGAAAGGCACCAGCTGATGTAAATAAATCATTAAACCTTCTCTGGGTATTGCAAATAAGACAGTTTTGTACATAACTGTAAATCAACTAAAGGGAAATCAAAACTGTAATAGCTTTAGGTATTTTCTTGAATTGTATATTACTCCTTTTTTTTTTTGTTTTGTTTGAAGTCAGTTTGATGTATAAACACAGACATATGAAGAAACTATTAAACTAGATTGCTGGAACCCCCCACATTTCTGGTTATTCATTGTAACATTTCTGCTACATTATAGATTATTCACAGAGGCAATATTGCATTACAGACTTTCACATCTCATTTAAACAGATACCTTCTTAAGAAACATCCTGAATGAGAGTTTACAGACTAATACAGTGTATTTACATTCATACCTCGGTGTCAGCATCACATCTTCATTATAAGCTTTACAGGTGGGGACATGAAACAACTTAAAAGTGAAATGCAAGTATTTTCAAAACAGGCTAGAACATTTCCTGCAACACAGGCTGTTTACACTCCAGGAATGAATATAAAATACAAATCTCTGGGACACCATGACAAGCTTTCATATGTTTCTTTCTCTGGTTTAGCTGAAGAATAAAAGGAGCATTTAGCATACTGTCACTTCTGTCAGAGTCTGGAAAGCACTAAGTGTGATAGACTGGGACAAGCCAGAATTGTGCAAGCAGGAAATTTGCTGTCACAGGACAGTCATGAAAAAACTAGTTGCTAGACTCTTGTTGCACCATGTCCCTGCAGGTAATGACACTACGCTTGCTTATCCAGCCAGTCATTTACGGTTTAGCTTTAGTCACTGGAAATAAAAGCTCAAATCACACTGTTTCTGCCCCAAAGCTCCAAAACTAATTTCTATTGCCCACTATTGCTTTGATGACAGAATACGTCACTGCTTCTAACTCATGTGTCACAATTTAAAAGTTCTAAGTAAGCAAGTATTCTGATCTCACTCCTGTTGTAGGTGGGATCAAATTCTATAAAGTCATCTGCATTTTAAGCAGGTTGGTATCAGGGGGAAAATTAAAAGAAAAAATCTGAATCCTTTCTCCATGCCAAGGCCACAAAAAGGTTCTAGGAAGTACTAGTTTTGCAGGAACTTTAGCATCTCCTCTAACACAAGACAGTTATAACTGGATAGAGAAAAGAAGCTGTTTATGGTCCTGGGCTTCTTGATCCTGCTTCCCAAATGGGCACAAATCTGTCACAAAAAGCTCTAATTACTGACTACCACAGCTGCTGAGTCTGGGCTGGGAGGGGTGATTGCTTTCAGATCTACAACCTACAAGTCTGCACCCTTTGTGCAACCAGTGTCCAGCAGTCCACTGATGTAGTGTAGAGCACTTTTGAGAGTGGGTTACACATTCATTCCCACTGTTTAGGCTTATCCCCTCAGAAAACCTTCTCAGAATGTCTCTCTGGGGTTGCATTTTTTTGTGAATCCTGTGCAAATAAATGCAGAAACCACAGGAATTTCCTGCACACATAAACTTTAAGAAGGCAGAAAAGGTTTAAAACCTTTGGGAAAACAACTCAACTCCCTCACACAGTCTGCTCTCTTAAATCTCCAAGGACTCTATTTTACTTGAAAGTCTTGTTGTGGATTCTCCTGCCTATTTTTCAGTAAATGCTTCTTCTGTTCCTCACCAGTTTCTTGCACAGAAGACCAACTCATGGTGACCACTGCTGCGTTCAGGAATTGCAAAGCACAGCCCCAGTGTTGAGCTGTGTTGGTTTTCATGTACAGTGCCCTTCCTGTCAGGCAGGGTGGGTGAAGAAGGTATGGGAACATGGATGTGGAAATGGGGATCCATACATGAGGGACAGAAAGTCATGCAGGCTGAGGTGGAGCTCCCTGCTTAAGACTCTCTGCTAGTTTATCTTCAGGTGAGATGTTCTCCCTCCTTTCCTAATCTTATCCTGTGTTACAACCTGAGCTGTGTGTGTCTTGCATCCACCTGTTCTTCATCCAGGACAGAAGAGTCTGAGGTGCATGTGTGTGTGTCTACATTTACATACACATCTACATCAGTTCCTACTCCCAAATCTAAAGGACAGTCACAGATTACATCAAGAGATGAAATGTATGTGAGAATGCATAGTTCCTTTTTCTCTAACCTTTCTGCTCTTTGTTGTTTGTTACACTGTTATTTGTTCCAGTCTGCAGCGTTTCTCATGTATTTCCTCTACCCAGTGAACAAACTAGCAACAGTCAAAACCTGAAGTAGAAGGAAAAAACCTCAAATACTTTTTGCATCTTGAGGTTTTGAAAATTATTGCAGATCAGTGTTACAGAACAAAGAGCTCCCTTAGCACCTGTTAAACTAAAGATCTAGTAAATTTGTTAAATTCTTATGGTCCCTAAGCATTATTCCCGCAACAGTTTCTTCTTGAGCAGCTTGCCTTAAAAACCCCTAAGAATGCATGACTGGCTGTGCTGAGCACTGGGAGTGAAGGGGTTTCATCAAAATAAAGGGCAGCTCTTTAGGGACATTGTGTAAAGTCTGGACTTGTGTCTAGTAATCCTCCAGAGTACCAGCAAAGCTCACAGCAAGCTATGGTTTAGGGACTTCTTGAGCAGATTATATTTACAGATTTGTGACTGATAGCTCTAAATGAATGTGTCTTACACAAATTTACCTAATCACTTTAGGATCTCTTTATTTTAATCTGCAACATCTTGTTTCACAAGTTAGATATGTTGAGTGGAAAAATGATTTTTTTCTCTCATAAAACATCCACTTGTAAGTTTTCTTCAATGCCCTATAATCCTTATGTTGCAAAGAAAATAAATAATTAGTCCCCATGTTGTAAAGAAAAGAAATAACTAGTCTCCATTAATTTTCCCTGTGCCCTTCATTATTCTACTCCCTTATATTCTTCTATAAATTTTTTTTTCCAGCTAAGAATCCTGGCCCATTTAGTCTCTATTGGTATCTTCACAGCTTGTTGTCATTATGTGGTTTTCCTAGACCTATTATATTGTTTTTGGCTCAGAGGGGACCAGATAAGCAAATGATAATGCAGACATAGAGAAAAACTACATTTCCACAGTGCCAGATGCTGCTGCCTCTTTTGTTGTCTGTGCAGTAGGTAACAATATACTTTCATTTAGTACAACACACTCCGTAATTTGGAAAATTTCGAGATCTCTAAAATGCTCACAGGAACATGAGCATTTGTTCTCTAAATAAGCTTACATTTTTGGTGGTAAGGATATGCAAAACTTATGCCAAAAAAGACGCTGCTTAGGGGTGTTCCTGTATTTCCAGGACCAAATATATGCCTTGGCCATGTCCTATCTCTGTAGCAGAACTCATCTGCTGGAAACAGCTTTCATTTCCCTGCCTCTGATGGGATGGAAGCCTGTCCACAGGGGCTGGAAGGGCTTTGTGTCCCAGCCAAGCTCTGCGTGGCTGAGGATCAGGGATCTCAAGTTCAGACACAAACTTCTGGAAGCTCATCATATCCTTGAGAAGGGTGGTAAACATGTAATTTGCACAGCTACCTCCAGATGGTGATTCATCACTCCCCTCCTTTCAATTAGGCTGGTTTTACACCTGATTAAAGCACGATGAGAAATGGAATGATCAGCTTTGCCTGCTGGATCCAGATGATTTACAAAGGCATCAAATGAACTTTTCTGACGCTCTGTTGCATAGATGCCTTAATTAACAGTAACAAAACAAAAACCCACAAAGAAAATGGGATTAATTTTTCTCTCTAGTTTGCCAGTTTTTAACAGGACACAATTGCTTTTGGCAGGCAATTAGTAAAGGAGCCCATTAATTAGCTTTTTCATTGTTATTTTTCACAGAAATTTTGTGCCTACTTCTCCTATTCTGAAAATATGACCCTAGGAGTAACTATCATCTTTGTATTATTCTTTTTCTTAGCTTTGATTATTCTTTTTCTTAGCTTTGAACTTCTTTCTGATAAGCTTTGCATAGTTTTTAAGTCAGAACCTAAGTCCCTGAAATTCTATATCCCCACAGTTCTCGGATAGTGCTGCGATAGCCTTACATAGACCTTACTATTATTTCTGCTTCAGAGGTTCCTTGTGCTTTTTAAAGTCAGGGGAATCTGTCCAGGATATTCTTCCATTCGAAGAATAGTAGGAAACTTTAACCTTGGTTTAAATATGTAGCAACATCATGATTAGTAGTGCCAACATTGACCTAAGCTCAGAGATACTTCACTGAAACTAAAAGTAGCTCTTTCACAAACGTTTTACCCAGAGAACAAAAAGATCCCTGGCTATAAAAAGGAGAGGACATTCCTGCTCTCTGCTCACAGAGTAGTAGATAAGTGGTGGAGCTTGGGCAAACAACAATTCTAAGTCTGTGTTCACACCTGGCTCTTACAAAAGATGAAGATAAATAACCTTTTCCTACTGTGAGGACTAGGCTGTGTTAAAAAGTGTCCAGGTACACACACTTGTGCCAAATTCAGTCTTAGAGGAGTAGAGTCAGTGAGTTGTTGGAAACTTGGCTGAAAGTCTGTGTGCAAGACACTCACCAGGTGTGACTGAATCCCATTCCACTGAAGTGTCTTGTAAGACATCTTCTTCCCACAAAGCCATATAGTAGGAATTCAGGATATGGTACCTCTCAAGCTCCTTCTCCTTCAGAAAAGAAAACAACAAAATTTTAACCATTAGTGGAAAATTAGTGTGTCAAGGACAAAATTTATTTCTTATGTTCCTCAGACCAAGAATCTATCTCAGTGGGCCTCCAGGATCCAGTGCTGTGGCTGGGGTTCTCTGCAAAGTCACGTCACATGGAATCTGCTTAAGTCACTTGGAAAAGGTAAGAAAAACCTTTGACTTCTCTTGGTATAAAGTGCTCTGCTTGGTACTCATAGTTTGAAAAGCAGATGCTTGAATAGTCCTTTCAAATGGCAGAGAAAAGAGATTAAGCACTTGAATTTCAAGTGCAGTTTCAATATCAGTTCATGTCCCTGCATAAAGGGCATAAAAAATGAAGAGGTGGGAGGTAAATCCTTGAATGAAATCCAAGTTTTTCATCTCACTATCACTTTCATCTCTATTTAGCAGAGAAACTGCTAAATATTCAGGTTTTCACATTGAAAAGGGACATTGGTGCAGCCACCTCTGAATCTGGAGGTGGATTTTTGAAGGAAAGCCTTGTGAAGAAAAAGATGGTATTTGTTGTGTAGCCTGATTGTTAAGTCACACTCTGAAAGTCCCATTGGTGAAACCAGAAGAGAAGCATATTTTTCACTGATTTCAACAGAAGTAATTTTTAAGATAGTGTCTGTAGTCGGTGCTCCTGCTGTTCAAAAGCAGAGGTGCTTAGCTTCCAGAAAACTAGAAGGTGCAAGGATTTTAGGTACAAGTGACAGGTGAATTTATGGTCCCAGCTCCTCACACAGCTCCTTGGTTTTGCCTGGTGCTCCAGTCATGTGCAATTAATAACTGAACTTAGCTGTGGCATTTTAGGCAATACACTGTACTCTTATTTAGAGTGGGGGATATTGGAAATGTGTCCAGCTTAATTGGAAGGGAATGGAAAAGAGGAAAGCCACCCTAGAGCTACCTCATGGGAGACAGCTCTGGCATGCAGACAAGCGGGGGATCAAAGGCCTCTTGCACAATGTAATGAGTAAATAGATGACAAACACAACATTAGCTCTGGTGGACCTTTAGAGGGGAAGGCAGGCAATACGAGGAACACTGTGTGTATTTCAGATGACCTTTCGTTGAAAATGTCAGTTAGAAGACTGTACTGAATTTTTAAAGAGGGTAATAAATAACTGGACTGAATAATGAAAGGTTTAATTCTCAGGGAAGAACCAAAGTGAAGATGCAGGGAGGCTGGGCACCCGGCGTTACACACATTTTAAAACTTTGCTGAATTAATAATGGCCAGTGAAGTGCCAGTGTTTTTGGTGCTGGGTAAAAACAAAAGCATCTAATGGCATGAATAGGGCTAACAATAACGTAGGAAATCTGTGGTGAACTAGCAGAGTTGATAAAGAAGAGGCTCTGTGGAGGCTGCTAAGAGACCTTGTCCTGAGACCACTGCCTGCAGCAGGTGCCCCCCATCTACACTCCAGTCCTGGATGGGGATGTCCATGGGGCCCTGGCAGTCATGCACTTAGGAAGAGATTTACTAAGCCTTCTCCATAAATAAATAAAAAGGTATTTAACCATCTTCAAATTGATTTTTGTTGTGTTTAGTTTTGCAGTTTATTTTTCGATTATATTTTTGATCTTTCAGCTTGACTGGGTAAAATAATTTCTGACCAGAGCTAATTAGGCAGATATTTAGAATACTGTAGCATCTCCCTTCTGAGAGTCTCAAAGTATTTTGCAAGCACAAATGAATGAAATATCAAACAAAGGCTGCAAGATTGCTTGCAGCAGCAAAGCATTGTCCTGAAGGTGCAGGTATGGAGGTAAGGATAGAGGTATTTTTTAAAGTAGAGCTCTAAAATACTGATTTCATACCATTGTGGTTAAGTAGCACTTCTTTTTTTTCTTCTTCTTCTAGTTACTCAGATATGGCTGGTTGCCTGTGAATATGTGAATATCCTTGCAACAGGCCCGAAATGTCCTTGCAATGTGAAAAAAACTCTGAAGCAGCAGTTATGATCACTGCTGTTTGAATAAACAAACAAATACATTGTTAAAACATAGGTTAAGGATAGGGAGCAGGACAAAGTGACATTCAGGAGATGAAAGTGTCTGGAAGTTTTTTTGAGCTGCCTGAGAGCATTTTGCACACAAGTACTCCCTCTTACTAATGCATCCTTAGTACTCTGAAAAGCTTGTACTGAGTAGGACTGTCCTTTGAAAACAAACCAAATACAACCCATTTTTCTTTATTAATTACTTTAAACAGTCACAGCTGAGAGGAATTCAAGGCTTAAAGGTGTCATATTCATTGCTACTGTTTAAAAGTGTCTCAGCTGATAGGTAAGGTCAGGTTTTATTAAACTGGCATTCCTTTTCTAATAAGCCAGGCCACAGGAGAAGCACACCTTAAAAGTTGTGCTTGAGGGGTTTCTGTGTTTTCCTATGGAGTTTTTAATTTAACTGTACTTTCAACATAATATCTGCTTTCATTTAAAATGTATTTCAGACAGGGAAACTTTGTAAGGCAGAGACAGGACAGGACACAGATAGCAAATCACCTCTAACCTGAAGTGGCCAACGTAGTTCAACTTCACAAATTACTGATTCTTAATCATTCCTATCAGATACTGTAATTTGAATGTTTACATCCATCTTCTTTTAGTTTTGGCCTGTAGTGTGGGGCTGCATAGTTCCAGAAGGAGGCATGCTCAGACTGTGTTTCAAGGACTTAAAAAAGATGATGATGGTGGTCTTGAAATGTTAATTGTAGTGCAAATGTCTTGGCAAAACCACAACCAAGGCAAAGACAGAAACTTGTGCCAAATTCTCCCTACTATTTCCTGGGAGAATTTGAAAATTCTCTGTAAAAAAGAATATGAAATGCTGTTTCTTACCTTTGAAATGGAAAAACAGATAGAAATTTGACGAAGATTTGTTAATTGCATCCACAGTTTTAAGCTAATATTTTGCTACAACTTGAGTTATTTACAAAATCAATGAAAGCGACTTTTATTCTACAGAAATTGTTTTTCTTGTTTAGGGTAGGATTCACTTAAAATTATTTTCTACTTCTTTACTAAGGCATATTTGACTCCCAATTTGTTGGGGGCATTAGGGCTATTGCTGGTTAGCTTTCTGTGATCCTCTACCAGCGTTCCTCTGCTTGTGCTGCAGATAAAGCAGCTGTAACTCACAGACTCACAGAATATTCTGAGCTGGAAGGGACCCACAAGGATCATCGAGTCCAGCTCTTAAGTAAATGGGGATAGAACGCACAGCCTTGGTGTTTTTAGCACAATGCTCTAAAAAACTCAACTAACCTCAGGGTAATTTTTTTTCAGTTTTACTCTTTCACTCATCGACCAATCCAGGCGAATACTATTGTGGGTTAACTGAGGAGCTGTTCTTTAAGTAACCATGGACTTTGATAGCAGCTCGTAATGAGCACTGCTTGTGCCTTCTGCAGCAACAGTTTCCTCTGCAGTGCAGAAGCAGACTGGATTTGAAATGGATTCATCCTACGGGAAAGGGACAATCAGTGGTGTATGAAAACAAGCAAAGTTTTTTGAAATACTTGCTTTTCTAAGGCTGCTGTCTTTAAACACTCACCTTACGCATAGCCACTTGATCTAAAATCCCCTCAGTCTATCTGCAGTCAGATGTTTTGAGAACATTTTTTCAGTTCTCAGGTTTTCCTTTGAAAAGATCTGTAGCTGACTGGCACCCACTGTTCATTAGCTTTATGGCAGCATTCTTGATTTAGTCTCCAGTGCAAGCAAATTCACAAGAACAGGCTGCTCTTCACAACTGCAAACTGTATTTCTGAAATCTGCAGGACTGTGTACTTGACTCGGGGGCAGGGGAACCACGCTAGAGATCCTGTTACTACATCCAGTATCCCAGAACAAAGGAAAATATGGCACATGGACTGACATGAGGGTCCCAGGTAACTTAGCCACTGAAAATTTGGTGTTGTCTTTGGGTGTAACAGCAGGCTGCTGAGTGTGCCAGCAGCGTTATGCTTCCCACAGTCTTGGCTCCAGCTTGCCTAGAGATTCTTTGGAGATCTCTGCATTGTGGCCCAATGGAAGATGTAGATGAACCCTGGGTAAATTGCTTAGCTGGATCATTGTCTTCATGTTCTGCACTTGACAAATTCAAGTGCCTAAAGATATGAGATGACTCACCACTCAATTTGTTTTTGCAAAGGGGCATTAATCTCTGTCACTTCTCCATACAGTCTGCATGCTTCATGTTGGAGCTAAAATAAAGCAAGAAAACTCAAGTAAAAGAGCTATGTATGCACTATCAATGAAGTAATTTTTGTCCACAGACATGTAGAAATGTGACTTTTTATGTCTGATGCCATTATTGCATTAAAATAATAAATTGAGAGGCTGTGAAAATAATAGTTGGAAGAACTTGCTGAAACTGCATTGTTAATAGTGAAAAATTAATACACCAATCACCTTGGTGCAGAAATCAGAGGATGAGATTTTTATGGTCTTTATTATGGAAGTCAGGAGGGTGGATTGTTTTAATCCATCCTGGTCTTAAAATTTTGAAATAAGTTAAATGAAAATTTAGCAGATATTCAGGTTTCTTTCCCAAGAAAAAAGGTGAACAGTGATAACTCTGTTCTTTTTAAGGGGTAAATGAATATGGTCCAAAGGAAATGTTTCTACACATATAAATGTGAAGGTTCATGATAGAAGCTTTTTTGTGTTCAGATTAAGACCAGAGCATAAGAAATGGATGAAATTTAACACAGAGACTGAGTCAGAAATCTCAGTACAAATGACCAGCCTGAACTGGGAAGCAATTTTGTACAAAATCCTGTTTGAACTAAGAAACACTGATGGAATAAATTAATTGATTAAAAATCCTCTTAAAACAGAACGAAGAATTAAGTTCATGGAATACTATAAGCTAAAATTAATTTATCCAGATCTAGCAGTGACATGACCCATTTTACTAATAATTTAATTCCTGGAATTGTTTAACCTTATTTCAACCAACCATGATTAGCTTTATTTAGTGTTGCATTGATTATGGTTACTGCACCTCTAATCATCCTTAGCTTTGGCTATTTGTGTATTTTGTTTCCAAAATATTTAATATGGGTAACAAGGACTTATAAAAGTTGGGGGAGGTAAAATGCAAGGGAATAATAAAAATCTCCTTAAATTAATATCTGCCAATGCATCGTTAGTCCTCTGACTATCTTACACCTTGAAAGTTATACATATGAACCTTTTGAAGATACAGGAGGTTCTCAGTGTGTGTCTAAGACCTCTCTTCTGTAGGAGCACAAATGGTGCAAGATCTGTTTCACTGCAAATGCATTTAAAAGGATGTTGCCTCTGAAGGAGTGTAGTCTTATGTTATCTTTTTCTCAGAAAAATCAATAATGGCAATCCAGTTAAGATTTAATTTTTAAATTACTCTGAGGTTTTTCGGCTCTAAAGGACTGGATTTAAAATATTTGTATTCATTCAGGCTTGTCATTTTGCTATCTCCTTTCACATTAGTTGAAATGTGGCATCACTTGATATTTCACTGCTTTGTTGCTACAAAGCAGGGAGCTAGGAGACTTTACTGGAGAGGTGAATTATGCAGTAAAGATCAATCTTTTTTTAAAGACTAGAAACAGTGTGAAAACTTGAAACCTATCTGTTTCTTTTGAATAATTCTGCTTTGGTGAGCAGCTAATACCTGCTAAATAACTCTCAAGAGGATGTGATAGAGATAATTTCCTACAAATGGCAACTTTGAAAAGGAATGTGGCTGCAGTGGAACGTGGTTAGACTTTAGACAGCTGTAGGAATACCTGCTAGGTGAGATTCATGTTGTGAACCTCTGCCAATGTACCCATACCCAAATTTGCAAAAATACACTTTGTTCCAATGTTGGTCCTGTAGATTGCCTGAACTGTATCAACGTCAATTCTCTTAATGGTCACAGGAAAAAGATTGTACCATTTATTTCTGTTCTGTATGAGCATTTGACTGCTTTGTCCCAGAAACTACAGCTTTCTCCATTTGACAAGTGAGGAAGTGCAGGGCCTTGACTGTTCCCAATGTCCCATCTGAACACAAGATACAGTACTGTGAGTAAAAACAGGAATATACATCCTGCTCCTCCACTTTCACTTAGGGAGGTTTTGTGCAAGTTCACTTCAGCTGAGTGTTGCCTCTGTAAAGCAGAAATGAGCAAGCATATTCCATATAAACAGTAACACATTTTTGTTCTCTCCTGTCTATTGAATTCATGAGACACCATCCTTTTGTAACAATACATTTTTGTATAAAGGAAGAATAAGCACAAAATATAAACCTACAAAAGTTTTAATCTCTCCTTCTCCAAAAACGTGGTGAATCATTCTTATTTCTACCAATTTCTGGGTCTGTTTTAGTATCATTTACTGCTGTATTTGGTAACTGGTACAGTTGTATTCTATGGTAGTACAGCGTATGCTAAAAATATACATGAAAAAATCCACAAATGTCTTAGAACTTGAAGTTCCATCTTTAAAAGCAATGAGGAAGCCAAAATCTGAAAGTTAATGACACATTTTTCCATGTTTTCTCTTCCTTCAAGTAGCTTAGGTATTTTGTGAGACTAAGGATCCTACTGGTGTTACTCTTATTTTCTCCTTCTAAGTTTACTGTTAGTTTTCACTAAGTTAGTTAGTTAGTTAGTTTTAATTGATCATACTTTCTACAGCAGAAGCAAATATAATTTCTTCACACTGAGGTACAGGTTTTGGTTGGGTCAGTTTTCTTCACAGTGGCTTGTATTGTTCTGTGTTTTGGATTGATGACCAAAGCATTGTCGATAGAAATCAGATGTTTTAGTTTTTGTTGATCTGTGCTTACACAGCAGCAAGGCCTTTTGAACTCCTCATGCTGTGAAGAGGCTGAGGGTGCAAAAGAAGCTTGGAGGGTAAACAGGTGGAACAGCTGACTCCATCTGGCCAAAGAGACATTCCATACCATATGGTGTCATGCTCAGTGATAAAAATATCCAAGGAAAGAAGGACAAAGGGACAACATTCAGAGAGATGCTGTTTGTCTTCAAAAGCCACTGATGTGGTGGGACCCTGCTTTCTTGGGGATGGGAAGGCTGAACACCTGCCTGCCCATGGAGAGTGGTAAATGAATTCCTTGTTTTGCTTTGCTTGTGTGTCCAGTACTTGCTTTATCTAATAAACTCTCTGTATCTCAACCCACAAATTTTCATACTTTTACCCTTCCATTCTCTCCCTCATCCCACTGCAGAGGTGTGAGTTGTGAGGGGCTGAGCTGCCACCTGTGTTCACCCACAACAACTGGCTGCTTAGAACAGACCAGGACTGAACTCACATATAACCAGCAGAGATGAAAGAGTGTTCCATAGAAGCAAAAGCCTTGCCCTTCTTCTTAGAAACCTGTGGTGCATGAGCTGCAGATGTCAGTATGGTACTCTGAAGACTTTATTCCAAGCAAAACTCTGAGGAAGAAAAATTTCCTGAGATAAATTATGCTGCTGAAGGTCTAAATATTGCAGGGTGCTGAGAGCAGGTCTCTGCAAAAACCTTGCCAAATTCTCTAGCTCTTTGTGGCACTCTGAGACAAAAGAAGAGTTTCTGTTCCTCTCAAAGCCTTGGTTGTGCAGCTGGAGGTGAGGGATTATACAGCTGCAGAAATAAGTAGATAAAAAGCTGGATACAACTTCACTACAACATGACAAAAACAGTGAGAGAGGCATTGCACAGCTCGCAAGTGACCCATACTATTGTGAAGTGACACTCGAGTACATTCCTACTTGGCATTCTTGCAAAAGTTGAAAGAAAAGGAGGAAATTTCCTTCAAGCAGTTTTGATCTGCTCAAGCAATCCAAGTGACTGAAAGCTCTGTGATGAAAGGTGAAATTGCCAAAGATGATTCAAGAAGTTCAGGGACAAGTAGAGAAAGTGATGAGTTGACCAGGATGACGGCAGTCATGAAAGCATGGCGGGGCCATCATAAATGCACTAGAACTCTTCTCTGATTCTTTCCTTTTCATTGCCCTGTTGTGATGAGGTTAATGACGATTTTATACTTACAGCTTCAGAACTATTCATATTTTAAAAATGAAGCTATCTCTTTATTAAGAAATCTATGTCTTACATGGCAGATGGTAGCATCCCAGCACAAGCAGACTTATTTTTCCACTTTCTTCTCTTTTGAAACATGTGCTGCTCTGCCAAGCTCTTTATCATGTCTCTTTACAGTAGATTTTGTTGCTGAAGTGTTTTTGTGAAACTTATTGGCAATTGAGGAGGACTAGAGGAATTTAAAGGTTATTAGCTCATCAGTAAAAAATAGATTTATTTTCCCAGCTACTTTACTGCTACAACATGGTAACTCTTTAGTTGTTTTTTTCTATACTCTTTGAGTATGCAATTCCCTGAATCATTCTCGTTTGTACCACTGCTGACTGCAGGACAATGGCTGTTGTTACCAACCTTCCTTTGTCAACTTCAGGTTCTTTTTGTGGTTCATGGTTTCTCCTATATGGAGCAAATTGGACATTTTTCTAGGTTCTCTTGGTATCCTTCCTTCCCTTCCCTTCCCTTCCCTTCCCTTCCCTTCCCTTCCCTTCCCTTCCCTTCCCTTCCCTTCCCTTCCCTTCCCTTCCCTTCCCTTCCCTTCCCTTCCTTCCTTCCCCTTCCTCCCTTCGCCTCTGTCATCAGATTAGACGAGGAAAGGAACAGGGATCCTAAATCTGCCAGTGAAGAAAAATCACCAGAAGCTCATCTTACATGGTCAGAGATATCTGTGGTCACCATCTGTGTCAGAATCCAGCAGCAGGTGGTACTGATATATATTAACTTGATAGGTGGAAATGTAAATTTTGAGTGTAGGAGTGAGACTGTTGCTGGAGGTGAAACAAGGTTGTTTGTGTTCCCTTTCCATCAGTCTCAGGAGAGACAGTATTAGGATTTTTTCCTGAGTTCACACCACACACTGACAGACCTCTCAGCTATAAAATAGTGCAGAATGATGAACATCTATTAGAAGCTTAAAAACTGTAAGTTCTGGAGGAAAACATGATGGATCCCTCAATAATATGGCACTTGGAATAACATAAGGCACTGGTAGATGTCAGCTTGGGGAAGAAAGTCTGCCTTTCCGAGCCAGCATGCTCTTTTCTTTCTTGCTGTTGTGAGTGGCATAGTGCTATACCATTTTCCCCATGTGGACCAGGTGTTGTAAGCAAGGAATTCTGGTTTTATGTGCTGAGGTGCTACCTGAAACTAGCTCTCAACTGGAGTATAGTAAAGCAGTGTGAGTGGATATGCCTCTGTGGCTGATGTCATGCCACACTGCACAGAGACATGCTGGCCATGTGAATTCCTTACAATCCAGAGGACACTACAAGATTATCCCCTGTAAGTCACTTGCCTAAAAGATTCAAACCAGGTAGCACAAAGATCACAAAAAATTAGGATACTGTGCATTACTGTTACTCTGAACTTGGTTTTGTGTGACTAAAAGAAAGAGTGGGCTCACATGGAAACACTCTTGCTGTATTAGGCAGTCTGTTCAGATAGAAAGGAACCATCTCAGCAGGAAATATCTCCCTTTCTCCTGTTGCAGAATTGTTTGGGAAGGTGAAGAATCTTGGTTTTACCTTGTAGTGCCAGCCATAAGATCCCACTAGTAATGAACAAGTAAGAGAAAGAGGAATAGGTATTTGTTGGGAAGTTGTGCCCTGTTGGATTAGAGTTGCCAGGTCTTTAAATGTAGTTTTTCAGTGACTCAAGACTGACTTCAAGCATCAGAGCTGGAGTGATTGCTGGGTGGGAGCATAGACCTGTTTATTGAAATTCCACTTGTGCCAAAATAATGTATCTCCTTAGGGCTGGGAAGAAATGTGAATGCAAACACAGACCTGAAAGAACAATGCATTATCTTACTGCTGCTGTGTCTAAATAAAACAAATCTAATGAGAAAGCTGGTCATCAGCCAGTGGGAAGATACCATGCCACACATTCTTCCAGGCTAAGACACACGATGTTCCCAGCTGCCTGCTTACTATTTTTCCCTTACCATCATCTCTCTGATGCTCACTGCATGTATTTATTCCATTGCCTACAAACACAGACTGTCTGTGAATCCTCAATTACTCACTGTAATTATAATAATAATAATAAAAGAAGCTGAAACATGTTTCCCTGAAACACATATATTTATCTCTGGCTGGGTAAGGGACTAATTAGTAACTATTCACTCTGGCTTTCTGCAAATTTAGTGGCTTTTAAAAAATTTTTTTGGCAGCACTATTAGGTTTTTTTTTCTACTCTCTTTCAAAATCTTTAGTTATGCAACTACTAGAGATGAAGAGGACTATGGTTACCAACCTTTGTCCCCAAGATATCTGCCTTCACATTACCAAAATGTCCTTGTTCCATTTATCATCTCAAGTAACATTTATAGCTTTCTACTTTGTGGGAAAAAAAAAACCCAAACAACAGATTTTGAACTGTTTCTGTTGGAAATATTTTTTTTTGATGTCAACTTTTACAAATAAAATCAATAGAGGGTTTTTGAAAGAAAAGTAATTTCATTGGAGAATATTATTTTAATTATCTGGGGAAAAGGTAAATTTATAAACAAGAAAATTCGTCTATGAAGAGCTTTGTGAGGATTTTAATTTTTCTTACACTATTTGTCAAAACAACAGTTACAGTGGCTGGGAAGGCAATGAAGAACACTACGAATATAGCTGCCATGGTGATAATGATGTTGTAAGCACTTAGATACAATGTGACATGACTAGGTAGAGAAATAGCTTTTTACTTTAATCAACACAGCAAAAAGGAAGTGAAGAACTTATTGTTTTCTGATAGCCTTTGATTTAAGTAGGTGTAATAAGACTTTCAGTGAAAGATAAAGAGAAATACTTCATCTCCTGCTGGTGTGACATGTCTGTTAATAAATCAGGTTGGGATGTGCCTTTTAGAAGGGAATACATTACCTTCTTTAATGGAGATTCCATTATTGCTCCTTGGTTAATTACTGTAATTGTTTGATTTTTCCTCTGTAAGAGATACACATTTTTGATCAGTGAGGCTTTCAGAGGCCAGACAAAGTAATGATTTTTCCACAAAATATGCTATGGATTTCTTTCAGTAATAATTTAATTGGCTTTAAATCAAGTGCTGTCGTGGCTGAGTGCATAAAATTATGCTGTGCTTACCTTGAACTGCAAAATACTCATGTTTTTAAAACCAATGGCTGCAGCAAGAGACTGGGAAACTCCTGTCTATAAAAAAGATGAACAGAAGTAACAAGCCCCTTGTATTCTGGCAAATAAAATACTGTGTCAAAATGAGGAATAAAATATAAGACATAGCTTTGTACTTTCATTTTGAGAAATTTTGGACCCTTCCTTGAACTGCAATTCTGTCTTTGGCACTAACACAAAAGCTTGTCTTCATTAGTATAATTCATTACATTCCCTGTAAATAAAAGCTATAGCTATAATTGTAAGAAGATTCTGCCCCTCCCCCCCCCTTGCATTTGAATCATTAATTTTTTAGATTTTTTTAGAGGTTTCCTTCATCATTAAGGTTTTGAACATCATCAGAGCTATAGATGGCAACACTATTTCTGTTTTTTGTGTTTCTGCAAGGTTGTGAAGTTTTCAATTTCCCTACAACCACTGTCCCTTCATGTCCATTTTTTAGTGGGAAATAGTCACTGTCCTGTGTGCTTTGATCATATTGATGTCATTAGCTGGGCTGCTTCTGTTTGTCCTCCACAAAAATGAGTTTTTTCTTACCTCTCAGCTTCTGTCTCTGAGGCTTTTGTACTGCTTTGAGTGACCAACTTTGCTTCTGAGGAGGCAAAATAGCTTAATAATGATGGAACATTTTCTGTATATCTATCTATCTATCTATCTATCTATCTTCTATCTATCCTTTATTTATCTGACAAGTGTCACACGTTGGTGATCTAAATTTTGACAGCTCATCAAACACATCTGAACCTCCTGATAAAATTTTTTAGGTGGCTACTGGTAATCTTCCTATTTTGTTCACATGTACAAACAGCTCTGTGGAACTTTGTCCAATGTCAGAGATATGCAGAGTGCTGGCAGCCAAGGATATGTGGTTCAAGAACTCAGTCAGTCTTGTGGAGACAAAACTGAAGTGATCAGTTATATGTCAAAGAGTCACCTGCTATTTGTTTTTAGTTGTTTTCAGGGTAGGTAGATCTCACCCCCTGTAAATGAAGGCAAGAGGACTGGGGTCTGTAACAACCTCCTTTGAGAGCCTTTGTTTAGGTCAGATTCTGAGTGGGCATGTGTTCCTCTGGCTCTTCCAATTTCCCCTACAGCAGCACAGACACTTGTGACCTTTCTAAGGGACCTAAAGCCATACTGGTGTAATAGCTCATTTCTTTATTAGGAAACTTGTGCAACCAGCTGAGAACTATAGTTGGGAAAGACATTTTTCCTAGAACAAAAGGGTACTGAACAACAGGCAGTTGTATACAGATCCAAAGGTCATGGGCTGAAAAACTAAGGAGAGATTTAAGCAAGCTGTGCATCAGCATGAAAGACATGTAGTCCCTTGTCAGTTGTTTCTCTTTTCCTCGTGGGTTGTCAATTTATCATATCGTCATGTCTTAGAAAAGGATCTACTTGCATTTCTTCTCCCTGTTGTTTGCTGCTACCTGTTTAGCCTTGGGGGTGGTACAATTGTGTTTCAAGTATATGTAATTGTGGTTTTGGTAACTTGTTAAATCATCTATAACAGAAGCTGAAGATAATACACAGAATTATTTTATGACAGCAGAAGACACACTGAATCTTGTTCTAAATTTTGAGCATGTGCACATACATTTGAAATGTAGACAGCAAGAAGTGACCAGGGAATGGAGAGGAAGCAATGCTGGCTGAAGTGTGAGTACTGGCTTCCATATATTATGGCTAATTTGCTCCCATGGAAGTATATATTTGAAAGTGTATTTCAAATATCTGCTATTTAATCTCACCATTACGCTTTGCTACAGCAGTTGTCTCCTGAAGAGATGCTACTATTCCTTAAGGAAGCTACTGTAGGGGTTGTTAAATTCCACACGGTAAATCCACTGCTCTTGTTGTGTATCTTAGGTCAAAAGAAGATTCGAAACGCAAAAGATAGAACAATCTTTTTAGAAAGCCCCTGTGATATAAACAGGGGCCAAAATCCCATTAAAAAACATGCAGAGGTCCATCTACACCACTAAGTACTAAAACTAATTAATTCACATCTCTATTTATTATAGGCATAGTTTTGCTACCTTTAACATCTTTCTTGCAGGATCAAGCATGTTTGGGTTTCGACACAGCTCCTTTCTTCTCTCCCTGGAGTATCATCAGCCAGTTCCTTACCTTCTCTTTCTTAACCTCCTCCTCAGAAATAGAAGCTGGCTGCATTCTAGCCTCTGTTTCCAGATACAGTCTTCTTTTGGCCAGCTAATATTGCTTTTGTCCTTTAATTTAATGTACTAATTTCTTTAAAGAACATTTTTTTCAGCTGCAGAGACCTCCTGGTGTGTATGTGTGTGTGCTGACAGCAGAGACTTCCTAGTTCTTGGGATCCTTTAGCTACAGTGGTCAGGGAGGGATGAAATGTTTTGCAGCTTCTCCTGCAATGCAGCTCAGACACTGCTATGAGCCTGACCCACCTTGGCTTTTATGGAGGAAAGCATGAGGGAGCTCATACCTGTTACAAGAACATTTCCTCCACATGGTCACAGCGTGTCCTTCCCACTTTTCATTGTGTTCATTACTTAATCAGAGGACCTTCAGTCCAGCTAATATTATTGTAATAAATTTAAGTATTGTCATTGAAGAAAATACCCTGAGATAACTAGCCTAGGAGAGCAACTTCAAAATTTCCTCTTGTAACTGGTTCAAAAAAGGGGTGAGTGGGTCATGACAAAAGGTGTAGAAGATTTAGCAGCAAAGAACAGGTCTTGAAAGTGTACACTATGATTTTTGAAAAATTGATTTTTAAAATGCAGCAAAATGTCTCTACTGTTGATGGATAAAAGGGATTCTAGTTTATGCAGGCAACAACAGATAGACTATCCTTCAAAAGCCAAACATTTCAAGTTTGGCTTGATATCACAGTGCACTTCAGGTTATTCACAGGTTGCTAGGCTTGAAGCAGGTATGTTAGGACTAAATTCCTTTTTTACAAATTATATACTCTTAAGCTTAGTTCATGATATTCTGTCATTAGTCCTCTCTCATTTATTTCTTGGCTATTGTGCCAATTTCTTGCAACTCAAACTATCCTGGGTTCAGTGGCAGTTGACATTTTTCTCTTGATAACTGACACTATTTCTGCTGCTGCTAGAAAGCAGTACTAAGAAGAAATAGTTGGTTTCTTTGCCTTTTTTCCCTCTTAAGGCTACATTTGCTGACAACTCATTTGCTCTCTGTCACCGATCCTATAGCTCTGTCTGCCATGCTTTGCTGCAGAGGTCTGTGCACTTAGAGCGTGTGGTTTCTCCTACCAAAATCCCCTCTCAGAACCTGGAGGGGCTGTCACCCAGTGTACTGCAGGTGCATCAGATTCCTCTGTCATGGAAAAAGCCTCTTCTCCCCACTACTCTCTTAATTAATGAAGTTGTGTCCTGGGCACAACCTCACAGGCAAGGCAATTTGCATTTCAGTCTGTTGGGGAGAAGCTGGTAACTGGTCAAGTGCACAAACCAGGTCAAGGATATCTTTCCAGGACTTAGCAGACCTGAACAAATATATTTTTTGGAAGAGATTCAACGATGGACAGAAAAGTGTCCCTCAGCTTGAAATCAGTGTGAGTAAAACTAGTCTGAAGTAAAACCACTTTCATTTTCATATTGCTTCATCTGTGACCCAAAACCACTGATATGAAAGTATCATTAAGAGAACAGATGCATTTTTGAACTGCCAAATGTTCTTTCTGGCTCTCATTTTAGGTATTTGTTTCAAAACATTGCCGGTTGGTATGGCATATTCCTTAGGGGGAAGTCTTTGTCATTAGTGTATCCAGAAGGGCTGGAGGAGCAGACTTAGTTAATTCAGAAGACCTTTTTCTTCCCTCTCATTTCCTATCATGTTGTCTCAGGAGAACATTTTCCAAACCCTTAAACTGAGAGATTGTGCTTCTTCAGAGCTAGCTGCAGGGAATATGAGATGATTTAAAAAACTTCTCTCTCTTCTTTAGGGGAGAAATTCTCCAGTACTGGCTTCGTGTAATACAAAGAATCATCTGAGCTTGTATGCATTTGCTTGCAAAGAGAACAGAGACAGCTCCAGGTGTTCCTGTTTTAGGCACCAAATTGCACCAAAGTCCTCCAGTTTATTTACCCCTCTTTTTTCCCAGTACTGACTGATATTCAAGATTTCTGTATCAAATAAAAGAAGAAAAACATTTGAATAGACTACTGAATGTTATTACAGATATTACATTAAGTAATTTTAGTCAAGTAAAAGCAAACTTTTGCATTCCTGCCTCAGTTGATGGGAGGACAATTAGCTGAGGAAAGTGTAAGGTGCTTAGTTAAAGTGTAGATGTAAAGCATAAAATGCATGAGATATTTTTGAAACATCAACATATGACATTCAAAGGACTGTGCAATATGTTTTAAATTTTAAATGACCAGGTTATTTTTGAAATAGCAGAAGCACCTCACTTAATCTGACTATATTATGACTGACCTTCAGATATGATATATTAACGGGGACCAGGATCATTACAGAGAATTTTATGGTGATGATTTAAGGAAGAAACAGAACATTTTTGAAAGGAAATGAAAAATAAATGAATAATTAATCTGTAAAGCACAAACATCACATCTGTTTACATTATCAGTTCTTCAGGACCTGTTTTGAATTCTTTCCATAAGTTATGATATCACTTTATTTACACATGTTCAAAGAAATAAGACTTCAAGGCAACTTTGGTCTGCAAATCAAATGGATGCACCAATTTTTGGTTGTTATTGCAAAACAGCAGAAAAAGCCATGTTCTGGACATCTCTGCTCTTTTCACTCATCTCAACATTTCTGTTTGTCTGGCCATGAATGTTACTTTTTTATTTTCTACTTCTCTTTTAGCTCTACACACTTCTTTCCAGCAACGCAAGATGAATAGGTCCTCTCCACCTGTTTCTTTCTCTGTTCTGCTTACTTCCATGCTGTGCTACCCAGTCGTAGAAATTACTCCTTTCTTCCCTGCCCTTGTGTCTCCTAACCTGATCTTGACTTTGCTGGCAATATTCCAGCTTGGGAACCTGGAGATGCCTCCATGTGAAGAGCTTTCTTGTGCCCCTGATACTCCTGGGTCACCCAGATAAAACCTTCGGTAAAGACTCCTCTGTATAGAAAAAGGCTGAGCAATTCATTTTGCTCATTTAACACTGTTATTTAAATAGATCATTACTCTTCATCAACCCTTTTCTCTGGGCCTGTTCCCAGGCTTTTTACTGCCCCTAGTGCCAGCTCCTCTGATGGGAAATGCTGCCAGTCTTAGCTGCTTATTAACCAGCCAGCTCTTACTTGCAAGGCTGTGCTTCTTTCCCCTGCCTGCTCATCCAGGAGCGAGCAGCCGCCTTTTATCCAAATCCCCCCTCTTTCAAAGGCTCTGCTGTGATCTGAGAGGAAGCGAAGTGCAGATGAGAGCCCTGAGGCCTCCATCAGTTCCTCTCAGCTTGCCCTCTGACGTGGGCTGCTCTGTTCTGGGATGAAGCCCTTTTTTCCCCTCTCCTTTTTCTCCTCATGGCACAGACTGGCAGTTAAGACAGGTTTAGCTGTCACACAAGATGATGTGATTACACAAATTACTTGGCAGTGGATTCATTTCTCGAGTAAATGAAAATGTAAGACTGTGGTCTGTGAGACTGAAATGGTGCATTAAACAACTCTGTAGATTGCTCTTTAAAATTCAAAAGAAAGCTCAAATGCATATTTAGAATGATGGATAATATTAATTAATTTTGAAAGCGAATAGATGCAGGAGTCCCTGGACCGGGAAGCTAGTTCTGAATTGGAAGACATCTACCCAAGATTTTCAATGCCACCAAACTCTGAGACCAAATTTAAATTGTTAGGGAAAATTAGACAGAAAAACCTACGTGATGGGATTTTAAAGGGGCTGAAGACATTTCTTGCTGGTTTTAGAGGCTGCATTATACCTCATGGTGTTATGATGACACCAAGACTCCCTACCGGGCTAAATGCCCTCATGGTGGGATAACACAGAGGCTCCCACGAGGCTTTAGACTGAAAGTGGTTTTTAATTGCATGACCTTGTAACCACCAGGTCAGAGTCAGGGCACTGCTGAAGCTGTGGGATTCCTTTGGGGTCCATCAGGGAAATCTGTCTGTTTGTACTGGAGACTCTTCTATACAGCTGACTACAGCTGAAATGTCAATACCAGTGTCCACTCAGGCCACGTGCTCCATCTCCTCTATCCTTGGTTAGGTTGTTAGAGCATGAGAAGTTGCCGATAGAGTAACTTCTCTCGTTCACAAATGATTTTTGAGTAACTCTGCCTTTATCCAGATAGTTCATACAAAGTTTAGGGGTAGCTGGTTCCTGGAGTGGAGTTGTAATAAATGGCAGCGTAAAGGTGCTGATGAAGCAATAGAATGTGGAGTAACAAACTCATCTCATAGTCTTAATGTAAAAAAAACCCAGAATTCTCAAAAGCAATAAATAATTTTAGTTACTCATTAGGCATTTTTACTCCAGGTGGGTTATTGGAATTATTTGATACTTAATGGTCACTCTTCAGACTATGTGTGACAGCCCAATAGTCTGATTTTTTCTTATAGATGTGAGGGGATTTGAGGACATAAGAAAACTGCTTTCAAGTGAACATGAAAAGTTTTTGTTTAGTGGTCACACAGAGTTCTCCAGAACTGTACTTTGTCATCCTCTTTGAATTGGAAGCTTACAACAGTGTTGTGTCTTCTGAGAAATGACACTTCAAATCAAGCTGTATTGAAGTGCTATTGAATGATAAGGACACAATGGGTAGCTCTCTGCTGAAATTACTTTGAGAGAATTAAAAAACAGGCCCTACTTGGGTATAATTCTGTTGGAATGAATGTATCTTTTGGAGAGTTTAGTTTTATTTGAAAAACTGGAATTTTGTTCAGCTAATAGGAGCCCAAGGCACCTAGTTTTCTGAAAGTCTTGTCCAGAACCATTGAAACATGGAAACATAGCTCATTGAAACAAGATTTTTCTCACATAAATAAACTTTAAACCATATTTTCTCATGAATAAACTGTGTTTGTCTTGCTAATTTGTGACCAAAATCAAACTGCAAGTTTGTCTCTCACTGGCATACCAACTCTTTCATTGAAATTAATTCCCTTGGGTGCCTTTATCAGATTAGTTCACTTTATTCCTGAACATGAAGTTCAGTTCAAAACAACAAAAAGAGAGGAGGAGCTTTTCTTCTTTGGTTTTGCAGTGACTGGAAAATGTTTTGTTGCCAGAGGCATGTGAAGTTCTGTGGACCCTTCCAAATGAAACATTGATTGTAACATTGCCTGTGATTCTCAAAGAACTAGATGTTCCTTTCAGGCTTGTTAACTTCTGGCAGGATCCAAAATGAACATTTTTTTCTTCCAAAGCTAAGGTACAATTCTGCCTCCTAAACATTTGGAATTTAAAGCTGGGAAGATGGAGGGGAAGTTTTAAAACCCGAGAAAAGTCTTCACTTTTACACATTAATATATCAGGAGAGAATTTCAATAGCAACTTCAGCATAATAAAATGAAAGCTTCAAATATTGTGGCTTAAAGAATCTGTTCAAAAAGCAACATAAGTAAATATATGGAGACATTGGTATGTGAGACAGATAAACTTGTTTGGACACTGCACAACAAAAATGCAAGTCAAATTTACAGCCAATTAGGAGATAATGCCTAGAGATTTATCCATCTGCTGGCATGCAAGAAATGCAGGCAGACTGAAGAATTAAAATGTTTCTAGAAGATTTTTATTCAATTATATTTTGTATTTTTCATGGCTCTTTCTTACCAGAAAGGAAATATTTTCAAAAGAATTCTCCATTTAATCATAACTAGTGCAAACTGAAAAAAAAATGTTTATGTAAGTCTTTTGAATTTTATATTGACTCCTTACATAACCCCCAGGCTCAGCTTGAGATCTAATGTTGTAGACATAGATTTCAGCTGTATTGCAAATGCACAGGATCTGCATTTCTTACAAATTTACACAATGAACACGGCAAATCCTGTTGTCTCTAACACAAAAATGGAGAAAAATGAGCTGTTCTCATAATTTGCAACCTGTCTACCTTGCAGCCTTTTCCCAGTCTTGCTGGTTGCCTGTGTATTAGACACAGAATATAACATAAGAGCCCTCAAATCTCGACACCAATTTAAAGACATAATCCTGAACTGTAAGTTTGGGTGTTGCTCAGGCATCATGACAGGAACAGATGCTTTGGGATGTTGATTTGAGTGTATCCACAGACGGTCCAGGTAGACGACAGAGAACAGGCACTTCATTTCTGGTGAGATGAGGTGTGAACCAGTTCCAGACAGCTCTTGGATCTCATGGCAATCTGAGATTCAATGTCAATAACTGCAGAAATACTTTTAAGTCCCAGAAGGCACTGTGGGATAAAACCTACCAAAATGTTGCTACCTAGGTGTTTACTTCTTGTTTTAACAAGATAGATGGAAAAAAAAACCTCACAGATCCATAACCTGCATAACTACAGCTGTTCTGTGTTTTGCAGATAAATGGTGGCTGGAGGCTTGGGAATGGCGCTGGGAGAGGCAGTGGGATAGTTTGGGAAAGAGTGGGCAGATGTTGGGCTACTGGAGAACAGTTTGCTCTGCCCTTGAAGGAGGGCTCAGAGGAACATGATCAAAGGTGCGCCCACGGGACAGATTTTGTTTGGTGAGGTAGAAACCCAGGTCCTTGTTGCAAAGCAAAGTGATGGCAGTGCAGGAGCGGGAGCTGGGCTCTGTCTCCTGGGGTCTGTGAGTGACCACTGCCTCTTTCCTCCATGCCTGGGGATGCTGCAAAAGGACGTTGGCACCAACCAGTTCCTGAAATTCTTTTGTAGGTGAGGGCAGTCAGATGAGGGCTGAAGGCAGCCAGGCCTAACCACACCTGGCAGGACTACCCTGAGCTGCCATAATCTGCTGTGGTAGAAGAAAGCAGTAGCTGGTGGCACCACATGAGGTCTGCTGTAGCCATGACCTTTTCCACCCCCAAATTTCACAAGGGTACCTTTCCAAGCCCTAACTGCCAGTGTCTCCATGAGAGGAGTCCTTATCAAAGGACTTTATATAGAATTTCAGTGGTATGTTTTATTGCTGAATTTTGATTTTGACATGAGTATCTCTTGAATATTCCTCATTGTGGGGTGAAATGTTTGGTGTTTGCTTTAATGGTTATTTCTCCATGTTTAGATGTTATGAGGTGCAAATCATTTTATGATATGAATAATTTACATTATTACACAGCTCATTGTGAACATGGAGCCTTTGCATGTGTGGAGTTAGAGTAGGCTTCCTTACAAGATACAGTGACTTCTAGCATGGTGGAGGCTACTTATCTCTCTTAGCTATGTCTGCTTTAGGGAAGCAGATGGAAAATAATGTTTTGAGGGAAGGTACATTTGGTTGATAATTCATGCATTGCAGAGTTAATATAAGGACTGCCTAAATCACAATTTTCTGTCCAATATTTTTTATAATTTTAAAGTTCACCATTTGTGTGCACAGAGCAGTGTAGTACTATAGATGTTTAGTTTTGCCTTTTCTTTAATATTGTATGCTTTTTCTTTTTTTCCCCCAAGTCTAACAGTAATTTCTTGCTGTGCAGTTTTACATTTATTCTGCTTTTCAGCGGAATTGAAAAAATTCTTATTAAAATAAAATGTGTGATTATATCTGAACTCCCTTCTGAACCTACATTTTATAGATGTCTGTTTTTCGCAATAAATGCATAGGTTTTAAAAATATTCATTTTATTATCTCTTTTCTAATTGATTTTTTTTAGTTCTATAGAGACTTTCAGGTTTATTGTCCCTTATTCAGCCTGAGTTACCCTGAATTCATATGGTTTGCCCATATTCTATAATCCTAAAATTCTCTAACTACTTCTCTCTGGCACAGCTGAATGACTTCCCTGAGTTATAGTGAGGTTAATTCCTCACCATATGCTCTGGACTGCTTCAGGATGTTTTGCTGCTGAAAGTCATTCTGCCTTAAAGTTTTGTGAGTTCTGTATTATTTTGGCAAAAACAATTCAAAATTTTCTCACAAGAGTTTCTAAGTTACAACCTGATTCCTAGCATCTTTCCAGACTGGTTAGTTGTTTCCTTACCCAGGTGGCTGACTTCCTTGGAAGTGTTTGAATTTTGTCTCTGGTATTATGTGTTTTGATTTTTTTTGTTTTAACATGTCATGGTTGAATCAAAGTGCTTTTACTATCTGTGGAGCCTATTATTTTATTGAAGAGAACTGACACTGACAAGCTCAGCAATTCCCTTTGCTAGTCCAGGCCTGGCTTAGAGGTTTTAAAATTCAAATCCTTTCTTTGCTGGCATGACAACTTCATATTGGAAATAACTGTTCAATGACTAAAAATACCTTTTAAATCAAAATATCCCATTCTTTTGTGCTTACACTCCAAAAATTTCTTTTGAAACTTAGAGATCACAAATTGCATGATTTTAAGGAGATTAGATGTTAAAGAAGAGTCTTGAGTTCACTTTTCAGCAAAATTAGAAATCCATGTTTTCTACTTAACCACGGACTTTTATACAAATGTGGAGTTTAGAAACAAATGTTCACTTCATTGCAATTTAAACAACAGAATTTGAGAGCAGTATATACATTGAATTGAAATTATGGATACAAAATGAGTTGGCTCCTCTCTGGGGTAATGCAACATGATGCAGATTTATTTTTGATTTTCCTGAAATGACAGAAGATAATTAAGACATTTGTTCGGGTTTTTTTTTCCATGCATGAAAATTATCAGCAGAATTAACTTAGTTTGGAAGCCTGGTTGGCAAAGATTCGTGTGCTTACTTATTTTTTATTTATTCTTTGATAATTCTCTGAAAAATCACTGTCAGTGTACTGCAAGCATAGTATTTCTTAGGGTGTAATTGTTGGTATTTTTAACTCTGCACACTGATGTTGCACAGCACCCCATAAGTGCTTCTATAATCTTCATTTCTGATGAAGTGTTCACCAGTTCCAGTTTGACCTGTGACAGTAGAACATCTTCTTAAATGTGCTCCGCAATTCTGGGCTCCGGAATGCAAAAATCATAGGGTTGATGATGGCATTGCACATTATGAGCATCCCGTTCACGTGGAAAATGGACATGTAGCAGGCACAGTAAGGGTTATGTGGGCAAAACCTTGCTAAGAGGATGTGGAGTACAAAGGGGGCCCAACAGCAAAGGAAAACTCCAAGAAAGACAGTCAATGTAATTGCGCCTCTCATGTTAGTTCTGTGATGGACGGTGCTGGTGGGCAGCGAGGCGATCTTTTTGGCGTGGGATCGAGCCAGGAGGAACATATGGACATAGAGGCAGAGTATGAAAAACATCATCAGAGGGAACAGGATGGTGAAGGGAATGACTGTTGCTGCTTCATAGGAGAAGAGGGCGATGGCAATGCTGCTGCCAGCACAGAACGTCCAGATGATTGCCAAGATAACCAAGGCCCTCCTCAGAGTCATGATGTTGTGGTACCGCAAAGCGTAGAAGATGGTGATGTATCTGTCTGCTGCAATAGCTAGCAGGCTGAAAATAGACCCCAGCAAAGACAGAATGAACATGGAATCCATGGCATCATCCAGTTTTTTCTCAAAGTCTCCGTGGCGCGTCAGGTATCCCACTTTGCACAAGATGATGAAGATGTTCTCCAGAGTTTTGTACAAGCTGCCTAACATGTCTGAAATGGCCAAACTGCAAATGAAGAAGTACATGGGCAAGTGTAAATTCTTATTTCTAACAACAGCAATAAGGATAAGCAGATTTTCCAGTATCCCAGCGGCAGCAACAGTGAAAAAAACTTCCTCTGGCACCACAACCTGGGTGCAGTCAGTGATATTTAATGGAAAATCACTTATGTTTTCGAGGGGTGGAATGCTTGTCTGTCCTGGGTGTTTGATGAAGTCGAAAGGTCTCTCAGTGCTCATTCTTCTGATTGTGGAAAGAGTCTCGGATGCTTCTTTTTCAGGTTTGGCTTTATTCTGAAGCTGACCTATGAATCAGACCATTCTTCTTTCGATCAAAGCTTTCTCCCTCATCTGGAGCAATTTTAAGACTTAACTGAAATGTTTGGAATTTCTCCTACAACAAAACATGTAGAAACGTAAGTATCAAGAAGAAATTGACTACAGAGATGAGGCAAAAATGGACATTTAAAACATCATCTATTGCAGTTTAAGGCACATGTATAACCACCATAGAGAGGCACAATTGTGCTGGATGAAATAAGAGCTGTTCAAGGCTTCACTGAGCCTTAGAGAAAATCAAAGTGTAAATTCTCTTTTAACTTCAAAGTAATGTAAAAAAAATACGTGTAGTTTTCTTTACCAGTGGGCATTCCACATTTACTGAAACTGATCTGGCAGACTTCAAGGGTCTGGCAATCTTTACTGGCCCAGCTGTTTGCTTTGAGAAAGCCTGGCATTTCTCACAAGATTTTCAGTACTATTAGACACAAATAAGACTAATGCCAAGATAAACTCTTGTCCAGAACAGTAACATGTTTACCTCCACACTATTGATGGTGTAATGAAATGCCCTCATTTTAGTTGTGAACATTTGTAAATATTGATGTCTTTAGAGGATGTTAGATACTAGTGAGAGGCTTCCTTTTCATTTAGATTGAAACTGTCTTTTGATTTCATGAACATATTTCTAAGATCCAAAGTGCAACATTTTCTTGTCTGTGTTTTACAACTATCTAAAACCCCAAATGTTTATTTCAGCACCAAGATGATATTTTCCTTTCTTCATAATAATCTTGATTTAAACTACATCCAAAGAATCTTTCCAAAGGAATGGACTTTTTTACTCTTTTCATTAATGTATAAATTTATATGATATTAATTTAGCTTGGACATGACCCATAAATAATAAGAAGGAGTTTTTCTTGTCTCTTTATAGCCAGTCTTGGGAAACACAGATGCAGTTCTGGTATTTAGAAAGTCCCCTTCTTTAAAGATATATCTACACTGAAAGGGTTGTCAAGCACTTGGAATGGGCTGTCCAGAGAAGTGGTTGAGTCACCATCCCATGAGGTATTTAAATGATGTGTGGATATGACACTTAAGGACACGGTTTAGTGGTGGACTTGGGAGTGCTGGGTTAATGGTTGGACTCAATGACCTTAAAGGTCTTTTCTAGTCTAAATTACTCTATAATTTCATGGTTCTCCCTCTGTTTTTAAGTTTACACCAGCTTTCTTTGCACTTTCATATTGGTAAGTCTTGAAATTCCTTTGGGCATTTGTTCATAATCAGCGTGGCTGAGTACTGTAACACACTGTCACTGTTTCAAAGGGAGAAGTCAAAAGTTTTAAATACTTTGTATACAAACAAAAACTGCAAAAAATTCAAACCATTCTTGTTTAAATTAGATCCTGGGTGGAGTAATCAACAGCGCAGTAACACTGGATATTCAGAAACATTATTTGTCTAGCAGGAGGCGGTCTCCCAAACTGGTTTAATGGGCAATGAGATGATGGCCATAATAAAGATACTAAAAATTAATATGTTTTTAGTACTAGCATCAATTTCCATTCTATTGGTAGCTATCTAAAGCAAGTTGAAGCAGCAAACTGGGAGAAGGGAAGCCAGGACCTGAAACTCTGCTGACAATATTATACAAAAGCAGGAAACAAATAAAAATCAGATTATCTGAAAATTGTTTAATCCTTGATTATGGTGTGGCTCCTTATGACACTCTTGTCACTTGGAAAGTGTGTTTTCACTGGTTTATATTACACAGCTAAACCCCAGCCCCATTACTTCAGCTTTTGGCAAGGCTGAGAATACCCTTGTGGATGCTGGGAACTCCCAGTACTCCAGAGCATTAGCCTTGGGCACAAGCCATAACTCTCTCCTGTCTGCCCTGCACCTACTGATAACTAAAATATGAATTTCTCTGCAGTAGAAATACAATGACTTAACATCTGAAAGGTCTGGGAATAATAGGTCTGCTCCTGATTTTTTTTGTTTTTTATGAAAACTTAATTTAGTGAATAAATCAACAACACATTTCCCTCAATCCCAAAATATTAAATAAACTGGCTGGGTCAGCTGCCATAGCAATAAAACTAATTTCAGCTGTGCATTATAATGAGAGGATATGGTTAAAAAATGCTATAGCTTAAATACTGTATGATTTCCCAGGGTCTTTTTTTTGCATCTATCATTGTTTTAATAACAAACCATACTTCCCTTTATCACAGAGATTTATTTTCTCTCTAAATAGCTGTCAGGAAATAAAATCTGAAAGGGTGCTGAGTATTCTCTTCAGCTTTAGTACTGCACAAAACAGCTGTGATAACAAGGCAATTATGTAGAGACAATGATTTCTTTCCAGAATCATGAAATGTATGGATTCCTGGTTCTATGCATCTAAATTTTTTAAAATATGTAATTTAGAAGGAATTGAATAGAATAAGTGGTTTGTGTACCAGACACAGTATATACAGTATTTTTCACAACCCACTAAGTATGTACAGAGGTGCTTACTTATCTCTAGAAAAGCCATAGCCTTCCCTCAGTCTCCAGGAATCTCCAATGTATTAGCACTTGCTTCTAATGTTATTATCTCTAGCCAGCTCCAAAGCTTTAAGATTGGGACACCTGGTAAACTGTTCAGTTTGTTCCCCTTTCTAAAGCCTTGCCCTAGTGGAACATGAATCCCTTGTGAGGTGGCTGGACAAGCTGTGAGTGACTGGTTATGCTGCCTGGTGCTGCTTAGAATGACCTTCTTTGTCTGAAAATGCCAGCCAAAATCCCACGGATGGGAGCAATGTATTTTTTCAGTCACTTGCATTCAAGCTGTTACAGTTTTGTATGAAGATACATTTGACAAAACCTATGGACAAATTTTTCCTTGTTTTTAGCTTTTCCAGGTGTACCAGGCATTTAAGAAGGAAATGAGCCACTCAAAAACATGGATGTGGAGGCTTAGCTTTTAAAGTTGTAAAACAAGAGAAATGGCAAGCTTTTTTTTTCTTTTTTTTGGTCTTTAGTAGGTAGGCAATGGCTTTCATGGGGACAAGGACTGGATCTGTTATAGACAGGTGAGTTATGAGGAGAGGATGATCCCTACACAAGCTACCAGGATTTTCTTTTTGTCTGCCTGTAAGCCTAGCTTAACCCTGAACAAGCAAGTAAGTGAAAAAAACCACATCAAGCCTGATTCTGCCTTGCCCTGCACATCATATGGTTCTTTAATTGTTAGAAGTAACTGTGCCAGAGGAATTACTCTGAAACATACAGACTCCAAAGGGCTCTGTTAGTTTCTCTACTTCCTGTGGCTTTTCTGTCTGTCTCAAAGTACTGAAAATATCTCACTTATTTCTAGGTTGATCATGCTTAAGGTACCTCAGCATGGCCTGTACATAAAAGCCCCAAACAGAAACCTGCCTGCTTGAGGAACAGTAGCAGATCGAAAGTGAAACATCCTCAGCTGTAATTGTTAAACTCTTGAAGGAAATAATTTCCTCAGATGACCTCGATTTTAAATCTCTCATCATTTTAAGCAGACTCAAATGGTGCAAGAAGCATCCAAGAAAGTTGCTCAAATTTAGTGGCAGCAGTTTTTCAATATTGTCTAAGTATTGTTTCTTTATTTGGGAATCCTCCTGAAAGCATTGGTATCTCCTCCCATCAGTAACTGAGACAGCAAAAAGTGCACATTTGATAACTTTATTCCATAAAAACTAGGTAAGTCTGTATTTTAAAATAGGCATTATTTGCTCAGCAAATAATGTTCAGCAGACACTGAACAGAACAGTGGCTGTGATAGCAAAAGAGTGACAGCATTAATTTCCATCCTCTAGAAATAAGAATTTTTCACTTCTGAATGTGAAATGTATCAGTTGCTGGCATTGAGATGGAACAGAAAGATCTCTTTCCAGGGAAGGTCTTTCAGAAACATGAGTTTCCCCTGCTTACTGCTGTAGGTACATCTAGAAATAAGTACCACGTGGTCACCTTTCATTGTTCAGTTGCTAGAACTTGTATCTTCTCATCAAAGTAAACATATTTCATATGAAAAACCAGTTTAATACAGAATACAGTACTTTTTGATTATATCAACATGATTTGATATAATCCTTTTCCTTCTAAGTATTTTTATCTTTTTTTTTAAAGTTTTTAAAAATTACAGTAGGCAAAACAATATCAAATCAGGGTGTGTGAAAATGGTGAGGAAAAATTGAGATGCTATGATACCTCGATCTTCATCTCATAATCTTCTGAAATTTTATTAACAACTGCAATGAGTATCCATGCTGTATTAGGTAATTTATTCTTTTGCTTTGATCTCCCTCTAGTGTTCAAGACAATAGTGTTAGCCAGGTATTAATGACTGATTAGAGCTATTCTGATTCTTCACATGAATGGACATTATATAACTTTGTGTTTCCTAATCTCGAGTTCCTGAACTGCTGTCAGACCTAGATAAATGTTTTTTGTATAGGGGTGTTCACTGCCATGGGTCTTGGTGATTTTCTGCACCAGAATAATGAGTATATAATTTCAATGTTGCTTTCTTAGAAATGACTTTACACTGATAAAGATGGCACTTTTTGAAGAAAAGAGCAAGGAAGCAAAAAAGGGAAGCTAAATGCAGAAAAAATATTGTTGTATCTAAAACTGTATATATACCAAATTGGGCTAACTACTAGCAAAATTTCACTCCCATTATTACAACTGTGGCTTCCTTATAAAAAGCATGTCTAGAGTGAAATTAAGGTGAAAATCATATTTGCTGAAATTTTAAATATAAGATACGTGTGTACTTCTTATGGATACTTCTCTTTTTCCCTTAAGATCAGCACCAAGGTAACACATTCATGTGTTTGTTTTATGAGTAGGGAAAAATCAGGAAAGATTTTCTTTTTCACGTTTAAGGTTAGGTATATTCACTGTGCCATGATTTTGTTGCCAAAAAAAATGAATGCAATAAAGCATCTAAGCTATGCAGAAACAAACTGGCCAGGACTACTTCTCCTTCTCTAATGTGAGTGTAGCTTCATGCAAACACGCATAACTCTGGGTGTTTCAGCAAAGATGCTAGGAGCAGGAGAAGTAAAAAGTATTAAAGAAAGATGAACTGACTTCTTAATATCCTTAACAAAATAAATCTTTGCAGTAGCAGAAAGGAATTATTTAAGATGTTTATAAATGAAATGGCAAGAACCATTAAATGGCAGAGAAAAACAGAAATTAAAGCTGAAAACCCAGGGAGCATTTTCTAATTGATTAACTCATTGTGGCAGTATAATTTTTCACATACAATTTCTGAGACTGCAAGCTATGCTGCTGTCTGAAGTACCTGGAACTAAAAAAAGCTGCATGAAGTATTGGAGGTCATATAAAGACTCTTGTTTTGTCACAAGGCATAAACACAGAATGTCCACAAAGTCATTAGTGAAATCATCTTCATATCAAGTGTGTGGACAATTTATTAAACATAGAGATTAAAACTAGGACCTGTAAAAAATCGAGGGCTGTAAATGCATTGATGTGCTTCTGACTGGTGTTTTGCTTCCTTTTTCAGAAGCTGCACTTTGGAGCAGCCTTCCCACCAGTGTGGACAGCACACTGTGCCCTGAGGAGGGGGAACTTCTGCAAGTCATTTAATACACAGCTATAAGGGAAGGGAGTGAAATGCAGTGAAGGTTTCCCCTGTCTTTGCTGCTGGACAGTATATGTGATAATGAGAGTTGTTTTTTCTGAAACATGTGGAGCCTCACTCTCTGCAAAGCTTCTGTCACTTTGTAAAATTGATATATATTAAGAAATATAACTGTTGTGATACACCATGAAATATAATTATTAGTCAATTGTAGTTCTGAACAACATAATCTATCTAAAGAAAAAAAACAAACCAGAAAACCAAACCTAACGAAGCTTGCTGTGGCTGATGCAGGTAATTGCTTTGGAAGTGATGTGCTTATAACCTTTGGTCACATCCTTCAACCTCAGATCATTCTCAAGCCATTGGAGTGACTTGGTGACAAGCTACAGTGATCAATGCCTACTAAATATGTTTCTTTATTAAGATTGTGGTGGAAAGATTCATGTTTCTTTGAAACACCAGACTTTGTTGTTGGCTTTTATTACACTATTCTTTCCTATTTGTTTCCAGAATAAATTAATTTTAAGTCTATATATTGCTGTAAATTTCTACAAAGAATGAAAAATTATATTGGATTTGAACACAGGGAAAGCGGTTCTTTGGGATCATTGTAAAATCAATCAAGAGGCCTTCAAGTGACATTTCTGGAGGCCATTGCTCTGTTCTTCCATTTTCCAGTAAATCACTGTTTGCCATTAATAATGTCATCACAGAAGTGTTACCAACAAGCTTTAAGGAAATCTCCATTACAGAAAAACATTAACCATTTCTTGAAGAAGAAGAAGTCTTGTGTTTCTGTTCTAAAGAAAGAAGCACTCCTCTTTTAGGAGCCATCTTTTTCTCTGGCTGTGTTTGCTCCAGTAGTTGTAAATAAAATAATAGTCAAAGTAGATGGTATCCTTAGAATAATATTTAATATTTTTAAAAGACAGAAAACAAGGGTGTGGATTCATAGCATGTAGTCTGCTGCTTAAGTGCATTATTTTATGGTATGTGTTAGATATGTCTTACTGAAAAAAAAGCATGCTTCAGAGATACAGCTTCTTTTTTTCTGAGAGCTACTTAAAAGTGCCATTGTACTTTTTGTCTTGCCACTGAACAAATACATTTACATATATTTATGCTAAAGAGTCAAAATAGTGAAAAGACGATGATTAAAAGATGAATTCAATAAATGGTTATTTTCCCTGGGGAGCCTGTAGAACGGGGGCAGGGTGAAGAAAATACCTCTTTTAGATTTGTCTTTTCAGAGCCATCTTCATTCCATATGCCTGGGAGGGAGAATGAATAAGAAAACAAGTATGGAAGGACTCAAATCTAAATTCTCCAAGCCTGTAGAAATCTGCTTGCATTTGGAGTAGTGGCCACATAAAGCTTTAGTCTGGTTACATGCTGGCATTCAGTGCTACCATGCCTTCTGCTATAGGTAGAAGGAGACACAATCTCATTGCAAAAGTTGTGCTGTCATCCAAAGCCACCTGTGGAGAGGTGTGGGAGATTTATGAAGATACCTCAGATTAGATCATTTTAGCTTGTCCTTCCCATGCACTAGCATGTGGAATCCCTATGGCAGGGATGCTGTAGCAGAACAGGTATTTCCACTTCTGCACACGTACCATGGGATTACGTGTATATATAGGGTGTGTGTGTGTGTGTGTGTGTGTGCATGTGGTGAAATTTGGGTTCTGCTTCTGGGCTGAAATAGTTAACAGGGAAAGTTGAAGGATAAGTAATCAGTTCAGGTATCTACAACAACATCTGTTAAACAGAGACATTTACTCTGCTCTCATTTGTGGTTATCTGCTTCGAGGCAGAGACTGCTGCTGTTCTCTGCCTTCATCTCTTGTGTGCTGCAGACTGACATGGGATTAAGTATCTAAAAGTATTGGCAATTAGAGTGCAGCAAACCACACAGTCGTCTGAGAAATCTGTAACTGTCAGGTCAGTCGATGGAATTATTCAATACCTGCACCTGAGCAAGTGAGAACAGAGTTTGGTCTCCCTGAGCAGAATGAATACAATAAAACCATACCTGCCAGCAGTTACCTTCCTTAGATAATTCCCAGTCTAGATCCAGAAGAAGACTCCTTGATGACAAGCTAGGAAGTCTCTGAGGGATGCGTGGCCTCTGGCTGATGCAGTGAAAGAAAGAGATGAAGCAGGAGAAACAGTATACAGAAGATAAGAAGCATTTCAGTAGAAGTTCTCCTACTTTATAAGTTAAGTTCTTTCATTGGTAAAGAGGATAATCTTACTCAGTCTTCATACAAGAGGCACAAAACCCCTGCCAAAATTTTGCTTTAAAGGAGAATGATTGTAAGATGAAAGATTTTAGGGAACATTAGGAAATATGGCACTTCATTCCACAAAAACATTGCATATTTCACTAATTTCTCCAAGAAATGACATTAGATATATTTAGACAAAGTGACATTAGATATATTTAGTAAACCTCTACTTACCTGCTAGTGAAACCACTTGTGAGCCAGTTTTCTGGTAGCTCTGGGAGCAAGATTATTTATAAAGGAAATGAAGACAACACAGTCTTTGCGTAAGGGAAAGATTGGAACATCTAAATCAAAGAGGACGACAGTTGTTTCATTGGCATAGCCTTGAATTAGGGTCCCTTTAAAATAAATCATCTGCTGTCTCTTGAAACATTTATAAGAAAATAAAAGAAAAAACTGCCTAGTCAAAGAGAAAATACTCTGTTTCAGATGGATTATCTTTTCCAGCTACTCCTTTTTATAACCTTCCCTCCTAATATTTTTCAGGAGGTGTGTGTAAGTCACAAAGAAACTATTGGCTGTATTAAAAAGAGTATTTAAACACTCAGGTAGATAGTTGAGATGTATAAGATGTTTATTGCCCAAAAAGATGATTGTCACTGTCTTTGTTTTCAATCTATTATCTCTTCTAAAGGCACAACTGATAGCTGAACTGAAAAAAAAACAAGGTAGAGAGACCTCAGCAGCACCAAAGTCCAACTGCACTGGTTTGAATAAATAAAAATGATCATTATGGAGACATGTAATTCAGGTCATGAAGGTAAAAAAATGTACTGAGCTTTAACAATATCCCATGAAGATGTGGTCGGCCCTATTACTGAAACAAATGGGAAGGAATAGCTTAAGTGAGTTACCCTAGGGAAAGACTTCACATTTGGATCTATTAAATAGCAATTACATTGCAATGCCCCAAAGCAGAATTATATTCTTAACAGTATAAACTGAGAAAACTTGTTTACTTCCAGGGTACCAAAGAAAAACTTAAGTCTACTTCAGAAAGGGTGAATTCAGGCTCAAGAAATGAGGATTTAGTTAATCTGTGTGCAGCAGGACTCGTAAAAACATAAACCCTCTGCAATTAGCAGTTTGATAGCTTCAGTGAGGGTCATTTGGATCCCTGGAACATAATGATTGGAGAAGAAAAACTTAGCAGCACATTTGAAGGGAGGGGACCTGAAAAAAACCACCTCAAAAGTGGAAGGTATATTCATCATCTTTGAGTGTCCCTCAGATTTTCAAGGAGGAAAAAAGCGTCTCACTCTTAGTCTTCATTCTCAGTTGTACACAGTTTTGCTTTTAACTTCCTTTTCTTTAGACCAGTTGAACCTGCTAAGTACCATTATGATACATAGAGATAAATAAATGAAATAGAGTCAAGACAACTGGTGTCACGGCAGTGTAGAACATTTGTTTACTTTTTTTTACCTGCATTGTGGAGCATTTGAATAACCTCCTTCAAATATAAGTGGTTATGGTCCTTGCAGGAGCAATCTTCAGGGGTACTCCTTCTTTATGTTGTCAGGCAGAACTCATCTCCTTATGAATTCAGGTTCTTTGCACTGCTTTGCACATGAAGACACTCATTAGATGCCTCCAAAGTTGAGAAGGCCTTCACTCCTTGTGCTGTGAATTTCTGTTCTATGCTAAGAGTGCAATACACAACCTAACAATGTTCTGTCTACACAAAAAATTGTGTACCATAAGCTGTGATAAATAGTTAATAATGAAAAGTCCATAGATGCGGGCTTGCATTTTATTTTGGTTACAGAGAAAATAAACACACTGGAGGCACAGGGAGCTCTTCATTCAGCCTTAGGCAACAAGTAAGTTTGGATTCAGTCTGAATTGGGAATGAAGTAAGAGTCATCACCACTGTTCTTCTAAATTGTCTTATATCAATTATGCTAATTTCCTAAAAGCTATAAATATGTCCTCACCCCTGGAGGGGGTGGGCTTTTATGGACACCTTTCCATAACTGCTCCTGAAGACCTTTAAAATAAAGATCCCGTTTTATGTTACCTCCTTGCTAAAATGATCTCGAGTTTCTTTTCCAGGCTGGGGGAAAAGGCAACAGTGATAGTGAACGTGCATTGCACAGTTTGGACATTAGTGAAGATCTTTAATGGTAAGGATAATGAAGTACTAGAGTATATGTCTTAGGAAGCAGATCTCTAAGAGGAAGCTGGAGAAGCATCTGTGGGAAGGTATGGTCTATCCTGCTGTAGGTAACAGGATGGTTTAGAGGTCCTCCCAAGCTCCCTTCCTGCCTGCTATTTGTGAGTCTATTGCTATATATAAACATTTCCAGGACATTTCAGATGGAAACATATTAAAAAATAATCTGGGACATAACTGAAACTACTCTTCTTAGCTCTTTTTTTGTGCTGAATTTTCTTCCATAATCCACACAACAGGTACAAAACACCTACAAAGCCCTGAAACACCTGAATGGGAGCCCAATGTGAGGACAGCAAGAAGTACCATGCCACACCACTAAAAATGGTGGGAAACCTTTCAAAACATTTTGAGAGGAGACTGGTGTCAGCCAACTCAAGAGCTCAGTTATGGATCTGAATTAGCTCCTGTTTCCTTCTTGCTGTATTATGTTCAGTAAAAATAATAAAAAATAAAAAAATAACAGGAAGAAAAGCACAAATGTAATAGAAAATACTTCCATCTCCCTAAGGTTTTGGAATGTTCAAATTTTTTAAGAACTGGGGAATAGTTCTCCTCAGGGAAACTCTTTTCACCATTTCCCCCTTGTCTCATTTACTAAAAAAACTCAGTGCTTTGAACTTAAAAGGAATCACACAGAAATGATGGGTTTATGGACATGACAAGGAGAACAGTGTCTGACATGTTTTTTCCCTTAGAAGAATGTTCCGGTTCTCTCTTTGTGAATTTAGACATGCTAAATTCTCCATTCTATGTTTTAACCACATACTTAAAAACACTGCCTTTATAGTTTACATCAACACAAAGTATAAGCCTGATCCTTGTGCTCTGAGCAGAATAATTCTGTAAGTCAGAGCCTTACAAGGAATTTAACTTCAAGGGAACAAGTTCTTAAAGGAAAACTACAAAGCACAGAGTGCTTTTGTGCCATGTAATGAGCTAAAGGGGAAAGGTGGTGTTATAAATAAAAGCGGGAAATTCATGCTCAAATATGTAATATCAAAATATATAGTAAAAAATGTTTAGTTGTAACCAGTTTTAGAACAAGCAGAGCCTGCCCAAGAAAAGAATTGTGGCCTCGCCCAGGGAACTGATTTACATTCCAAAAACAGCACTACAGAGAACAGTGGCACATCGGGAAAGCATTAAGCTGACCCCTGATATCTACATTTTCCAAGGAGAATTTCCCGGCAGAGCTGATGGCAGAACTGATCCATCTCCGAAAATCCCATCCCAGCTCAGGTGTTAACGACCAGATCGGACCAGGATAAGGAACATCATGAGCCATCAGATAACATCCCCTGGTGATAAGAAATCAATCAAACACAGGATGCGTTTTGTCCACCTCAGTTTCATGAATAGCATGCTTCATGAATATGCTGAGTGGCAGAAACAATACCCAAAATCCGAACTTTATGGTCAAAACTGTATATAAACCAGCTGTTGGAAGCAGTCGGGGTGAACAGAGGGAGGTCTGATGCGATAGAGGTCAGACCTGCGTTCACCCAGGGCTTGGCACTGTCTCCCTTTTTGATCGTGGCATTGCGTGTTCGAACACTCGGACATGAAATAAATTTTATACTTGTTTTACTATAAATTGGGCGTACCTATTTATTACACAGTGATAAAGATATGACAGCACAGGCTGGCAACTGGAGTACAAGCATCCTGGGCATACATAGTAGTTGCTTGTCCATGCCACCACTTCTTGCTTCACTTGCTAACTATGTTAACACTAGTCTGGATGTTGTAAAATCACTTTGCCTGAAGAGGAATGGGGCACATCAAAACCCTCCTGAAGATAATGTTTTGGTAGGAGGGGTGCAATTGTCTCATTCTCGGAGTCACTGAAATCCAGTTGTTTCCTAATGGACCCATAATCAGGACAGAGAATGAGTTTGTGCTTGAGGAAAGCACTCCCAGTGAATGGTTAACCTCATATTACATCTCTGAGAAACATTGTTTTGTTACCTCAGATTTTATAGTGAAGGCAAAAGTGTTTGTAGTATCTTATTAATGGAAAAGCTCATTAATTCCATTGGAAAGACAGGTTATAAAACAACTTCCACAATGGCTGCAGCTATGGGGCTACACCCAGCAAATGCCTTAGGCAGGCAGCTTTACCCACATGGGGCTGGCTTGCTCAGGTGACTGTGGATGTTGCATGCATTTCACAGCAGTAGTCCTGTCGCCTCTACAAGGTCATGCTATTTTTTTAACACAAAACCACTCTGAATGTTAGAGGATGCTCAGTTACTCATGTAAGGGGTCATTCTGAAAGCAGTCTGTTATCCTGTAGAATATTGTCTTAGGTTACAATGGTATGTATTCTATCACCACCTTCATGGGATGTTGGGGCCGGGTGGGGCAGTGTTCCTGGCTCATCCCTGATGGCTGCAGAATGTGTTTTCTAATCGGCCAGTCGTTAGAGCCAAGTGGGGCACTTTACTTTGCTCATCCCTAATGGCTGCAATTAATGGGCCATTGAGTCCCACTGATAAACTCCATCATCCCATTGTGAGATGCTCCGCCCAGGGTGAGGGACCAATGCATCCCTATCTGCATATAAACTAGGATTTGAAACACCACAAGTAAGCTTTTCCACTGGATTCCCAGAGGAAGACCAGACCCTTCTACACCACCACTGGACCTTCAGAGGAGACCTACACCTTTCCACAGGATCACTGCTTCAACAGAACCACATGTATCACTCCCAGAGGACTGCAGCCACCTCCTAAGTGGACTACTACCAACACCCTGACCGACAGGGTGTCAGGTTGTATTCTGACTCTGTCAGTGTTTTTGTATTATTGCATTTTTTTCTATTAAATTGTAGTTCTGACTTTGAGTCTCTCACTGATTTGCTTTCAAACTACCACAAATATAAATGAAGTTATATGCATGTATATTTTTCTCATCTGAGAAGGTTATTGCAGCTATTGCCTTAAGGAGTCATTAAGGTCACTGTTCCTTTTACTCAAATTGCTTATTGAAATGTACATCTTTTAGGAGGCCAGTGAGAAGCCAGACTATTCATAATAGGCAAGTAAAAGAGATTTGGAGAATGCGTAGAAGACTAGCTATCTACATAAATCATAAGCTTATACTTTTCTTCCTCTATCACTTCCCCTTTTTGAACTGCTGGACTATGAGTAAGACACTGGCTTTGGTGAATAAAGAATTAAAAAAAAAGACATGGGCAGATTTTACTGGATCTTTTTGATCAGCCGTAAGAAAAATGGCAAATGCTCCATGATGATTAGTTAAAACTTGGAGAGGAACACAATGCACTTCTAGCATCAGACTTCCTATCTGAACCATGGGTCAGAAAAAGGGTAGTTTATAGTGTTGCCTTTAGAGGCCTTATTTTGTCTGTGCTTCTGTGGCTTTTTAATATGCTTTGTGGACAAGCAAAAAATTTCAGAATTATTTCCTTCTCATTCAGAGCAGGAAATTTACAGTCTCTGCTCTGTTTTTAGCTTAAGTTCTTCTTTTGGGCCTCTTACCATAGAGTTAGTTCCTGGGATGATGGTGTAAAATCTTACTCCATTTGTAATTTCTCCTCTAGGACTTCAAGGTTTGTTCCTAGAAAAAATGTCGGACTGAGAGTTTTCCCCATCTCCCTACACCCGGTGCTGTAGGATCCTCTGTGTGTGCTGGAAGGTGCTCCTCAGACCAGTTACAGCACTGGCTGTAACTATCCTCCTGTTGTTGTGATGCTTCCAACAGGGATGTGATGGATGGGAGGATGTGTAGAAAGGTACTAAAGTGTGAGGAATTTGTGAGGGAACAGTGGCTCTGCAGGCTGGCAGTGAGTCTTTACTTGAAGTCACCTCCCCAGGCTGATGGTGAAGCTCTTGGTGACCCTGAATGTGATATATGGCATGATTAGCCAAGTCGATTGTTTACCATGTGTAGGAAGGGGTAATTGATAGTCCACCAACAGACTGCACAGAGGGATGCAGCAGGGTTTGATAGCGACCTCTCTGGGTCTGGCACTATTCAACATGTTTGTTATCCACTCAGATGATGAAAGAGCTTAGACTTAAAAATAGTTTTGAGATATTTGAGATACAGGAGAAAAAAAACAAACCCCAAACCTTTTAATAGTGTAAGTGTAAAGTATATATGTTGGACAAGAAGAAATGGACTTTGATGGCAGCAAGAAGGAAGCTATTTGAAAACATTCCTAGTGGAGACACACACCCCTTCACATACAGCATAAAGGGGTTCTGCAGGCCAAAGGCCTAATGAAACAGAGAAGACTTGAGGAGGAGCAATCAAGCTCCTGGCTTAGCCCTTTAATTTCTCAGTCCCTTCCTCTTTCCTCTGCACTCATTCTGAGGATGCAGCCTGTGTCACAGCTGGTGTTAGCACCCTGGAGAGCCTCAGCCTTCCTACATCCTAGAGAAAGGCTCAAAGAGTGAGAGAAACTCCTCATTTGAATTTGCCTAACACAGAGGTTTTGACATCTAAGCAAATTGTAGGAACTATGCTTTAGGATTCTCCTTGCTGTCCTTGAGTGTAGTGGGTTTGGGAGCGACTGAGCTGTAGCTGATTATGCTCTACACAAACACCCCTGTAAGGAAGGTCTTTGTACACTCTGGGCTGTCTCCAAGGACAGCTACCCAACAGACCTAGTCCTGTGATGACTGAGAGACTGCTAGAAGCTGGGAACAGACTTTCAGGCCATGGGAAGTGGTTCAGATGATATTTTCATTTCCCTCAAGCTTTCCCATCTAAAGATGTATTGCCATCTATTATACTAACTGAGTGTGCTGTTTGGGTAGGGTAAACAAGTGGCTTTATGTATTGATTTGGGAGCTTACCTTAAAAGCTGTGGGGATTATATCTTCCATGATGAGACTGAGTAGTCTTAGGGTCTAATGCTCTTGTCACAGTGGCTAAAAAAAATAAAATTATTTAGATATCTAGGTCTGAGTGAAGACAGAAAAATAGAAACAATGGTTTTGGAATCGTCATGGCTATCACGAGTCATCTGATAACGCAGTCCCCTGGTAAAAGTCTTGCTCCCAGGTTTCTCTTCTGGGACACTACCACACATGTATAAAACGCACACACACACACACACACACACACAGAGTGCACAGTGCAATAAATGTGTCTCTTATCCTCTCTGGCTTTTGCCATGTCCTTGGATGCCCTGACTCTCTTGTTTCCACTTTATCCCTGAGCACATACAGGATGGGAAGATGGGGGAGCGCAAAGGCCTTGCCAAAGTGCCCTGGCTCCTGGCAGACCGTAGGGAGGAAAGGCATTACATTTATGTCTGGCTATTCCTGAGCTAAATAAAAATAGAATTGTGTCATATAACATCCTGGTATTTATATATCAGGAGGCAGAACTTAATTTCTTAATTAACCTGAGTAAATTAAAATTGTCCCCAACACTTCAAGAGAAAAAGCATTAAAAAATTGTCTTAGTGTATGGGAATAAGATTACATTAAAAAAAATGCAGCTATTCACATGCATCGTCATTTGTTGCTGTTGCTGCCTTGTCTCCCTTGTTAAGTGAAAGGAACATTTTCTCTTCTAAGTCTATCTTGTTTTATGTTTATTACATCTTGTCACCTTGTGGCACATCCAGCTAGATTTGCTAGAATTGGATGTTGATATTAATAATTACTTGTCTGAGCTAAATGAAAGTGCTAATGAAGTCAAGGCCCCTCTGCGGGTAAGGTCTGGGCTTCCATTGCTATGAAGGTGTAGCTGGATTTCTATGAAGAAAGCTTACATTATCTCCCCAAAAACACTTCTCTCGAGTGATAATATACCATATAATCTCCCTTAGCAAATAGTAACAAGTGCTACAGAGCAGCAAGAAATTTGTGAACATTGAGGAGGAAAAAAATAATTGCCGCAAACTACCCAAAGGCTTTGGAGCTTAACTCAGTATGTGGCTGAACTGAAGGCAGAGCTATTTTAAATAATTGATAGTGTTGTAAATGTACATGATGTGGTACAGGAAGAGGTCAGTGCCTAACACATAATAAGCCCTTGCCCTGAAGGGTTTATAGCCTGATAGGGCAAGTGCAGGAAAGCCCTGGTAGCTCATCACAGGAAGGGACTAAGGACGGTCGCGTGGCCTTTGGAACACAGATGTCTGAAGGAGTGTGGGGTGCAAATTCAGAGATGAGCCCAGTAGCTAGAAGCGAGCTAAAAGGACCAGCCAGTAACTAGAAATGAGCGAGGGGTGCCAGCACAAAGTCAGATGCAGCTTGGAGGAGGCAGACAGTTCAGAGCTGTGCCATTTTAAGCAGGCTGACTAAGACACACTGGTGATTCAGCAGCAATGCTGTCATGCCAGCAGAGCTTTGGGAGCTTATGTGAAACGAGATCAGATACTCTGAACCCAAGATCTGGTGTGATCGGTGCAGATGGAGAATCCTGCAGCTGAGACCTCCTCAGTTCAGATGTAGGGTGGCTAAGGCAGTGGGTGGAGGGCTCTGAAGATGACACTAGTTATCTGAAGTATTAGGATGTAGGGAGTATTACGCCACAGGAGCGAGAAAATTTGTTCATATTTCTTACCACATTACCCCTGGACGTGGTACGGTTTGACCTGGGTGACAGTCCAGAGGGAAACGGCGACACGCAGAAAGCTTTTATAAGATAGTCTGAACCTTCTGGAGCTGTGCAAATGTGCCCTCCCCAGATCTCTCTTCTGCTGGCTCTCACAGTGTGGGACACCTACTGTCTGTACCAAAGCCTCAGGGGGCAGAGAGAGTGCTGCCAGTGAGACAGCTGGTTGCCATTACATTTTTTACTCCTTACCCTGGAACATAAAAATAATAATGAAATGAATGTTACTTGAAAGAGAGAGAAAACAGCAAGCAAACAAGATTTTTTTTATATCTGACAGGTTCAGCTCTGACACATTTGCATCTTAAACATCTGTCTATGTGTAAAGAATTTTCAAGCATTTGGATGCACAGAATCAAATCCACTTCAGTGCCATACTCAACAGCTGCTATAAGCATTTTCTGATACAAATAACTCATAGTTAAGTAATTTACCAATATTTTAAGACAAGGTAAGGTGCTTTTGATAAAAAACCCTTCTTCTTTTCCCCATTTAGCAGAGATTTTTTGAGGACAGCTTTTAACACCAGTTTTTAACATTGCTCTCCATAGAATCCCAGTTCTGAAGTGTGGCGTGGTACCACCATATGTCAGTTTCTCAAAAATGTTGTATTTAACCAAGCAACAAGAAGTCAATTTTGCGATACAGAACAAACGTAAAGACATATGGTGAGTAGACCTGCTGGGGGAACACCAAACTTTCTGGTATATGGAACAAAAATGTCTCAGTATTTTTACTGTCTACTGCCTAGTCTGCTTCCAAGAGAGCCTGTAAAATCAAATCAAAAAGACACATGGAGCAGAATGCATCTCACCCAACTTGAGTCATCTACAATACAAAGGAAACTTGGGCTATCTTTACTATCAACAGATAGGCACTTTAAAAGGGCTTGATGTACCTCTGTTTTAGATGTCTGGGTTGGGATAAAATTAGATTTTTTTTCAGAAGTGTTTTCTTCTCCCATTGGGATTGGCTATGCAGAAATCTTAGGTCACTAATTCAGATTAAAACATCCCCAAAGTAGATATGAATGTTCAGAAGAATCCCACCTATGCCTGAGATTTTTTTACTAGAGGATGCTGAAAATGTCCAAAAGTGTAGATGCATGATATGATTTCCACAGAATTTGGAAGATTCATTCTTGTGGGAAAAACATGTCCTGATCATTGAAAATATTTTCAGAAAAATTTGATTGAAATATTTTATTAAATTTTTGTTTTATCACAATTCTCTCTCTTTAAGAAAAAAAACCCAACAACCAAGAAATAGGTGAAGTCGATACAGCTTTACAGTGTTTGGTAGAATTTGGTGCTCTGATGGAATATAGGCCCCTGTGTGTTTCTCTAACACTGTACTTTGCAATGTGAGGCCTCACTGTTTCAGAAACATTCATATTACTTTTTCAACTTTGAAAGACATCCTAATGACAAGATGAAATACATGTAGTATGAGCTGACTTTGGGAAAGCTTGGAAAATGTATTTTCAAAGAATGTCTTTGCCAGTATAACATCTTATGACATAAACTCAGTTGCTAAATTGGAAACCCTCTTTATTCTGTTAAAGTATCGTAACAATTTCTATCTTTGAGCTTCATTCTTCGGAGCACTCCCAGACATGCATATTGTTCTGCTGTCATTGTTCTTCTTGTGATGGTGATGGAAGTCAAGCATTCTTGGTAAAGAGGAATGAAGGACTCCTCTGGAGCCCAAAATAACTAATGAGGAAGCAAGGAGGAGGTTGATAATACCTTCCCCCTGCATGGAACTAGTACAGGCACTACTGTGGCTTAAGCTGATGTCCTTTGCTTTGTAAAACTTCTTAATTCTACCAGCTCCCCTCAGCCTCTCTTCTTTAAGGCCCACCAACTTAGATTTTACTTTTTCTAAACAGTGAGGGAACATTAGGAACTCTGTGCCTCCCTCCCCACAAACAGCCATGTGTCACAGTAGAGACGGACACACGACATGCCAATAATCCAAGGACAGAAAAAGAGTTTTTTATTAGTCTGTGTTAGTACCTTTATACCTTTTTTTACAGCTACCGTGGTTTGTTATGATTGGCTGCATGACAAATAACGACAGGGCTGTCTACAAAACATGAACTATTCATAGCACTATACAACAAGCTATGCAAGCAATTAGCTACACACTACATGTACATTCTTGATGTTCCTCTTGATGTTCCTTTGGGTGCAAAACATCTTCGGTTATCTTCTTGGCTGTCCTTGAGGCCTTCACTGTGTCTGCAGGCTTTCACGTCCTCACTTTCTCACGAAGTTTTCTCACGGGTAAATCTTGATTGCTTCTAAGTCAATTTCCAAGAGGCTTTCAGGCCTGCTGTCAGCCTCATCAAACCCCACAGCCGTGTGTTCTGCATTTCTGAAATTGTATTTAAGCAGATCAGGGAGGAAGAGGCCACAATATTGATTTGGAAAACTGCATTACATTAATGGCAGCTACTCTCTTTTTGGTTTAATTATCCAAAGCAGTCATGAATACAGATCTGTTCTTGTATCTGTGGAAAACTGAAACTTCACTGAAAGCAAAATTAAAGCTCTGATTGCTTAGGCAGCCAATGGAATATCCATTTACAACTGCATTTCTTGTAGCAAGAGGAAGGAATTCTATAAATAAATGAAAATACAAAATGTTACACTTGCAAATAGAGAATATATCAACAAATATTAATAGCTCAGTACAAAAGCGTCAGGGAGGCAAAAGCATCTGCAGCTGGGAAAACAGAGGTGATGTGCAGAAGGCACAAAGATAAGGCCCACACCTGTTAGACTTCTTTGCACAGGAGTTTCCTGCTGCCCCAGTAGGATTTCGGCATGAGGACTGTGGGTGAGGTGTCTAGGTTGTGTATGTTCCCTGAACTGCACTTTCTTGTAGGTAGCTTTATATAAATGGATTATGCACTTTGCTTTTCTGCCTTCATGGGATCAACAACATCAAGAGTGTCTGGTCTAATCACCTTGCTTGTAATCAGAAGCGTGAGAGCCTGTACTGTTCAAAATCAGTAGAATTGCCTATTTACAGTAACTTTAATATTCCCTTTTTAAATTCTAGGTGAAACTTCAGAGTTTTGAAGTCAGAAAAACAACCCACAGTCTATCTACACATTACATATACAACCATATAAACTAAACAAACATAAGGAAATGACAAAGCAGCAGCTCTTCAACATATGGGTAGAATGATCAGCTATGAGGTTATTTTTAAATATAAACCCCCTTTATCTGTCCTTAAAGTTCCCAGTTGCTCAGAGGAACATTTTCTGATGCTGCTGACCTTCTTCTGAAGCTGTCTGTGCACACATCTGGACCATCCATGTGACATTCAGAAATGTATACTCCTGCCTAATTAAGTTGCCTGCTGACTATTTCTGACATACACAATTCTTCAATGTAGCAAATTCAGCAATAAAAATATAGCAAAGCAAGTAAAAATCACAGAATGAACTCTTAACCCCAAATATGAATCATTCTGATTTAATTGGGAAATGAACACATTTATTTTTTTCCCATAGGATCAACCACAAATAAAATAGAAATGTAAATATTTGTTTGAAAAATGGTGCCTCTGCTAGCAGCTGAGTCAAGGCCCTGCCAAATGCAGGGCAAATTTTGATTTTAGTTTGCAGCAAAATTATTGCTGGAGTCAGAAGGAATACTACAGGTGGTAGAAAGGGCCTTTCACTCTATTAAACAAATGTTGTGTGTAAGGCTGCACCCCACTGAAGCTGGAGGGTATGAAAGAGAACTTTAAAAATATCAGCTTCTATAAAAAAAATCCAGATCATCATCTACAAGAAAAGTCCAGAAAAGTCTCTGACAGCCTACTGGATAAAACTTTTGGAAGTTAAATATATTTTACAGATGGAAGTAATGATGACCCTCTCCTGGCCTGACAACAGAGGGACAGATGTAGTGAGAAGACAACTGAAAGGGCAGTGCTTGAACAAGCCATAAGAAGACCCTAGCACAAAGATCTGTTCTTTGACCCACAGGCAGCAGAATGGTGACTTGTTTGGTAAATCCCTAAGTACAAACATCTGTCTTTTAAAGATGTTTGGAAGTAAAGAAAGACCTAGGACCTTCTCCAAGGCTTCTTGTCAAATCAGCAAAGACACCTAACTTTGGGTAATGGCTCAGTTCAAGAAGTCATAAGAAGAATCAATCAGATTATTGCTTAATATTTCAGTGAAGATCTCCTCAGACAACATGGGCCAGCAATAATGCAATGCATGCTCAGAGCTCCTGTCATCCAGGTATCTAAATTATTTTCTTAAAAATTATATAAGCTTAATCAGCAGATGAGCACTATAATTTAAAAGATGGACATGGCAATGTGCATGTATGTTAAGAGAATTATACAATTAAACAGCCATTTAAAGACAGAACCAGGACATAGCCTTCCTGACTCTCAGTCTCCTTTCAGTACCATCTGGATAATTTTCTTCTTTATTCTGTGAAATAAATAATTAAGCCATTTGTCAATATTGTATGGCAGTTGTTTCCAAAATTTGTAGATAAAATACTGTGCTGGATCTCCAGGAAATATGATATAAATGTCATAGGCCTGGGGGCACTCAACTTTTTGCACACCTTCAGTGGCATGCACTGGATTTTTAAAGGTACTGCAGCTTAAACACAGCTAACAGCCACACTTGCTTTTTATTTCCTCACCAGTCCCCTTCCTAGCATTCTTCTAGGACAGTATTGGCACAAGTGTCCAGATTTTACTACTATCTTCAGCAGTGCTTTAACCAAAGGAGTAGTTGCTGCTGCCAGTTTTGTGGTTTTTTTTTTTTGCTGTGTTGTCAACACTTCATAAAGGGACTGAAACATGGTGAAGGATCTTGCTACCACCTACTTTTGACTCATGCGTTTTCTCCTCTTGCATGTCTGTAGATTATACATAAAAGTATAGTCAATAGGTCAAAAAAACATGAAGTGACAGACATTTTTAAATACTACCCTTTGAAATGTCTCCTGTAGTTGCAGCAACGTTAGTTAAATATAAGTACTTACACAGAGAATGATGAGAGTGGGCTTCCTTTTTGAGCCTTTCTATGTACACTTCCCAGAGAGTTCCTACAACCCACTAATGGTGAAGTAATGGGACAGAGCTCATGGCAGCCAGCCTCCTGACCCACCACACTTCCCTTGCCTCCTCATGGCCATGTCACCACAATTATAGATCAGGACATTTTTTTTAAAAAGGAACTGTGGTACTTTAATCTACATTTTTTAGCAAAGGACAAACACACTGTTGATATAGGTGACTTATTACAAATACTCACATTGCATGTGGTTGACCCACATGGCACAAATTCGGGTTCTGACTGAAATGCCCTAAATTGCGTGTTTCTGGCCCATCACTATAGTTTACAATTGCTAAAAATATCCATGCACTGCACAGATGGTAGAGATCACTTAGTCCAAAAGAGTCATGAAGAAACAAGTTTTAATGATAATTTGGAATTATTATTTTGCTTGTATGTTCCAATAGTCTTGTAAGGTGACTATAACGAAGAGAATTAGAAGAAAAAAAGTCTTGACAATCTTTGTATGGATGGTAATGCTGTAGTTAGGACAGCTGTCAATTTTTTTTGATCCATCTGTGCCTGGACTTAAGGAGAACTTTTTCAGGACAGCATCCTGCCAACACATCAGCCCTGCACAGCAGCTCCTCAGAGCAAACACAGACCTTTTTGGTGTCAGGGAAAAGATTACCTCTGTTTCTGCAAGAGGAGTGAAAATATGTACTGAATGTGGTGTCCCTAGTGTGACGAGGTAAGGTTGTCTCTTCCTTGCAACTCTAGTTCCCTTCTACTTGCACTTTCAATAATCTGGGCTATGCTTTAACCTGGACATCTGGCAAACACATGGATAATCAGACTAGCAGGGTCAAATCCAGGCATCTATCTGGCCTGACTTCAGGGCTGTTTCTGGAGCTGGAAGAATGTGGAATAGTGATGACTCTGACACAAGTTTTCCCTTATAAAGGACAATAGAGATAATAATCAGAACAATTATGCAAAACTCATCAAAACTTTCAGGAATTTACAAGTAGGTACTAGTAAATATTCAAGTAGCAATTGGTAGGATTGCAAGTGCAGGTCCTTGTTTTTTAATCCAAACAAAGCAGAGAACAAACACCAAGGGACCTTGCAAAAAGTGGTTACACTGATACAAAAAAGTGCAGCTGAAGCAAGAAGTGGTTGTTGAATGTTAGAAAATCCAGTGTGGTAAGGAAGATCTATGAAAATAAATACCAACAAACAACAAAAGGATAAATGGGGGAATAAAACTCTCAAGTTGTAGTTAAATCTTTACAAACATCAGAAGGTACATCCAGTACCTTCTTACTGAATTGTAGGCAGAGAAAAAGCTGTTTCAGAAACATTGGAAGACTCTGTGTTTATAGTGCTTTTATAGAGTCCTTTTTCTCAGAAGTTATTTGTCCATCTGTTTCCATTTCAGTTTTATAGTTATTTTTGCCTCATAGCAGGTCAAAACTAAGGGGGGCTTTTCGTTGTTAACAGACAGAGTTTGTAATGCTCTAAGGGAGTGTCTGTACCTTCCCTCTGTGCCTGGCTGAGGGTCAGTGAGAAGCATGGCTTATCCTCATCCTACCTACCACCTCCTTCAGGACTGAGAAGCCCATTTGTGTCTTTGACTGTACCAATACCCATGGCCCCCTGCTAGCTCTTCTAACATGTGCCTCCATGCTCTGTCTCATGTTGTCCCAAATACTCAAGAGAAGCTCTCCCTGAAACATCAGCATAACTGCCTCCTAATATCTCTTCAGTTCTCCTTTAAATCTCTCCTTTTCCCATATTATCTCCATGAGTTTGCATGAAACCTACTAGACCGACAAACATTTGTTTTATCACTTCCTTAAACTTTTTCTCTTGCCTTCTCTTCTGCCTATCTGCTGCATCTTTTCCTAGCTTTAAACTGTAGGGTTTTGAGAGACGGAACTTCTTTCTCATGAGCTACTTAAACAAGGTCTGGTTACAAAGACTGTCATTCCTGGCATGAACACCTCTTGTCTCTCTGGCACACTACATATCAGCTCTCGTAGTGGCCAATATATTCAATTAATTTTTTTCTGGATTTAGATCTCCTCATAGAAACATCCTTATGACCAGTACCAGAGTTTTAATAAGGACTGCTGAGGTCCTGAGTGATGATGTATGGTTTGATGTACTTGTAACAACCTGGATGATGCAGGAGGCTTGCCTGTCCTGCACAGAATACTCCCCATCACTTTCATACCTAGTTTCAGGATTAATGAATTTAGTGTCAAACCCATGTCATACATCCCTATGGGCTGGCCATTATCTGACAAGAAGCATCTAAGGACTAAACCCTAATGGGCATTTAGGTTCCTAACGCCTCTTTAAGTGACCAATATACCCCAATTCCAATAGGAAGGGAGGTTTCCAAATATGAGTAATTTTTAAAAAACTGGTACTCTCTCATCACTCAGACATTATACAGTCAGACAGTAAACTGAAGACTTGTAAAACTTCCATTTTCCTAAAAGATCATGAAATTTTCCAGTTACATTACAGCCCTTGTGCTAAAAGACCACACTTCCCCTTCTTCTCAGGGGCGCATTAGAAGATATCTGTGGAGGAATCCAAAACAGTGACTGTCATTGCCTCAGCAGTTCTTTTGCAATCTGCTTTTGCATTCAGAAATGCATTTGAGTCACAAAAATCAATTGTTACAGAAACTGTAGTGCCTTGTGGGAAGGACACAACACTGAAACAGTATTTTGGATGAGGGTGGGTGGGAGGTAGAAGCAGGATATGAACAGTGGGGAATGGACGCTCTGGGTCCTCACTAAGAACTGTGGCGGGTTTTTGTGGATGGACCATGTTACTGTCAACACCACGGCTCTAATCTTATTGTGCACCCTTGTTTATCAGATCCTGCATGCTAATGTGAGATAACTGTCCTTACATCAAACAGACATAGATGAGCAGCTTTGCTATAAGAAAAAGATCCAGCTGGAGCAGTTTCCTTCTTAATTATGGCAAAGTGGTGGTGAACAGCTTCAAACATTTTTAATAAGAAAAATTGTGACTCTCTTCCCTAGCGATCCATCTATGAACACTGAAAGGAATGAAGAAACTTGTCTTCACAAACAGTGTCTGAGAGATATGGCTGGCACTCAGAGATAAAAGAAACAATGGGGAGAATTCCATTGAAATTTACATTTACAAACAAACCACAGGTATACTGATAAATAAAACTGACTATTGGAATATGAAATGAACCAAGAAGGACCATTCCGGGAAAGACAAAGGCGGGGGGGGGGGGGGGGGGGGGGGGGGGGGAGGGGGGGGGGGGGGGGGGGGGGGGGGAGGGGGGGGGGGGGGGCGGGAATTATAGCGTTTGGGAAAGCGGGGGATGGGGGGGGGAGGTGTGCTGTATTAGGCGGTCCGGGAAGCCTGTGCCTCTCGAGTACCTCAGCCAATGGGAAAAGAGAGAAGGGAAATGGGGTCGGGAATTAGGATAAAGGGAGGCTGCGTCCCCCAAAATTTTGAGAGACCCCAGGGGAAATGCCCCATGGCCTCTCCCTTTATTCGAATAAAGTTACAGGACTCCTCTGTCTCCTTTTTGGACATAAACCTCTGGTGTTCGTGGATTATTTTCCCCACAAATGGGGGCTCGATCCGGGATCCTTCCACCGTCCGGGGTGCGGCGGGCAGCGAGCGGAGCTGAAGGCGCGCCTCACCCAGTTTCGGTGATCAGCTCCCCTTGGTGCTGGCCGGCACCGGGCGATTGATTGGGTACCCGAGACGGTCCAGGAGACAGACGAGTGACGGACCAGGGGGGTCCATGAAGAGTCCACAGGGAAGGACCGCTGAAAATCTCACCGGTGAGCGAAATGGGATCTTTGGGGAACAAACCTGAGAGGGCACCCAGGGAGGGTCGCACAGGTTATACAAGGCACCCAGGGGGGGTTGCAAACGTAAAGCTGGGAAGGGGCCCCGGCAAAAGGGATGACGATCCCAAAATATCTCCAAAGAATCCCTTGTAAGAATGTTGAGTTGGTTTACACATTCTTCCAGAGGTAATTAAAGACACAGATGCCCAAGGGGAGGGGGGGGGGGGGGGCAATAAGGGAGAGTTGAGAAGGGGTGTCAGCAATCTATGCCCAGAGGGGGCAATAAGGAAAGTCGGGAAGGGGTCTCGACAATCCGTGCCCAGGGAGGGCAGTAAGGGAAGTGTGGAGAAGTAGTTAAGGCAAGTAACAGCGGAGGCTCTGTGATAAGGAAAGACAGAAGTTCTCTACCTGATCTTCAAAATCTTCAGTCTAATACAGGTCTGGCTGCAAGTCTTTTGTATTCCCAGCTTTCGGGGAAGGGAAAGCAGGGATGTGTTGTTCCTACACCCCCACCCACTACACCTACCACCCACCTGAGCCATTAGCCAGGGTGGAGAATTTGGGTTTGTCCACTTGCTATTCAGGACATCAAGGGGGGTTTCTGTCGGAAACTGTGGCTGGGAGATCTGTGAGGGAGGTGCGGGACCGAGCCAGGGCTGTGGGACAGCCGGGCCTCAGTGCCAGGCGGGGCCTGACGCCGCCAACCCCCGCGGACAGGGGCTGCAGTGGCTCCCCGGGCCCATGAAGGTGCGGGACGCTCCGGCCCCAGCCCGTCCCTGGGGCACTGTCGGCTGTGCCCGCCCGCTGAGCTGGGCCGGCACCTGGGGCTATACAGAGCTTGTAGTGCTGGGAGCCCCAGGACCAAAGGGAAGGGGGCGGCCACCAGGAATGAAACATTAGAAATGAATTGTTCAGGGTGTTGGGATCTGCTGTTATACCGGGAACTCGACGGAAAAGTGTGTTTTCTAGTAAACACGGGAACTTCTCTATCCATGCCAAAGGAAGAACAATTGCTCGAATGTTCTTTTCATAAGTGAGAAAAGATATGTGTGTGTGTTAATTTAAGTTTTACTGGCAAATAACAGTAACACGGGGATGCCCGTAAGAGTTTGCTGAATGTGTGAGATGGGTTTGAAGAGCATGAGTTTCTGATAATTCCTAATTGTGACTGTGGTTTGCTAGGAAGAAATTTAACAACTGGAGTTGAAAACACGAGTTGGTGTTGTGGGGGGTAATAGGGAAACTAACACTGTTGTGAATACTGGACTGAACCCAGAGGTGTGGGCAGTCCCAGGGAATATGGAAAACTGGTTATGGAGCCTCTCCTCATTACTCTGAGGCAACCTGGACAACTGGTGCCTAAAAAGCAGTACCCTCTTTCAAAGAAAGGAAAGAAGGGATTACAGCCTGATGCTAAGTTAAAGGCGGGTCTTTTGAAACCGTGTGTGTGTGTCCCCCTATAACACTCTGATCCTGCCAGTTATAGTGCAAGACCTGACAATAGTAAATGAAACTATTAAACCCAGGCACTTCACAACCCTAGATCCTTGTATCATCTTGAATCAGGTTCCCTCCTCACACTGGTGCTATGGGATGCTTTCTGGAAGTGCACTCTTGCAGAGCATGGTAGATGGTATTTTGCCTTTGAGTGGAGGCAAGAGAGAGAAAAAGTTTATTTACTCCATCCCTAAGAATGGCTCCTATTGAGAGAATGGGAGGAGGTAGTAGGTGAAGCCGCTGTGATATTGTTCAGTTTTCTAGCTAGTGGGAGAGTTGTGTTTGAACACTGCAGCAAGACAGGGACCAGCTCTGGGCTCTGATATACTGTGTGTGGTAAAAAGAGTGAACACAAGGAGAAAAGAAAAACTGGGAAATGCAAATTGTACATAGAAAGGTTAAGATTTTCTTTTAAGGATTTTTTTATTCACTAAGAAAAATTGTCAAAAACAGTGGTTTCTTCTGTAAACTTAAAAATTTGAACACATCTTTCTCTGAGGGAATTATAAAAATTGTGGTAAATGAATTTGGAGATTTAATTCCTTTGTTTGCATGAGGTTTTCTATAGAGCCGAAAAGCTCTGTTTGGAGGGGACCCAAACCCCTCTACTTTTTGTATGTTTTATTGTGAAAAGCCAGAGTTAACAGGGTTCAATCCTGAAGCCAACTCTGCTGCTGCTGCCTTACAGGAATGGTGCTGTACAGGCCTGGGAATTTAAGAATACGAGGAATTTTGCAGGTGCCAGTGCCCCGGACGGGGAAGGAACTACAGCCGTTTGTTTTTTTTTTTAAATTGGTGGGGTACTGCCGAGTGTGGACTGGGGATTTTTCTGTTTTGGCCAGACGTTAAAATGACTTTTTGGCCCACAGCAGTCCTAGTATTGTGGTGTGGACACCAGAGGGAGAGCAAAGCTTTGGAGAATTGAAGAAAAAATTATTTAATACTCAAGTCCTGTCTCTTCCAGATTCAGAAAGGAGATTTGGGTTGTGTGTGGATGTGGAACGGAGCCACGCTGGAGGAGTTTTAATGCAGGAACATGGGGGAACACGGCAACCTGTTACTTGTTTTTCTGGACTGTTGGACCCTGTAGCCAGGGGCTGACTTCATTGTCTGCAGAATTGTGCAGCCATAGCCCTGATGGTGACTGAGGCCGGAGAATTGACAATGGGAAGGTGTTTGATTGTTCAAGTTTCACATCAGGTTGGGGCTTTGTTGGCTGAGGGAGCCTCTAGGTGGATGGCTGGCGCTCGGTTATTGCAGTATGAATCTTGTTTGATGGAACAGGAGGATTTGGGGCTGAGGAGTAGAGAGGGGTCTGGCCCAGCCTCCTGTCTGAACGGCCCTGGAGAGGAGGGCTGGGAAGAAACCCATGACTGCATTCAAGTGGTAAGTCTCCAAGCGCAGACAAGAGAGCGTTTGCGAAACACTCCCTGGCCTGGGGGAGAAGGTGTGTTTATTGATGAGTCTTCAGCAGTGATAGAGGGGCGGTTGCCACCCACATGGTCAGCTCAGACAGCCGAGCTGTGGGTGCGCTTGTGAGAGCCTGTGAGTTATATCGGGACAAACTAGTGAATGTTTTTTTACTGATTCTAAATATGCATATGGGTAATACATGCATTTGGGAAACTATGGGGAGAAGGAAGTTTATTAATCTGAGGGGGAAAAACATTAGCTCATGAAAACTCAATTACTCACTTATTGGAAATGGTGGATATACCAAGAAAAATAAAAATAAAAACTCTTAAAAGACATCGGGCAAGGTACTCAAAAGAGACAATAAGTAATTAACTAATCAATGAAAATGTTCAGAAAGCAGAACTTTTGTCGAAGGTCTCTGAGTACCGCCCTTTGCTCCCTATTGCCAGAGGGAGGGGGGAGGGGGTGGTACTGGTGCTGTCTTTTCCACCAAGGGAGTTAGAGATAATTAAAGGTAATAGAGCAAAAGAAAAAGGGGGAAAATTGATTAACAAAGGATAGTAAAGAGTGGATGCCAGGAACTTTGAGCATGCAAATGTTAAAACAACTCAATGAAGAAAGTTATTTTGCCTCTCCAGGATTGGCAAAGACCTTCTTCAAGATGTACTGCCTTGAGTCATTTTTGTTTCAGCAAAACGGACTATTGAGGAGTGCCTGGCTAAAGTCAATTACCACACTACAAAAGAAATTGCAAGGCAGGGAAATAACCTTGAGCTATACTCCTTTCCATGGGTGTCAGGTGTACTTTACTGAGATGCCCCAGGCAAAGAGGGCTAAGATATCCTCTGGTAGTGTTATGCTGGCTGGCAGAGTGGCCAGAAGGGTTCCTAGTGACTTCAGCAACTATTTGATCAGTTAACAAATGGAGTTGTGAAAACTGTGAATTTGGACAGAAGAACTAATTTTACAGGGGGATCCTTCAAAAGATTATAACTGTTTTGAAAATTCAGTAAGACCTCCATACGCCTTAACATCCTGAAAATTTGGGTCAAGTAGAAAGGAAATCCTTACCCTAGTGGGGGGTTGGAAATAAGTAATGTATATTTAAACCAGTCTATGGCTAGGCTACTGTGTCTTGTGAAATCTCTTTGACAGGAAGCCCAGTTAACACAGATGCTGCCTTTGGACTTTACTGTTCTCAACATCCAACCAGGAGACTGGATCCTAGTTAAGGAGTGGAGAGAGGCACCACTGGTGGCGAAGTGGCGTGGACCTTTCCAAGTGTTGCTGACCACAGAAACAGCCATCAAGACAGCTGAACACCGGTGAACCCATCACACTCAGGTCAAGGTCACTGAAGCCCCAGAGATTTGGACATCTCAGCTGGAGGAGAAGGACGGGAGACCACGACTGACACTCCACAAGAGTGGAACAGAGCAACAGCAGCCAGTGAATGGACATTAGGGGAAGCCCTGTGTGCTACCCACAGATTGCTGAAATAATCTGTATGAACATCCCTCCTCTCAGACCTCCAGCCATTGCGGGGGGCTAAACTTTGCTGTCATTGTAAGCTGCTTCTTGTGCCTTCACTCACCACAGGTGGTGCAGAAGACAACGTGAACATTAGATTAGAAAATCAGATTACACCGTTAGAATGTTTTTCTTAATAATCTTACCTTTATATTGTCAATTAAGTTTGGGCCAAAGGTGGGAGAATAAATTTTTAGTTTTAGGAGAAAAAGTAGCAAAAACCTTTAACCTTTGTAATTGTTGGGTCTGCGGGGGGCCAGGAGAACCTGAAAACTGGCCATGGGTGGCCAGCCCAGTTGAACCTAAATGGTGGGTCAGCACCCTGAGTGATATCCATAATGGGACAGGATTTTGGGATGAAGAAGGAAGACCATGGCAACTTCATTCTTCTGAAAGAGGCATTTATTGCCTGAATAGAACAGGAGATGTATGTGTAGGAAAAAGTGTCTGTGACTGGACTTTATCCTTGGGTTTAGACTGTTGGTCCCCTAACTGCCCTCCTTACGATTGTTCCAAATATCAAGGCAGATGGAATCAGACACATGTTAAGCTCACTAATGCTAGTTGGGTAAGGTGTTCCTACCATAATTATTGAAGGGATTTTGAAGCTGTGGGAAAAGACAAGTTTTTTAACCACTTATTTTTAAGCTGCCACCGAGATAATTCCACAAGTAGGACACATGTTGTCTGTGACTATCAGTGGAAGTGGCAACATCGGAACGGAACCCGAATCCTTTTTCATACGTTCTGGTCCAGATCTAACAAAACAGATCTGGGATGTAACTGCAGGTGGAAATCTCATGTAGGAGCTTGGAAATGCAAATACTGTGGTTCTCATAATGGAGCAACTATTATTGGAGGACCATTAGGCCCAGGAAACAAACTATGTTTTGAATCACCAATTGATGATGAAAATTGGGAAGGCCCCTTTGGTAATGGGGCCTGGGCTTTAAAAGGGCATTATTGGATTTGTGGCCAAAAGGCCTATCACAAGTTACCTCCAAACTGGTCAGGGATATGTTATGTGGGGTATATTAGACCGTTGTTCTTTTTGTTACCACAAGTTCAGGGAAACATGTTAGGAATCCAGGTATATGATGATCTAATTAGATAAAAGCGGTCAATTGATATAGCCCTGGCTGGAGGAAGTACCCAAAAGTCGGGAAAACATGAATGGCCCCCTGAAAGAATTATACAACATTACGGACCAGCCACTTAGAATCCTAATGAATTAATATCAGGTGCCAGGGAACCCATTTATAATTTAAATTGGATTATTAGGTTACAAGCTGTTTTTGAAATAATAAGTAACCAGAGAGCTACAGCCCTTGACCTATTGGCTGACCAATCCACTCAAAAGAGAAATGCAATATTTCAACACTGGATGGTATTAGATTATTGTCCTGGTTTGAAGGACAGGTGTCTGTTAAGGAAGGCAGGAGCCTCCCTTGGAATGAGAAACTGTAAACCCTCTCCCTCTGAATTATTATAAATTTGAAATCAAGAGGCTCTCAGGCAAAGATATGGGAATAGGAATAACAGTTCTTTACTAATATCTAAAACAAAGCTAACAAATAACAACAACTATGACGTTAACTAACAAACAGAACCAGAAACCCGGTGGCAGCCTGCTCGGCTTCAGGCACCTTTTCCCTTTGGTGCAGTTCCAGTCACAGCCTGCAGGGGGCGCTCTGGGTGTGATGATTACCTGGTGGCTGCAGGGGGCGCTCTGGGTGTGATGATTCCCCGGTGGCTGCAGGGGGTGCTCTGGGCGTGAGCTCAGGTAGCACACGGCAATGGCGGATGCCCAAGGCACGGAGGGATGGAGGAGAGCCTTTGTTTCACAGACCCTTGGGGGGCAGCTGGTGTCGGTGCTGCAGCAGGATCCTCGGACACAGGGAGCTGGGACGGTAAGAGGTCCCGACGTGCAGGGGGAGCCCCGCTACAATGTAGCGAAAAACTCGGAGCGGTGAGGAGGAGCGGGGGAGAGATAGGCTGGTGGCAGGCAGCTCCCGATGGGCAGGGAGGAAAAGACTCACAGCAGACAGACTGGCAGCTCCGCGCTGGCTTCTCAGGGGGCCGTGGGTTCAGCAGACAGCAGCTCCGACCGTCCCGCTCCGAGGGTCCCGAGCAAGAGCGTGACCTCCCCCCTGCCCTTGCTTTTCAGTCTCTCCAAATCTCGCGTTGTCAAGCCCTGCTTCATTGAGGGCCATTCTGCCCCACCCTGCCAAGGAAAAAGGCTCTAGCCTTGTGCTTTGTTCTCTTAAGTACTCAGTTATTAGCTCAGTCATTTGTGTCTTAGCAACGCATGGGAGAAAAATTCTTGAGGAAAAACTAAATCCAACCTCCAACATTCTCCACCCCGAATTTTTTCCCATGCAAACACCTTACATCAAATTTAAACCTTCAAAGTATATACATACATGCGGATACAGATACAAGCACAGTGTCATGAGTAGTTCACCCTAAAACAAGATCTCCTTGAGGTATGCATCAGGTCTTTCCATCTCTTTGCATCACCCACCAGGTGCAGCCTGGTCTTTGAGCAAAGACAACCCCACGGATGGGATTGTCTTTGCTTGAGGCAGAATTAACTCTAACAGTCTTTCCCAGCATGCCTCTCATGTGTACTACTGGAACTTTATCTCCATCTGTTGTTCGCAAGTGGTCAGAGTGAGCAGGCCTGGCTCGGTTGGAGGAGCCTCGGGTGTTCACTAACCATGTGGCCTTTGCTAAATTAGTCTCCCAGTTCTTGAACGTCCCCCCACCCAGTGCTTTCAAGGTGGTTTTAAGCAGGCCATTGTACCGTTCAACTTTCCCAGCTGCTGGTGCATGATAAGTGATATGGTACACCCACTCGATGCCATGTTCCCTAGCCCAGGTGTTTATAAGGGTATTTTTGAAATGAGTCCCATTGTCAGATTCAATTCTCTCTGGGGTACCATGTCTCCAAAGAACCTGTTTTTCGAGGCCCAGGATGGTGTTCTGGGCAGTGGCATGAGGAACAGGGTAGGTCTCCAGCCATCCTGTGGTGGCTTCTACCATTGTGAGAACGTAGCGCTTGCCTTGGCGGGTCTGGGGCAGTGTGATGTAATCAATCTGCCAAGCCTCTCCATACTTATATTTGGACTACCGTCCACCATACCATAGAGGCTTCACCCGCTTTGCCTGTTTGATCGCGGCGCACGTCTCACAATCATGGATCACCTGGGAGATACTGTCCATGGTTAGGTCCACCCCTCGGTCTCGTGCCCACTTATAGGTGGCATCTCTGCCCTGGTGGCCTGAGGCATCATGGGCCCATCGGGCTAGGAACAACTCCCCTTTGTGTTGCCAGTCTAAATCTATCTGTGCCACCTCTATCTTCGCAGCGTGATCTACCTGCTTGTTGTTCTGGTGTTCTTCGTTAGCTCGGCTCTTAGGGACATGGGCATCCACATGGCGGACCTTTACGGGTAGCTTCTCTACCTGAGTGGCAATGTCTTTCCATTCATCAGCTGCCCAGATTGGCTTTCCTCTATGCTGCCAGTTGGCCTTTTTCCACCTTTCCAGCCAACCCCATGGAGCATTGGCTACCATCCACGAATCGGTGTAGAGGTAGAGCTTTGGCCACTTCTCTCTCTCAGCAATGTCCAGGGCCAGCTGAACAGCTTTGAGTTCAGCAAATTGGCTCGACCCACCCTCTCCTTCAGTGGCTTCTGCAACCTGTCGTGTGGGGCTCCACACAGCTGCTTTCCACTTCCGGTTCATCCCTATGATGCGACAGGAACCATCAGTGAAAAGGGCGTAGCACTTTTCTTCATCTAGCAGTTGATTGTATGGTGGAGCCTCCTCAGCCCGGGTCACTTGTTCTTGCTCCTCTTCGTCAGTGAGACCAAAGCTTTCACCTTCTGGCCAGTTCGTAATTATTTCCAGGATCCCAGGGCGGTTCGGATTTCCAATGCGGGCGCGCTGTGTGATAAGTGCGATCCACTTACTCCATGTGGCCTCAGTGGCGTGGTGGGTAGAGGGAGCCTTTCCTTTAAACATCCACCCCAGCACTGGTAGTCGAGGTGCCAGGAGGAGTTGTGCCTCAGTGCCGATTACCTCCGAGGCAGCTTGAACTCCTTCATAGGCGGCCAAGATCTCCTTCTCTGTGGGGGTGTAGTTAGCTTCAGACCCTCTGTAACTCCGGCTCCAGAATCCCAGCGGTCGGCCTCGAGTCTCTCCAGGCACCTTCTGCCAAAGGCTCCAGGACAAGCCCTTGTTCCCGGCTGCAGAGTAAAGCACATTCCTCACCTCTGGTCCCGTCCTTACTGGGCCAAGCGCTACTGCATGAGCGATCTCCTGCTTGATCTGGGCAAACGCTTGTTGCTGTTCAGGGCCCCAGTGAAAATCGTTCTTCTTGCGGGTGACCAGGTAGAGAGGGCTCACAATCTGGCTGTACTCTGGAATGTGCATCCTCCAAAAGCCTATGGCCCCTAGGAAAGCTTGCGTTTCCTTTTTGTTAGTTGGAGGAGACATCGCAGTGATCTTATTGATGACCTCCGTGGGAATCTGGCGCCGTCCATCTTGCCATTTTACCCCCAGGAACTGGATCTCTCGAGCAGGTCCCTTGACTTTGCTCTTCTTGATGGCAAAACCGGCTTCCAGGAGGATCATGATGATCTTCTCTCCTTTCTCAAATACTTCTGCTGCCATGTTCCCCAACACAATGATGTCATCGATGTATTGGAGATGCTCTGGAGCCTCACCCTTTTCCAGTGCAGCCTGGATCAGTCCATGGCAGATCGTGGGGCTGTGCCTCCACCCCTGGGGTAGCCGATTCCAGGTATATTGCACACCTCTCCAGGTGAAGGCAAACTGGGGCCTGCACTCCGCTGCCAGAGGGATGGAGAAGAACGCATTGGCAATGTCAATGGTGGCATACCATTTTGCTGCCTTGGACTCCAGCTCGTACTGGAGCTCCAGCATGTCTGGCACGGCAGCACTCAATGGTGGAGTCACTTCATTCAAGCCACGATAGTCCACAGTCAATCTCCATTCCCCGTCAGACTTGTGCACAGGCCAGATGGGGCTGGTGAAGGGTGAGTGAGCTTTACTGACTACTCCTTGGCTTTCCAGGTCGTGGATCATCTTGTGGATGGGGATCACGGCGTCTCGATTGGTCCGGTACTGCCGGCGGTGCACTGTCGAGGTGGCAATTGGCACTTGTTGCTCTTTTACTCTCAGGAGTCCCACTGCAGTTGGATTTTCTGATAGTCCAGGCAAGGTGTTCAGTTGCCTGATGCCCTCTGCCTCCACAGCCGCTATTCCGAAAGCCCACCTGAGTCCCTTTGGGTCTTTGTAATAGCCATTCCGGAGGAAGTCTATGCCCAGAATACATGGGGCCTCTGGACCAGCCACAATGAGGCAATTCTGCCACACCCTTCCAAGGAGAAAGGCCCCTAGCCTTGTGCTTTGTTCTCTTAAGTACTCTGATATTAGCTCAGTCATTTGTCTTTTAGCAACCCATGGGAGAAAAATTCCTGAGGAAAACTAAATCCGACCTCCAACAATTATCTATTAGCAGAAGAAGGAGGAGTGTGTGGCAAATTAAATGACTCTAACTGCTGTTTGCAAATAGATGACAGTGGGAAAGTGGTGAAACAAGTAACAAAAGGAATAAGGAAGTTAGCTCATGTACCAGTCCAAACATGGAAAGGAGAATGGGATATGTTTTCATGGTTACCTGGTGGACTATGGGTTAAACAAATGTTTTTTTTTTCCTCTTATGTGCTATAGCAACTCTCATCTTTTTACCATGCATGATCCCTTGCTTAATACAACTTATTCAACATGTAATCAAAGGGATGCAGGTAGTAGCCATGCCTGTAGATCCAGAGGTGGCTACAAGAGGACAAAAATGATGTCATTACAAATAATGGCAAAACCAAAACGACCCAGGAACAGAAAATTAAGTCAAGGATAAATAAAGTTTGTAAAGACAATTATTAAAATTAAAGGGGAGGGATTGAAAGGAATGAAGAAACTTGTCTTCACAAACAGTGTCTGAGAGATAAGGCTGGCACCCAGAGATAAAAGAAACAATGGGGAGAATTCCATTGAAATTTACATTTACAAACAAACCACAGGTCTACTGATAAATAAAACTGACTATTGGAATATGAAAGGAACCAAGAAGGACCATTCCGGGAAAGACAAGGGGCGGGGGGATTATACATTGGGAAAGGGGGGGGGGGATCTGTATTAGGTGATTCCGAGAAGTCTGTACCTCTCGGATACCTCAGCCAATGGGGAACGAGAGCAGGGCCTGCGGTCCGGGAATTAGGATAAAGGGAGGCTGCGTCCCCCAAAATTCTGAGAGACCCCAGGGGAAATGCCCCATGGCCTCTCCCTTTATTCGAATAAAGTTACAGGACTCCTCTGTCTCCTTTTTGGACATAAACCTCTGGTGTTCGTGGATTATTTTCCTCACAACATGGACATAATGACTCTGTGAAACTAGTCAATTAAAATATATCAGCCATATTTATTGTCCTGCCTGATCAGATCACAGATGGACTTGAAAGGCATAGCGCACACTGTTACAGCTGTCAGCAGCACCTGCAGCTTGGCCCTGCTGAGGAGAAACCTGGGGATCATATTTCCCAGGTAAAAACAAAGACATTCTGGATTACCAGACTCCTTGCAGAGCTGATACACTTTCTTTTTATGTGCACAAATTCACCACTGAAACTGGAGCCTTGAACTGTTACTATTCATTAGAACCTGAAGGGTTTGCTATTAGGTAAATACAACTAAGTCGTATGTACCTGAGACTGCTTGGTCCTGCTAATAATTTTCTGGATTGGGTTAAACTTTGTGAACACAATAATCTGATTTTCCTCCGAGATAAACCTAAAAAAAGCCACCAGTTCATCTGGAAAGGAAGGGACCTCCACCCCTACAAGTCACAGTGGAGCTGGAGTGGGAATACCCAAGGGTGTGCTGTGCAGGAGATAACCTCTGTTGTGCATCTGTGTGCCTACAAGGACTTCAGCAAGAAAGATTACAGAAACCCTGGAAAGGCAGGAAAGGCATGAAGACCACAGGAAAAGCCCCACATCCTTAAGGACAGCAGAGTAAGCAAGGTTTCCTGACTGGTAAACATTGTGGATGCACTAACAGCCTTACTGTCCCTGCCATGCCTCTTCAGGGACCAGCCCTCTGCCCATGGGCCCCATTTTAGCCCAGGGCTTTAGACTTCCATCTGAGCTGTGATGCTGGTCTACAGCTATGCCCAGTCATGGACCCTCATGACCCTCATGACCCTGGCCTTGAGACTGGCTTGCCTTGGGACCTGCCTCTCCACCACAGTGGTGCCAGTGATCTGAATTCTTGGTGGAACCCAGCTGCCCCCAGCTGTCCCTGGATGCCCTGCTCCCTGCCTGGGGTGAAGTGCTGCCCTGCCCATCCCCCTGGTGAGACTCGGGAGGCCCTGGTCCCCAGGGAGGTGCCAGCCCAGAAGATCCTGGGGAAGCCCTGGCAGGAGCATGGGACTGCAACTCCCCAGCTTGATTGCAGCTGTGCTCAGGGAAGCATTGCTGGGTAGGATCTCTATAAACAGGGACCTCTTGCATCTGCAAATGTCTGCTTTTGTCCGTAATATTTCAGACAATGCCCTGAATTTCATGTAATGCAGAGTAGAAAAAGCAATGTAGAGCAGGTGGCTATGGTGTCACTGAGGTGCTGTACGTGTATGCTGACAAGAATGTGAGAGGTGCATGTTTCAATGGGAGTCCTTATTCTTTGTCTCTCAATGTTCTTGCTTTAGTCTGCCCTCACTGAAGGGCAGTAGATCCCCAGTTCTTCAGCCTAACATAGCTAATAGCTGGTTAACAACTCCTGTTAAAGAAGTGGCACCTGTTGCTCAGTAAGGTCTTAAATAGTATGAAACACAGGCAGAGACTAACCTTTAGGCTGGTTCCTCACTGCCTCCTTTCACAGTTTGGTTAAATTGGCAAACCAGCAGAAGTCTTACCTCTTTTTGTTCACATGTTTTTCTTTGGAAGTTCATGGTGCTTTGCAAAACATTGGTAATTTTTTGCATTTCATTGTAAAAAAATGTGGGGGTTCTTTTCCTTTTTTTTTTTTTCCTTTTTTTTTTTTTGACAAATCAGCTCCTCTTTTTCTTTTTTTCTAGATAGAAGTGATCTTTAGATTTTCATGTTCATTACAAACTCCCACAGCACTGTCTTTGCAGAGGGATTTGTTGGTTCTGATACTTATTAGTACAAATTGCATTGGTTTCTTGATGTCTTCCCCTTACTACTTTATGCTTAGTGAATGAACTTTTTAAAAATCATGTTAGGAGTGTTGTTAAAAGCTGTTTGGAGCTGGGAAAAAAGAGTGGATGAGCAGTAAGGAGAAGTGGTGGAAATGGCAATGCTTGTGGCCTTGCATTGCCAGGCAATTATCAGATACAAACAAGATGTTAACAGCACTCCCAAATACTTGGAGCCATAGAAGTTGAGAGAAGGGGGGACAGACAGGCAGAAGGTGAAAGAGATGGCCAGAGCTATTCAGTCAATTCATAATAGAAAAGCGAAATGAGGATTGTCTTAGGTTACAGTGGTATGTATTCTATCACCATCTTCATGGGATGTTGGGGCGGGGTGGGGCAGTGTTCCTGGCTCATCCCTGATGGCTCCAGGACATGTTCTCTAATGGGCCAGCCGTTGGAGCCAGGTGGGGCACTTTGCTTTGCTCATCCCTAATGGCTGCAGTTAATGGGCCATTGAGTCCCACTGATAAAACTACATCATCCCATTGTGAGATGCTCCGCCCAGGGTGAGGAACCAATGCATCCCTATCTGGATAAAAACTAGAATTTGAAACACCACAAGTAAGCTTTTCCACTGGGTTCCCAGAGGAAGACCAGACCCTTCTACACCACCACTGGACCTTCAGAGGACTACACCTTTCCACAGGATCACTGCTTCAACAGAACCACATGTATCACTCCCAGAGGACTGCAGCCACCTTCTTAGTGAACTACTACCAACACCCTGACTGACAGGGTGTCAGGTTGTATTCTGACTCTGTCAGTGTTTTTGTACTATTGCATTTATTTTAATTTTTCTCTTAAATTGTAGTTCTGACTTTGAGTCTCTCACTGATTTGCTTTCAAACTACCACAAGGATGTTGCCACTTCACTGCTGGTGTCTAGAACATTTCGTGTCCCCTGAGGTGGTGGGCACAAGCTGCTGGACTCTGAGCTGCTGCTGGGCAGTTCTTGACAATTCTTTAGTGTATACTGTGTTGCTTTTAGCTGGATTAAGGCACTTAGACAGAGATCAGTATGGTGCATTGTGTCAGAAGGCCTCTAAATAAAAGGGTTGAAATATGTGGATACTAACCCTGGAGGAACAGGTTTCTGCAATTTTTGTCCGGGCAAATGGCCATAATTCTAAGGGAGAATTTTGCTTGCTGCCTTAGGCCATGTTTTGAGAGGTGTTTAGCTGCTGAAAGATAGTTTTAAACTTGTACTAAGACTTTCAGAAATATTGCCTGCTTCATAAAATATTACTTGGCACTCATCTGGTTTGTTTGGTACTTAAATATCTTGGAAATCTAGCAATGTGCAGGTAATAAATACAGAAAAACAATGGGAGCTCAGATTAAAAAATAGCAATTTGTTACAGTATTAGGACTGTCACATTGTTAAACTGTTAATACAAATAAGTCAGGGTCTCTTACGAGGTGCATGGAACTAAAAGGTAAAAATAAAAAATGGACACCTAAAAAAAAAAGGGTTTTAAGAGAATGGAGAAAATGCAAAAAGTCTACTTTATAAAGACCCTATCATGCAGATTCAGATGATTTACATTTGCCTTTTTTAAAATTTTTAATCTTTTTTCTTGGGAATTATTAGAGGAACGTAGAATTGTAAATTGAGTATATAGATCTTTCTACATTTGCAGAATGAGAGATCTGAAATCACATAACCAACATTCTTCAAACTGGTATGGACAGTTACTTGTTCAAGAAATTTAAATATATCCTGTAACAGTGAGCAAATCAAACTGAGGTCTTCTAATTGTGAGTATAAGCCTCCAGTTAGGTTGGCTTTTTTTTTCTTTCAAGGGTAAGAAATAGAATGGTTCTTGAATATGTAGATCAGTATAATTTAATTAGCTTTTATGACCAGGAATCCTCAGGGATAACCATAAAAGTCAATTAGACTGTATTAAAATGCAGCCATTTTCCTGAAGCTTTTGTGAAACAGCCCTTACTTATTCAGGAAAATGATACAAGTCTAGATATCTAAAAATAATATAGTGAATAGCCACATAGAAAGACACGGATGTTGTTATTTTTAATATAACTGACTTCTTTCTTCACTTTCCCAGGGAAGTGTATTGCAAGGTACACATCATACCTCGAGTTATATCATGCTGTCCTGGCCAGCCAGTGTTACAGTATGATCTTGCAGTCTGTTAAAAAATGAATTTGAAGAAGAAGTTAGCAAAGTGTAGTGCCTCAGGGCAAAAGCTGATTATCTGCAGGAATCAGGAAAGGACTGTGTCCCAGCTGTACTGCCCCTCCCAACTCCAGATGTTGCACACACACAGCTGGCTGAGCATACAGGAAGATGTGCAAATACCTAACCACACAGTCAGATGATCATGTCTTAATTGATGCCTTCTTTCCTCACCCTTGCCCCTCTGTATTGTAGTCAGATCTTCATCTCTGCTGTGTTTGAAAGCAGCTCTGAGGTGGCACTTGTTGACCATCCATCTTGGTCTGTGTCCACCTAACCTCCCACATGGCCACAGCTGGTCTGTGCATGATGTCTCTCTGCCTAGAGATGAGGTTGCCTCCTATGGGTTTCCAGTGCACCCCAAACTTCAGATTTCTGCTGAAGCGGAAGCTTTTGAGGGCAGGAATCACAATTACATTTTGGTGTGTCTAATGAACATTACAGACATATATGACTACATTACAGAATATTCAACATTTAGTTTTAAAGTTTGCTCTTTTTCCTCTGAACAACATATTCCAACCGTTCCAAAGAGCATGATTCTACTTTTAATTGTCCTGATGAAGATTTCTTAAATATTAGTAAACCTACTAATGCCAGGAATGGCTTATGTTATTCCTGCAGGTATGGATTACCCAAAGCAGAGGTGAGCAGGGATCAGCAGCCCGAGGCTACAGTATCTTGCCCACCAGAAATTTGGTCTTTAGAGAAGTAGTGGCAAAGCAGCTGGGCAGCTTCCCCATCACTGCCACACACACCCGGCCCTGAATTCCAGCTCAGCCTTATTTATTTCAATTAGCTCATTAGACCTTTCAAGCCTCCATGCTTATCTCAAAACCAAATATTTGCTGTACAGCACGTCACACTACCCAGTATTATGTTCTCTGCATAAAGAAAGTCCTTGCAAAACACACCACAAAGAGCTTGTTGTAAATTTATTGTGAGATCTTCAGTCTGGCTTTGCCTGATTTTATGGGATTAAAGTCTCAGAATTGATGCTGCATTAGTGTGGTGTTTCTGTGGAAAATATTGCATTTCATAATAATGTGCTCAAGTTCTAAAGGAGAGAGATAAGTGTGAAGTAAACAGAACTTGTATCAAATTTGCAGCAGATAACAGCAAACATTGTCTCAAAATCTCAAGTTCTTCTCTTATGTTTTAAGGCATAAGGAGAAATATTTGAGAGTTAGCAACCATGGCACTGAGCTGATGTTCCTTTGCATTGATGTAGTTAATCTGTCAGCAATTCCATCAGCAAACCTATTTTTCAGACCTGTTAACTGTGGTCTGAAAATCAATTCCAGACTTAATCGTGGACAAAGAGGTGCATTCCATGTTCTGCATGCCAGTGATACACATATATCACTTGGAAAATAGATTCCAAGGTCTCAAACCATGAGAAATTTAATGCCTACAATATTTATGACAGAATATCACCATTGTGCTAAAGATTGTGGAAAACTAGACAGAATAGGTGATTCAAATGCAAAATAGTTTGAGCATCTGTTGAAAATTCCTTGGCCTTTGGCCTTATCATACAATCCAAGGCACGTAAAAATTGTGCTGCGGTTTGCCTCGTCATATCTGATTGCTTAATTATTAAACATGTTTGGTATGGTACAGTTGCTCTATAATAAAGTCTGTCATTACCTGAGCAAACAAAATTCCTTGTGCCATTGTCCTCGTAGGTAGTCAATACCTGATAAGGGCCAGGGCTGCAAGCTCCAGGCTGAAACAGGGCAGACAGCTCTCCTGTGTGAAATGCTATCATCCTGGGGCAATGCTGGCACTCACAGAGCAACCAGGCACTGCATTTTCAATTATTTATTGTTTTCTTCATGGAGGAACAAATCCTGCACCCTTCTGTCCAGCTGGACAGACCTGGGGTGTCGGGGGGTGAGAGGAGCAAGACGCCGACTCAATGTGAGTGATAAATCAAGCTCGTTTATTGTCAGGCAGTGAGCATACTTATACTTCTCTGCGTGCCCAAAATAAAACTACGTGATAAGTTTTCACACAGGGTTTGTTCTCATACAGAAGTTTCACACGGGACTTTTCTCTAATTAGAGCACTACATTAGTATCAGAAGGCTACAATAACAGTTTCTTCTGCCAAGTTAATCTTTAGACACCTGGAGCTTGTTTTTGGCCTTCATGTCTCTCTTTCCTACAGCTGTCTTGAGAATAACCTTGAGCAGAGGCCTAGCTCTCATCTAAGGGGCCTGGATTGCTCACTTATACTTTATGTCTGTGAAGCCAGAGATGGTTATTCTCCAACACTGGTGAAGAGGAGAGGACAGTGATCCTTTGGCAAGAGCAAATGCCTTTGGAGCAAGGGGCTGGAGATAAAACTGGCAGTGATATCAGGTCAGGACACCAAAATTACTGAGGTTTCTGCACTTCTCAGTACACTCAGGGAAGCAGACAGAAGAGTAGAGCTTAGACAACATACTGCATGAGCAGGGAAAGGGCACCCTTCCTCCTCTATCCCTGCTTGCCCAAACCAAATTTCTCAGTATGGGCCTGAAAAAAAACAATCTGTCTGAGGCACATATGTGAAGCACTTCTGCACCTGTTTATTTTTAGGCTTTCCACTTGATTTTAACCAAGGACCCCCCAAACTAGGATTAGTGAAACAGACAATGGCAAAAATTTTCATCTCTGTAAGCCCTAGGCTTAGCACCAGTGCAGCCCTTAGCAGACACAACCTCCTTGTTTTACCATCGCCACTACCTTTGTGTGCCCCTATTTTTTGTTTCTAAATTTGAGTTTCTTGCCTGTTTTCCCAGATAGGGTTTGTGAGGCCCCACTTTTCCACTGATGCTTGTTGGAATGGTGCCAGCTCTTGACCATGAGTATCAGTCACAGTCCAGTGCCTCTGTGTAGGTACCCAAAAACCGAGACAAGATACATCCAAATTATTGACTTTTCACTTAATCGGTTTTATCATTTTCTGCACAAGTGCAAAACAGCCCCTTCAGACAGAAAGGGAGTGAAAGAGGTGTGAGGTTCAAATACTGATGAGAGACATTCTCTGTCCACCCCTTGGTCCCAGTCACAAGGTCTGAAACCCCTCACGTGAATGTGCAGCCCAGCACATGGCCAGGCAGTAACTCTGAAGCTGCACAAGAAAGTGCCATGAATACATAGTGACCTCAGGTCCCTGCAGCATCTTTGCCAAGGTGCCTTTAGCTGCAGGGATAACAAACCTACATGAGTTCTGCTGTGGTGCAGCAAAGGGCTTGACTCAGGGACATGCTGAGCTCCGGCTCATTATGAAATGCAGGGTCTTCCTAAACAGAAAATTGTAGCTGGGGGCTGCCTGGGAATGTCTGTAGGGTGCTTCGTTTTAGTTTTGCTCCTGGGTGAAGAGCCGGGTAGGATGGCATCCAGGGAAGGAGAAAGGTGGGCTGGTGCTGTGGGTACTTCTGTGGATGTGATGTTGCTAATTTATCTTCATCTGTGGTTCGTGTTACACAGCAGCCAGCAAACTGGGGCAACTGAGGTGCAGGCAGACCCTTGCAGCTATCTGTGAGAGCAGTTCCCTCTAGTGCAGAATGGATGCTGGCAGCTGGGAGTGGTGACTGTGCTGGTTGAGCAGCCCTGCCTTGCAATTGGGTCCCGCTTGTGGCTCAGTTACCTTGAAGCTTCTCCCACTCCCCACAGCCCCTGTGGGCCACTCAGAACTGCTGGCAGCTGCAATCAGCACTGGGCGAGCTCCCTCCCTGCTGCCTCAACTCCGAGCACTGCAGTGCAGGCATGGGTTCCTCACCACCTCTGCTGCAGAGGCAGCAAATTTTGGCAGAGGGCAAGGCAGAAAGGTGGAGGGAGCTCTTATGCTGGGACCTTATTCATGGGGATACCATTTTTCCAAGGCAGTCAAAAACCTTATACAGGAATTCTACAGTTCTATCTCATCTCTAGTGCAAGTTGTGCATAGCAATGCTGTAGCTTTACAACCATATAATCTAGCAGTATTTTCTAAAAAGACAGACTAGGGCTATTTAAAAAAAAAAACTTAGAAGTTAATTTTTTTTGAAGCCAACTAACAGAGCACTTGCAAACCTAACTTTATAAAAAGAGCTGTATGCTGAACCATGGGCCATCCCACCCCACAAAGCTTTTAAATGAACTGGAAATGATTTCTCTTCAATGTCTTGACCTCAGGGCTCAAAGGGGGATCTGGCAGAAGCCACAAACAAAAGCACAGGTGGGAAACATTTAATTTCCCAAGATGTTACTCCCACAGTATTCATGAAGAGGAATTGCTTCAGATATTGCAAGTTGAGTTTTTTGAATCTTGAAGCTTTGCCAAAGTAGGGGTGAAATACAAACAAATAAGTAAGTAAATAAATATGTCTCTCTCTCCTTTATCATGCACAAGTTGGGGAGTATTATGGACAAAAATAAAGGTCCTATAGAAAAAAGCTGATGTGAAAGCCTAGTTGAGAAAGTCCTTTAGTTTTATCACAGAATCTCATCCAAACCCTAAAGGTTTGTGTAAGGCCTGGCTGTGTTTGCTGTGTACAGGAGCCCTCTGTTTGCAGGGGGAGGAGAGGGTCTAACCTGCATTGCCTGGAGTGGGAGCACACACACTGCTGCAGTCCACAGCTTGAGACACTCCCCTGCCTCCTGTGCAAATACATTCGCTCTTGGATTCATCTGTAACCTCTTGAGATATTCTGTCTTTACCACTTATGCTTTGCCCATCCCTGTCCCAGGAGGAAACCACGAGTTTTTCCCATTGTGAATTAAATTAATGGAAAAATGATCTAGGGAAAATTGGCTGTTCTTTGGTTATCCTACTACCCATATTGGGTGTTCAGCACTACTGAAAGAATGAACAGTAATCTAATTAATATGCTTATTGTACTAGACTAGAATCTAAAGACATATTCAGCTTGCCACAGCATGCACTTTTAAATTTTTTACTCAGCAGTAACATTAAAACAGCCAGACTTTCAGCCCTGCAAACTGTGGATAATGAATTTCTTTCATCCCAAACAATTTACTCCCCAGTGTATTAAAACACTTAACCAGATCAGTTGTATTTGTACCAATGTGTGCTCTTACATGCAGAGCAATGGAAAAAAATGAGCAGTGTGCACTAATGATTATTTTCTTGGTAAAAGTTTTTTTCTTAAAATGATAGGAAAAAAGTCACATATTTCTCAGTCACAAGTGAGCACTGTTTACACAACCAACATGAATAATGATAACAAGTATATTCCCTGCTGCCCTCACTCTCTTTGAATGCTATCCAGCATTGACTGAAGTCAGGGAGAGCTCTCTGTTGACTTCTCTGGGGCAAGATGGGATTTGCTGCCTGCAGTCGGCATTACCCTCAAACAAGCATAGCTCTCAAAATGCAGTGCAGATGGAAAAGTCCCATGGAGATGGCAGAGCTCATTGTACTCAAGGTTAGTAGGTTCACCCTCCGGGCCCCAAAACAGGGTCAAAGTCAGGAGGGAGGGGAAAAAAAAAGAGTTTTAAAATAAAAGTTTGCATGCTTTTTTTTCCTGCCATTCTAGTTTCTGAGGCATTTAGCTATATTTGGTTGTATTTTTAGGCTCTGTTCCAAGAGCAGACTGAAGAATCAAAAACTTTGTGAAATGAAAGTTAGGATTTCCACATGATCACTTCAAAAGCTTATGTTCAGAAAGAAATCCCCCGCCTTGCCACACTTCTTAAAATACAAATGTTTTGTACAAATGCAATTTTAAGGTAGCCACATGAATCTGGTTTCAAGAATATACTTCTCTACTTTTAAAATTTGATACAATGGCACAGAAATGATGTTGTAAGGAGCCCATCATTTAATCATGAGTGTTTTGGGGTTGAGTTCCATGTTCTTTTGCAAACTTTCATGGGATTAGGCTTCAGTTACAACGCACATACACAATTTTTCAAAGCAACTCCCAGAAATACAGTTAATCATTCCAGCAAAATGGAATTTAGGGAAAAGCCTTCTGCCCTTAAGAGAAATGAAAATGAGCAAGGTTTGGTCTGTGGGGGTGGAATTAATCCTGGGTGAGGGGTGATGTGGACTTGAAACAGGCCCAGGTCGTCAGTCTTTGACCATAGTGGCAGCTTTGCCTGAGCAAATAAGAGTTCACATGAACTTTTCATTTGTGCATCCATAAGGGAAGAGATTTGGCTTTGGCTGCCAGCCTCTTCAGTCCTTCGGGCTCTCTAGGGTGGTTCCTCTTGATTTCAAAGTGTATCAGCTGGGGCTTTTCATGCAGTTGTAAAAACAGTGTGGGTTGATGAGAGTCACTCCCCACTAGGTGACCCCTGAAAAACCTGCTCGGTCAACGGCAATAATTTTTATCCCATTTTTGCTGGAGAGAGATTAAATCATTAGACATTTTCCCATCATCAGTGTCCTTGTTGTGGAAACGCAGCAGTCAATTTTTATTGTGGTTCATCAGGGCTGTCCTCAGTGCTGCATATTTCCTGCCTGGCATCCACCTTCCTTGCTTTTAGAGTTCATTATTGGTAATCTGCTGTGAAAGAGAATATTGAGCCTCTATGTGTTGACCACCCAGGTCTATACATTCCTATTGTCAGATCTATATACTTCTGCTGTAATAAAAGCACTGGAGAGCAGAGCATGTGATAAAGTGCTCCAAAAGAGATCACTGAATCTTCATCTTTGCCTTGCACCCTGTTTAGCACCATTTCTTCTGAAGCTGTGCAGATGTCTGTGCAGCTGTATATTTTCAGCACATGCCACTGCAAAATAAATTATTCAGGATTGTTAGATTACTTATAAATTACACCAATCAATTAACACCACAGCCGGCAGTCTTTGGGGCTTTTGTCACAGGTCTTGATGGTACAGGTCTTGACTCCATGTTTCCCAGTCTGAAGGATTATGGTAATGACAGCTGATTTTTATTGAATTTTTAATTGATGAGTAGTATCTCTGGACTCACTGTGCTAACATTAGGTCTAGGGAGAATTAATCTCTTGAAGGAGAACATGATACGAGCAGAGCTGCCCTTCTGCAAACAATATACCTCATTTACACGTGGCACCAAGCAACCAAGTGAGTTTGCTGCTCAGTTGTCAGTCTTTCACAATCCTTTGCAATGAAGATTTGTGCCTTTTCCTTACACAGGGCTGCACAAGCCTTTGAGGAGACCACACACTGACATGCGCTTCAGTGCTGCCCTGTAACAAGGTGAAAAAAGCAGGGTGGTTCCAGGTCATGTGGAACAAAATGAGCAGCAACCTCTATTGATCTCTGGGCTGAAGATGCCCCGTTTCTTTTTGTGGCCTGGAAAAGCCCCAGGTCCCCTTCTCTGCATCACTGACATTTCCAATGTTTCTGCTGGTGCTACCAGCAAGGCTACTGGATAGCAAGGTCTGGGATCCTCTCACACAGAAACAAACCCTAATGCTGGCTACAAAGCCACAGAGCCATGAAATAAAATATTTGCTCCCATTTCTGGAACGAATAAACCTGGGGTCCCTTCATCTTTCCAAAATACCCAGCTCCTGGACAGGTTGTGCTGGTGCATGCTCATGGTGTTGGGTAAAGGGTGACCCATGCAGAGAGCTGCACCTAAACGCTGACAAAGAATAACACAGATGATTGGTGTTTCCCGTGTTGCTTTAAGCAGTAGTAAAGCTTCATGATGATGGATAAATGCTATTACTATACATTAAACATGTGTGGTTTAAGGAAAGAGTATAGTCCAATATCAAGTTTTTCAATACAGGTTGAACGTGTCATTGAACTGTTTGAGTGTTTTATATAAAAATCTTCCTTGTAGCCTAGCCCCACAAACTAAAATCAGGCTGTTCAGAGTCCAGCTGATTTAACTTCATAAAGTCACTGAAAATAGTTAAAAAAATATACATTGTATGCTGACATTGATTGATTCATTAAGGGTGATGGTAGAGCCTGAATTGGAAGGTGCAGTGAAGACAATGATGAATATTAATGTGGCCAGTGGCTACTGTTCAGCAGATATGAAATTGGAAATCAATGCTAGCTATTAAATACAAATGGATGCTTTACATCAGAAGCAGTCATCCATTCCCAATCTTTCAGTGTGCCAGGGGGATGCTGGAATGAAGGAAGGAAGCCCAGCCTTGCAAGGGTCTGCCAGTGCTGCTGCCTGTACCTTCTGTTCATAGCTGGGGTACATCTCACCCTCTGTGAAATGGATCCATAGCAAATGCTCCCAACTGCTCCCATGCTAGATGTGGTGGCTCTACTGGGTCTAAATATCAGTCTCTCTGTCTGGGAGCTGCATGATTGCATCTGGACAGAAGCTCATACGTATCTCTACATCTCGTGGTCAGAAGGAAAATCTGTGAAGGGCGATGAGTGCATAATGGATGCAATGATGCCCGAGTCCACTGGCACCTGGAAGACAAGCCCAAGGCAAATAAGAGTGCAAACTCTAAAAGCCAAGAGTAACTGCACTGCCACTGGAGGGTGTTGCTGGAGGAGTACGACATCTCAGGCCACCCTACCCTGGCCCAGGCAAATGCTGTTGGATGTCCCCATGGGTGCTAGCATGGTGCCAGAGTGGCTGGTAGGTAAGTCTCTGCCTGCCAGAAAAGAAAACTCCCCTGTCAATGCAGCTCTGTGTAGCAGTGGAGACACCACATGTCCTTGGGGGAGCAGAGAAAGCCTCAGGGAACTCTGTGTTGTATTTTGCCTAAGACATCAATTTGCTATAATCCAGCTGTGTTCCCATATAATGCAGAGACAAGGTGTTTTAGCCTCCTGTTGCCTTGCTTTCTACCATCCCTCTTTTCAACACACACAGGGATAAATGAAATAACTTGACTCTTTTGCTTTGTTATAAAATATTAAATGGAAAGACAGACACTAAATGTCTTTTTCCCCTATAGTAAAGCAATGAAGAAATAAGCATGCCAATCTCATTTAAATATTTGCTGGCACTGTTGATACTGGAATGTTGGGAAATGGCCATTTCTGGCTGCACAGACATAAGGTATAAGTGAGCAACCCAGACTCCATAGATAAGTGTTAGGCCTCTGCTCAAGGCTGTTCTCAAAACAACTGTGGGAAAGGGAGACATGAGAGCTGTAAACAAGGTGCAGGTGTCTAGAGATTAGCTTGGCAGAAGAAACTGTTGATGTTATTGCCTTCTGAGACCAGTCTGTGTTTTAATTAGATTAGAGAAAAATCCCGTGAGAAACTTCTGTAAGTGAATAATATTTTGAGCACGTAAGGTAGTATAAGTATGTGCACTGTCTGACAATAAACGAGCTTGATTTATGATTCACATTGGATCGTCGTCTTGCTCCTCTCGCCGACAAATGGTGACCCCGACGTACGGGACGGAGACGTGCGGGACCGGACCGGCGGGATCGGGAAAGCACCGGTAGCAGCGACCGGGGAGCTAAGATCTATACCTTTTGCGCGACAAAGGGGAGATCCGATAGCTCGGACCTCGGGAGAAAGGTCCGCCGCCCGAAACGGCTACACTCTGAGAAGCTGCGTGGCGATCGCAGATTCAGCGGATAGACGCGGCGCGGGAAGACGCGGAGGGGCCGGCGCGGAGGGACGCAGAGGCCGTTGCGATCAGCTAGAAGTGGTTAACCAGCTGGACGGAGATGGACAAAGAGGTAGCCGTAGACTTATTAACACGCTTTTTAGAAAAGCGGGGAGTTAGCAAAGATACCTTAAAACAGGTAGCAGGATTAGTTACGTTAGGGATGACAAAGGGTTGCTTCGGGGATCCTAACACGATCTTTGACCTGCCTGAATGGCGGAAATATGGTGATCAGTTGTTTGAGGGAATTTTAGACAGCAACAAAGTATGCGCTAAGCTAGGGAAGCCCTGGAGGGAGGTAACGACCTGTTTGCAAAGATACCAGGCAGAGAAAAAAGTTGCAGCCGTTGCCACGGCGAAACTAGAAGGGATCACGGAAGGCAGCAGGGGGACTCCGGGAGGTGAGCACCCTATCCCGGGAATGCTCGGCATTGGGAACGAAACACCTAGCTTGCCGGCCGTAGGGAAGTGTGTGGTTCTGGGGGTGCACGGGTCGCCGCCCGATCGCGGCGCAGCCCCGGAGGCGGGCGCTCCTTCCGCGGAGCAAGCGGCCGCCGCGGCGTCCGCGCCGCCGGAGCCGGAGGAGGGGTGTCCGCCCCTCCCCTGTGCACCGGTGGAACCCCAGGAGGAAGATCAGCCGGCTTTGCCCCCCACCCCGGGTGACTGTATCCCTTCTCGCCCGATGCGAGGGAGCAGTGTCCCTTTTCGCCAGGAGCAGCCGCCTGCGCGCCAGCCGACTGCGCTCCCCCCCTCGCTGGGTGGAGGCTGTTTTCCTTTTCGCGCGGGGGAAGGGAGACGCAGAATTAGCTGGGCGAAGGTAGAACAGAAAGCTTTGGAAGAGGGCGATGAAAAACTAGCTCAGGACGTTAGAACTTTAAGCCGAGGAGAAGCGGCGTTTCCAGTGCTCTTTGAGTCCCTGCAGGATGATAGGGTATCCGCGGCTATCACAGCTGGGGTGCCGCAGTGGAGGCAAGGGGCACTGTTACGCCAGTGTGTTTTAGAAAATTGTAATCGGCAGACGCTGCCCGCAGACACCTCCATTCAGGTCATGTTAGAAAGGATGAGCCGAGTGCCGGTGGGAATGCAGGCATTTATAGCAGAAATAGTCACCGCCATGGGAGACAAAAGAGGTGAAATGATAGCCCCTGCCAGACGCAGGCCCTTAGCGCAGAGGCGGGAGGGTCGCGCCTAGGCAGAGAACCTCGGTGCTTCAGGGTCCGGGAAGAGGACGGAAGGGATGGAGATAGATGAAGGACAGCTGACAGTCCAGGACCTCTTCTAACTTATCATCTCTGTGAGAGAATTGAACTGTGATAATTCCGCTATGCGGAATCTCCTAAAATGGACTTGAGACTGTAGATTAACCCTGAGAGCGAGAGTGGCCTTTCAAATACCCGGCTGAGAGACAATTAAAAAGGGCGCTGTGAGACATGTTCAGTGATAACCGGACAGCCGCCCCCGAGACTGTGAAAACAGCTTTGCAATCGGACTCGCTTCTACAATCCGTCAGGGAAAAAGGGACAGAAAAGTGATGAAAGTGATGTACTGGAAAAATTTCTACATATTTAAAAGGTTAGAGAGCTCGACCCGCGAGCCTCCGACGGCGCCCCCCCCATGCCACATCCCCCAGAATTGGGGGGAGATGGCCAGAAGGAGCAAATTGCTGCCTGGGAACAGTGGCTGGACATCAGAGAACAGAGCCTCCAGCTCCTGACCATCATGGCTGACTGAATCCTTCTCGCTTTTCTGTTTATTCATCTCTATCTGAATCCGAGGAAGTTACTGCTCCTCAAAGTCGTTGAGAACTTTCAGGACCTCTCCTTTTTTCTTCTTTAGCTGCAGATGCATCTCCTAGAACACTGCTTCCAGAGTTCCAGGGAAAGGTGTCCCCCCGCCCTCCCCCCCCCTGCAGCGGTTTCGGATTTCTCCCCGCGGCCGCTGCAGTCAGCGGCGGCTCCTGCCCGGCGACCCCTGCCCTCGGCTCCTGCCCTCGGCTCCGGCGGCATCTCAGTGCGCCGGGGGTAGGAGGCTGTGGAGCCGGCAGCGGTGGTGACACGGCGCGGCAACAGCCACGGTTTTTCTGTGCGCCGGGCGGGCAGCGAGGAACCTCTTTTCCCAGCATCGACTAAGTAACAACAGTTTTCCCTAGCCACAGGGACCGCGCGCAGCTCGCTTGCTGGCACCGGAAAACGGGAAGGAGAGCGCGGCCGCCCGCCGTGCTCCAACAGTACCGGCCCAGCACTCTGCGCCTGCGCCCTCGACCGCCGGTGCTCCTGAGTCAACCCCTGGGTGCACTTTTAATAGGTCGTTTTTTTTCTGCAAGTATCAAAGACTGTTCATATTGTCTCGTATACTTGCTGCTGATTTTACTGGTGGAATTTGTGTTAACAAGAAGAAATCTGGGAAATCTAGGTTGCTACAAGACTTGCACTTAGTCAGTGCAAAAAGGAAAAGGGGGAGAAATGGAGGACGGAGAGAGTGAGAGTGCTGGAGTGACTGTTTACAAGCATCCAGCCCACAGCAACAATTCAGCAAAAACAAAGGATTGAAAACGTGGCAGAACTGATCCAGAGGGGACGCAGCAGAATTGTACACCTAACAGGCTGGTGCCAAAGCGCAGCCGAGGCCGAGCAGAATAAGGAAGTTTGGGCGAAATGTAAACTGATTAATAAGCTAGAAGAAACATTTGAATAAATAACATGTGCAAACTTGTAGACTACATATTAAGAAATGTTTAAGTTAGATTTTCCTTGAAAGACTCTTGAAAGTTAAAGTTAAGTAGTGTATCTTTTATCAAAAAAAAAAAAAAAAGTAAGACAAGAAGATTGCTTGTTGGAGCAAAACTGAGCAGTTTGTTTCTTATAGTGATAGTATTAGAATAAGATTTCAAATATTTCTGTCTTGATTTTTTTTCATTCTGCAAAATCCTGCATGTTTTAGAGTGGTAAGCCTTAGTAGCAGAATTTGTCAGGAAATGTATACCTTTGTATTGTTTGTTAATTAATGATGGGAATTGTCTTGCTAGATAGAAATGAATAACTGGAATTGTAATCTGTTCTTACTGTTTTTCCTGTTTTACTTTGTTTCAATGAGTGTTTGAGTTTTATACCTACAGCTGAACTTAGAAGTACAGTGATCTCGGAGAAGATGGAGCAAAGAAAGGATGGATCTGTGTGCTTGCAGCTTGCAACACTGTTTTCAAACATATCCCAAGCGATCACCCCTGATGTATTAATACTTATAAATATGTTGTTAAAGTTTAAATGCTATTAGGTTTGTTAAGTTCTGTTACAGTTAAGTATTACAACTAGATTTTATAAGAGTTAACTACAACTATACATAGCTATGTGTGTTATAGCAAGGATTAGGTTATGTTAAGATTACGTACGTAAACTCATGCATATGCAATCTTTTAATTATCATGTTCATGGTACCATGGTCTTTTTAGTCAAAAGTATTTGGTAAAGTCTGTTATTTTACAGTCTGCACAACCTGTGTTATGTTTATGTAACTGTCTCTATTATTTGCTCAGATTTAAGTAACCTTCTTAGTTGTTGTTTCTAACAGTTTTCTCATAAGATCTGTGCTAGGGAAATCCCTCCAGTTAGAGCCCTGGCCCTGGCCAAGCCTTGACTCTCCCTGGTCGGACATCTACCAATGGACCCAGGTGTTTCTGCATCCAAATCGTATTTAAGTCGGGTTTGACTTAATAATTGGAATTTATATCAGCTGGATCCTTTTTGGGGTGGACTTGGAGACCCTATCCGGAAGGGCTTGCCATGTCTTCACTGAAACAAGGCAGCTGTTGCAGACCCTGGATGTTAGCATAGTATTCCAGAATTCAGTAAGGTATTACCCTGATTAACAGCCTTCAGAGACAAAGCAATTGAAGCTAATTTGCTGAACTATTGGGTAATGAAAAAATCACAAGATTCACCTTAGAATGTTTAGCACATAGGTGTTAGAAGTATTCTTATGTCTAGTTATGTGTGTTTCTTACTGCGCTACCTATGACAAATGGCCGGTAATGCCATAAACAAACTCATACTGATTAAAACAGAAAGGGGAATTGTAAGGTTGCAAGTATGTGTGTTAAATCACGAAAAAGATACAGATAATTGTACACTTAAAGTACGCCTTTAAGAGACTGGTTAACAAGCTTAAGTTTTAAAGACTGATTAGTGAACTTTGTAAAAATGGAATTGATAGTTTTAGTAATTATTATAATCATAAGTGTATTATTGCCATGTGTAGTTAAGTATTTGATGAATACAGTAGAAGAAGAAAAAAAGGTGTAAACCAGGCCTGGATTGCTCAAAGAAAAGAAGGGGGATATGTTGGGAAATGGCCATCTCTATGTGAGCAATCCAGGCCCCTCAGATGAAAGCAAGGCCGGAGAAGCTCATGGTACCTTTCACCAAAATGCGAAGGGACTTTTTCGCAAGTTTAAGATAACAATGCAGGAAGCAAAAGGCATTGTGGGGGCCTGCCCCGGCTGTAGCCGCCATGGCCCAGGGCTGGGCTTGGTGTGGGTCCCCGGGGCTTGGGCCCGTGTGAACTCTAGCCTTTCAGTGTATGGAGACACTCGTGTATGGTGCAATTATACCTCCCCCAACATTTCCCATTCTACTAATCAACCCTTGAAATTACCTAGTGGCATGTTTTTCATTTGTGGAGATCGAGCCTGGCCAGGTATCCCCTCCAAAATAAAAGGGGGACCCTGTTCTCTTGGAAGGTTGACATTGCTGACCCCCAACACCTCGATGATTCTTAATAAGCTTCGACATCACCATCTCAGGCGCTTGAAACGCTTTGTACACGGCTTTGCTGCTGATTGCAAATCTAATGTCGAGTTTTGGTCGCCTGCTGCTATTATTGCAGCCTCCTTCCTTGCTCCAGGAGTGGCCTCGGCTGGGGCCTTGGCCCAATTGAACAAACTAGGTTGTTGGCTCTCCAAACAAACAAACGCTACATCTAAAGCAATTTCAGACTTGTTGCTTGATGTGGATTCGGTGAGACACGCCACGTTGCAAAATAGAGCTGCAATAGACTTTTTATTGTTGGCACAAGGACATGGGTGTGAAGAATTTGAGGGAATGTATTGCATGAATCTCTCTGATCATTCTAATTCAATACATGCACAGTTAAAAACTTTGACTCAGCTCACCCAGCAATTGCAAGTGAGCAATGACTTAGGAATAGCTAAATGGTTGTCCTCATTGGGCATCACAGGTTGGATCCAAACCTTGTTATTTGAAGGCCTTCGATTGTGTGTTGTTGTTATTGTGTTTATAATAATTGTTAAGATTGTGTATAGCTGTTTAATGAAACAAGTAACCAAGGTGACCCACAATGTTTTGCTTGCAAAAGAAGAACAAGGAGGAATTGTTGAAGAATGGCTCCATGACCAGGGCCATGGGTCGCTAGAGGGCTTGTGCAAAGAAGACCCAGTTTAACTGGGAAAAGACTGAAGTAGATAATAAGAGTAACATTGCCTTTAAGAAATTGATTGACTGATATAAGTTTTAAAAATAGATGATGAATGAAGTTTATTAAGATAAGATTAATAGTTTTAATAGTTATTACAATCATAAGAGTAAAAGTGCCATAAGTTCAGTTAAGTTTAAGTGTTGCTAAATTTAAGTGATGTTAGGTTAAAGTTTATTGATTTTAAATTCTGTTAAGCTCTATTAAGGTTAGGTTCTGTTAAATTTAAGTTCTGCTAAATATAAGTGTTAAGTTTAAGTGAAGTTAAGTTTAAGTGATTATAGGTAAGTTTTAAGGACTGTTAAAGTTAAGTGCTGTTAAGTTTCATTTCTGTTAAGTTCAAGTGTCAATTAGTTTATAATGTTAAGTATTTGATAAATAATAGAAAAATGTAAACATGGTCTGGATTGCTCAAAGAAAAGAAGGGGGATATGTTGGGAAATGGCCATTTCTGGCTGCACAGACATAAGGTATAAGTGAGCAACCCAGACTCCATAGATAAGTGTTAGGCCTCTGCTCAAGGCTGTTCTCAAAACAACTGTGGGAAAGGGAGACATGAGAGCTGTAAACAAGGTGCAGGTGTCTAGAGATTAGCTTGGCAGAAGAAATTGTTGATGTTATTGCCTTCTGAGACCAGTCTGTGTTTTAATTAGATTAGAGAAAAATCCCGTGTGAAACTTCTGTAAGTGAATAATATTTTGAGCATGTAAGGTAGTATAAGTATGTGCACTGTCTGACAATAAACGAGCTTGATTTATGATTCACATTGGATCGTCGTCTTGCTCCTCTCGCCGACACTGGAACATTGAACTAAGTCCCTAATTAAATGAGAAAGCAACAAACTCAGATAGTAAACTATTGGTTTTCAAAGTGTCTAACAAAATTAGCACCATATTTTAAATGTTCACCCTCTAGATCTCTCAAGCATAATCAGTGATGTTTAACACGTCCTTTATGAAAATACTGTTTCTTTCTCTCGTGCAGGAGCAGAAGTGAGAGAAGCTGTTCCTAGGATGTGGTCGATGGATTGCACCTGTGCACTGGAAACAAACGCAGATTCTCCTCTGCGAGCACAGTACAATAGTGGTATTGGTGTAATGAGCTCTTCTTGGGTAAGTTAACACAACAAATTGATCTAATTCCCTGTGGAGGGCCTGGGTGACATGCTCACCCAACACAGGAAAGTCAGGGACGTTAGAACAGGATTATGGGATTTTCCAGCTCAGAGCCTGGCTTTTAGCATCAGCCAGCATGGCCTTTTGCATTAAGACAAGCCCCAATCAACACAGCTGGTTCACAGAGCTCAGACATCAGCTCTAGTAAGGAGGGACTGAAATGCACCAGCTGAACTAACTTCTTTTTTTTCTCTATGTCAAAACTTGCCTGACTCCCAAGAAGCATCTCCCATTATGTACTATAATTTTACCTAGCATGTTGTTCTTGACCTGTGCTGGCATGGCATATCTATCTCTCCTTGTGTATAGCTAATGTGTATAAATTTAGCTGATAAGGTTGAAGTATTAGTGATTTGCAGCCATTTTGGATGACATTTTTATACTACGAGAGGCAGATTTCAGTTTGATTTTCATTGGAGCTGGTGATCAAAAAGCAGGGGAGGGCAGAAGTGTTGCTAAAGCATCTCCAGGAAGCATCCATTTTGTGAATGTCTGAGATTTTTTTTTGTGTTAGTTGATATTTGACATTTCAGCCAAGTCTGAAACCTCCAGGATTTAACTGCAGTAAAATCGATGATACACCAGGAGTAATGAGGTGTACCTGAATTATCCTGAAATAGATATAATTGCTGTGTAACCCACCCAGAAGGTCCCAGTTTCCCTAGCCACAGTCAGTATCTCATTGTTTTCCAAGTGAAAATATATCAGGAGCCAGTGGGATAGAGCATAATCAGTCAGGGTGCTCTTGCCTGTTTTACTTTTGAATGTCATGTAGTGAACAGCATTTGAGAAGAGGAAAGGGTGCTGGAAAAAGATGATGGCTAGCTGGCACCCTGAGGGTGTTTCACACTCGAGTGGTGGAGAAGATGACTGTGAAAAAGTGATGCCAGAGTGGAGCAAACACTGGTGCAGAGAACTTTGTTCAGCTGAGAGGTCTGAGTAGATATTAATGGTGTTCTCATTAGAACTGAGTTGTGACTTTCACTGCAGTATAGAAAAATCCTTGCTACAGGCCAGGATGAGATGGTTTGTAAATTATCAGCTGTCACCTGCTGGAGTCACAACTCTGAGCCATGGCAGTTCATGGAGATTAGGGACAATAAGGTACCTGGCCAGGGGAGCTATAAAAGCTACTGCAATTAGGGAGTCTGTCCTCCTAAGGGATGTTGTGGTACATACATCTCTGCTCAGGATTTCTTGCTGCCAAATATCTGCTTCCTTTCTTTCTCCTGAAGAGAAATATTCCTAAGATATGGTGAACCCAGGCAGGATGTCTTCTGCTGCCTGAGGATGCTTGACTCCACACATTCTCTGCTGGAGACCAGCAACACACCAGGTTTCAACTTATTTTACTGCACTGCCTCTTCTAGTTTAGAGGTTTCCTTATACACAAAGTAACTCTGCCTTAATTAAGGGCATTCAGCTGGGAAGGCAGGATATGCAGCCCGAAGGTGCAATTTTGTGTGGGTCTTCCTACTGCTGCAGCCACTGAGCTACAGAGGCAGCCTCCATGGACCCTCAGAGTTGTGTTACATTGTCAATGAAACTTACTTTGTTTTAGAAAGAGAAATAATTTGATAATTTAGGCCTTTAAAATTTTTTTTTAACAAATAGATAATTTAAAAGCTCAGGGAGATGTAATGGGGATACACAGTCATCTGGACTTTTACTAAAAATAATACAAGATAAATTTACCTAATGAGTTCAGCGTGTAGATGTCTTAATAGCCTTCCCCTGGTAGTTTTATAATGGCTCCTATCGTATATCAATGCTTCTTTCAACACATGTAAATAACACACAGGGCACAATTCAAGTGCCCATAGAAAGCAACTTGCATTTAGTCACAAACAGAAATAAGTGCAGCAGCAATTGCATAGATCCATTCAGGCAATAGATCAAAAGCTGGGCCAAATTCTGCACCTTTTGTTCACAAAAATAATCCCTGCTGATTTCCTAATGTCACTGTGATAAACTGGGTGAGATTTTATGAAAAAACTTTATGTTGCAATATATTTCATATTAGGTCCCAATGCCAAAGGCACTTTTAAAACCTTCCATATGTCTAGCTAAAGCATAGTGGATGGGTTTCCCACACTAACAGAGAACACAACCAATCAACTAGTATAAAGACTCTCCATAATCACCTGACTTAGTCATACATCATCTAACTGAAGTGCTACAATTGCAAGACTTTTTAAATAGCCTATTATTTGTCAATGAGGTGAAGATTTTAATGCAAGTACCCCGTATCCGCCAGCATACCTTAGATGAGCAGTTTGGATAAAAATTTGAGATGTAAATTTAAATAAATATGCTATATGCCTCTGCATGGAGAGATGGGCCCGCTCTTTGGACTTTATTTAGTCTGGGCATTCCTATGTTGCTCAAAGAAGCAGAGAAAAGTGTGTCACACGAGGCCACATGCAACATTCACTCCTTGCAGTGGCCATCTTAATTCACAAGTGTCACCGGGCACCATCACACAACAACAGCCTCCACATCACAACTTACTGCTAATTTAAACCTGAGCTTACACTGTGGTCATGTTTGCAAGCTGCACTTACAAAAATGTGTGAAGAAAATAATTTTCAGGTGGACCTTCTTGAATACCAGTGTCCAAGGTGACAAGGGTACCAATAACAGCATAAATCTTTTTTTCTGCCTTGAGATCTAAAATATTAGGCTGAGATACATTTTCTTTCTTCTCACAGGACCATTCTTTTCTTTCACTCTGTTTTCTGTTTCTATGATGATGCCCCACTTCCTTATCAGGGAATCAGGAATGAGCTTGTAGGGGTAATGTGTGAGGGACAGATATTTTCTGTCTGATCCTTTGCAACAGCATGGCTTCTTCCAAAATATTTTTATCTGGGCAAAGCACTATAGACAGTTTACCAGCAGAAAGGGGCTTTCAGTATGAAAATGTGAAACAGAAGTAGTGTACGCCTATCTCCTTCACCTTGGTCTTAATCTACATCTTCAAGGGTTTATCTTGTCCACATGAAGATTGTGCTGTTGACTTCTGTGGGATCAAATACTAGAAACACACAGAGGGAATGACATAAGAAAGTGCTTTATAGCCAGTGTGCATGGAAAGAATTAGAAATACCAGGTGCAAGTTCAGGGAGAAGAAAGATGCAGATGTCGCATTTTCTCCATTTAGAAACAGGCATCCAAAAATCAATATTCTTTATACATAGTCCTGAAATATGCTGCCTAAGGTGACTTGGACACTACAGTGATGTGTGTCCTCGAAATCAGATCAATACAAACATCTGCTCCAAAGGTCTACCTTAGTCATAACAAGTATAACTACTGACTCCTCAGGACATGGGCAGCTCCTGCAGAAAGTAAGCATAGACATAGTCTCCAAACAAGTGTGTTTTTTGGGGATAACATTTCAGGTACAGTTTGCCTGCTAATTTACTCATTGTAGGAATTTCAGCAGAGATCAGACATGCTTTGGAGATGTTCTTTAAGAAGTAGAAAAAATATGCTCCATGCAACAAATTTTGATGATAAATATATGCTGTATTGTTTCATTCAAATGTATACACTTGTGTCGGCGAGAGGAGCAAGACGATGATCCAATGTGATTCATAAATCAAGCTCGTTTATTGTCAGACAGTGCACATACTTATACTACCTTACGTGCTCAAAATATTATTCACTTACAGAAGTTTCACACGGGATCTTTCTCTAATCTAATTAACACACAAACTGGTATCAGAAGGCAACAACATCAACAGTTTCTTCTGCCAAGCTAATCTCTAGACACCTGCACCTTGTTTACAGCTCTCATGTCTCCCTTTCCCACAGTTGTTTTGAGAACAGCCTTGAGCAGAGGCCTAACACTTGTCTATGGAGTCTGGATTGCTCACTTATACCTTATGTCTGTGCAGCCAGAAATGGCCATTTCCCAACACACTTGGTTTTTTTTTCTCCTCAGAATCTAAATTAATTGTGCAGGCATATGTAATAAACATGCCAAATTAGCAAGGTATCTTTCCTAGTACCTCTTGTTTTTTAATATGACTTTACAAAATTTACAAATTGAAAAATGATGGGGAGCAGTGAGGGAGAATTTTCAGATTAACTCTTATAAGGGCAATGGAAAATTTCTCAGACATTCCCAAAAATATTTCAATATTCAAAGGAATTCATTCTCTCTTGGAGTGAAAATTGTTCCAAAACGTTTGCCATTTTATGACACTCTTATTCATGTTCTTCCAATCACCAGCTTTCCTAGGAAACCCATGCTTAACACTTAAGGCTAGATTTGCATACCTGTAGAAATCATGGAGACTGAACCTGTAGGAGGACACGCACATGTAAAATCTTTCTGGCCTCTTGTGTATCAGGTGAGGTGAATTAATACAGATATTCCCATCTTCCTATGCCAATCCAAGAAAAGTTCGCCAGAAATTCACATACTTGACACAATAGTCAGAGAGAAATAGAAGAGGAATTTCATAATTCACCCCCAATCCCAACTGGGAGCACACAAACCCCAATAATTTCTATAGTACTGCACCCTTTAAAAAAATTATTTACATCTGAACTCAATTAAAACCAAATCTGATCAGAGCAATTAGTTTAAAGGCAGGATTCCTTTACCATCAGTTGTATTTATGGACACTGTTTAAAAATGTACTGTGTATACTTGGAATCTCCTTTCAGATAAATATTTGCTTTCTTTAATTCAGGCCTTTAATTCAAGGTATTTGCACTACTGGCCTACTGGGCAGTGACAGTCCCACACCAGCAAACTCCAGGCCTCAGTACTGGAGGGAATGTCTGTTTCAAAGGAGACCATTTTGTTATAAAATATGTTTTTAAATTTTTTTTTGAGGCAGTGTTTAAATGGCATGTCCAAAAGCACCATTCAAACGAGGCATGATGCCACCTAATACTTATATATAATACACCAACAAGATGGTATAGTTTGAAAGGAGTATGTGTTACTTTAAAGTAATTTTGGTCTCAGGAACTAACAAATTGCATTTGTTTTTCTAAAATGGTTACCCTTAATGAGCCTGAGAGGAATCTATTTCTGAGCGGGGCATATTTGAGTGCAGCATTATTATTCCTAACAAATTAGTCATATTGCATCACCAACACAAAACAAACTAAAGAGCCAGGGCCATAATTTGCTCTCACACATACTGGTGTAACTCCACTGGGTCTGGTTTTTGGGCATACCTGAGCTGAGCAGGGATGTCTCAGAAAAGCCACTTACAGCCCGAAGGCTGCTCTGCTCTCCTGAGGAGCCAGTGTCCCACTGGACTGGATGACAGATGGGATGGGAGCACCACAGGCTTGGCCATCTCCCTCCCCACCTTTCATCTTGCACCAAAGGGTACGTGGCAGCTTGGGGCTGGACGAGAGCTCCCCAGAGGGAGGGAAGTCAGGTCAGGAGACTGGCTGTTTCCCACCTTCCTTTTTACCATGGGGCTGATGCAAAGCAGGGAAACAAATACTGAATCAGACTGAATCACTCCCCTTTTCTGGCATAGAACAATTGCAGAAGCCCATCGTTTCTTATGCCTGTTGAAAAGTAAGAAAGAAATCAGTATATTGTGATAGAGTTTGGAGACACATGCCTTTCTTCTCTGTTCAAATACTACGGTGGTCTGTCCTGATTGACCTTTGCAGTATTAAGATTTTTAAAACATATTTTTAAATTAAAATGGGCTGGAAAAAATTTCCATTCTTGGTCCTGGATTGAGCACTTTGATTCACACTGTGCTCTCAGAGAGGTTTCCAACAAAACATTTGACAAAGTGTGGAGCTACTTCAGATTTCCATGCAGAGAATTAAGATCAAGATCTACCATGGACATTTGAGCCTTCCTCCAGTATAGATCAGGAGTTTTGACACTAATCCATGTTTAAGACTAAAATCTCATTCTGTTTTTACTATCAAAAACACCTCTCCTGTGCTCTTTCTAGTAACTCTGCAACTTTATGCTTGTGAATATACTGTAGAGAGAAAAAATGAAACTAGTAACTAAAATAGCAGGAACATGATCTACTAAGCATCATCTGAGCAGTTCTTTCCCCTTCCCCCACATGCCAACTTGTTCTCAAGTATTAAATCACACCGTGAAGGCTGACCTACAAAGGAGCACCTGAGGAAAGCAGCTGTAGTATACTAGGGCCACTTACATCCCTATGTGTGTACTCCTAACCGTGACAGATGAGGGTGAGAAAGCTATGTGGGCAGGGAAGTAATTGGAAGTAATCACAAAACAGACTTGCATAAGTGAAATGATGCATACAAGTAGTCTTTGGAGATTAAAGATATTTGGGTTGGGAGAGGAGCTTTAATTGGAATTGACCTTGTAAAACATGCTGCCTTATGTTCAGGCTTATAATCATGGGTGGGCCAGCTGATCTATTTAAAAATGCCTGGTTCACATTAACCACCTGTTATGATCTAATTATTAAAGTTCTTTAGAGATACCTCTGCCCAAATTAAGGTACAAACGAGACCATATGCCAATCAATAGTATGAGTTTTATTTGATAGTAAATATGAGAGAGAGAGAAGAAAAGAGAGAAAAGGGGGAGTAGGGAGAAAGATGGGGGGACAGAGAGGGACAGGGACAAAGAAGTATCACCACTCCGTGGGTCCCACTGGTGTCCTGATGTCCTCTTCAGCTGGTCTCAGTGGTGGAAGTCCCCCCAAAAGCACAGAATGCCATGGGTTGATATACACTCAGGCCAGGTGGAAATGTCCAGGCATGTCCCCCCGGGGGAGGGGGCAGCCTCTAGCAGCAGACTCTGCTTGCATCACGTGCAGTCCTGTGGTGCAAGGCGTCTGGGGAGCACTTTGGGGGGTTTGTGATAGATTGTGACTCCCCCTCAGCTGCCTCTCATGTGAGAGTCTTGTGGATGTGGCTTGTGGGGTTGGAGGTTTCACAGCTGGGCCAGTTTGTGTAATGGAGGATGAGTGTGTATTGCCTCTGACCAGAGGTTACGCCATCCTCCTCCCCCCTTCAGCTGGGGGGTAAGACTGTGCAAACTTGGCTTCTGTGAGCTGTGCTTTGCCTCCACCCCAAACTCAGCCAGAAATGATTCTCAGTACAGCTGGTGGCCCCAGCCTCTGTGGACGCATTCCTCTCCCTCAGACCGAGATCACTGAACAATAGGCTTTTCCCTTTATCTAATCTCAGCAGTTTGACTCAGTTCAAAGTCCCAGTCAGGTATCTTCAGGGAAGCTTCTCTGATCAAAACTTTATATCAATGTTTGAGGCATGAACTATTTTCAGTCTCTGACACCACCCAGGTTTTAGATACAGTTTTTAGATGCTTGGTGGTATCACAGAGAACAAATTACTGTGTTTGAATATTGATCCAGCACACTCGCAGTTAATGGAAATGAGTACAGATATTTGATGTAGGACCTCAAACAGCACTATCATGCAACATTTTGACCTAAGAAAACACTTTCCTTCAGGAATATAAAGTACTAATAATCCTAGTGTTTCTTCTAGCACAGCAGATTTCCATTTGCTGATCTCTAGATAGATTTTTAGCTAACAGACAAAGAGAAAAAGATCTAGTAAGCCCAGAAATTGTCCTAGGAAGATTTGGTCGAAATTAGTTCCTTTGATTGCAACACAAATCCAAATGTAACAGGAACAACACTAACAAACATGCCATTTTGCTCAGGAAAGCTGAGCAGAAAAGAAATGCTGTATCTTTGTGCACTCTGGGTTGGGGCATGTGAAGGGCAGGGCTGGAAAAGGAAAAAGCAGATTTTTATGAGGAAGTCTGGGGCTGCACTTTCCAGGGTCTGGATGCAACAAATGCCTCTCTCTTTCTTTTGATCTCAAAAGTAGCACACACCAGTTGTCTGTGAAACAGCCCAAATTCCCGCCCTGTTGGTGGCGAGAGAAGCAAGACGTAGATTCAATGTGAATCATAAATCAAGCTCGTTTATTGTCAGACAGTGCACATACTTATACTACTTTACGTGCTCAAAATATTATTTACTTACAGAAGTTTCACACGGGATCTTTCTCTAATTAGAGCACTACATTATTATCAGAAGGCTACAATAACAGTTTCTTCTGCCAAGTTAATCTTTGGACACCTGCAGCTTGTTTTCAGCTTTCATGTCTCCCTTTCCTACAGCTGTCTTGAGAATAACCTTGAGCAGAGGCCTAACTCTTGTCTATGGGGCCTGGATTGCTCACTTATACTTTATGTTTGTGCAGCCAGAGATGGCCATTTCCCAACATATCCCCCTACTTTTCTTTGAGCAATCCAGGCCTGGTTTACCCTTTTTTCTGCTGTATTCATCAAACACTTAACTACACATGGCAATAATACACTTATGATTATAATAATTACTAAAACTATCAATTTCATTTTTACAAATTTCACTAACCAGTCTTTAAAACTTAAGCTTGTTAACCAGTCTCTTAAAGGTGTACTTTTAAGTGTACTACCATCTGTATCTTTTTCATGATTTAACACACATACTTGCAACTTTAGAATTCTCCCTTTCTGTTTTTTAATCAGTATGAGTTTGTTTATGGCATTACCAGCCATTTGTCATAGGTAGCGCAGTAAGAAACACACATAACTAGACATAAGAATACTTCTAACACCTATGTGCTAAACATTCTAAGGTGATCTTGTGATTTTTTCATTACCCAATAGTTCAGCAAATTAGCCTCAATTGCTTTGTCTCTGAAGGCTGTTGATCAGGATAATACCTTACTGAATTCTGGAACACTATGCTAACATCCAGGGTCTGCAAGAGCTGCCTTGTTTCAGTGAAGACATGGAAAGCCCTTCCGGATAGGGTCTCCAAGTCTACCCCAGAAGGATCCAGCTGATATAAATTCCAATTATTAAGTCAAACCCCACTTAAGTACGATTTGGATGCAGAAACACCTGGGTCCATTGGTAGATGTCCGACCAGGGAGAGTCGAGGCTTGGCCAGGGCCAGGACTCCAACTGGAGGGATTTCCCTAGCACAGATCTTATGAGAAAACTGTTGGAAACAGCAACTAAGAAGGTTACTTAAATCTGAGCGAATAATAGAGACAGTTACATAAACATAACACAGGTTGTGCAGACTGTAAAATAATAGACGTTGTCAACTACTTTTGACTAAAAAGACCATGGTACCATGAACATGATAATTAAAAGATTGCATATGCATGAGTTTACGTACGTAATCTTAACAGAACCTAATCCTTGCTATAACACACATAGCTATGTATAGTTGTAGTTAACTTTTATAGAACCTAGTTGTAATACTTAACTGTAACAGAACTTAATAAACCTAATAGCATTTAAACTTTAACAACATATTTATAAGTATTAATACTTCAGGGGTGATCGCTTGGGATATGTTTGAAAACAGTGTTGCAAGCTGCAAGCACACAGATCCATCTTTTCTTTGCTCTATCTTCTCCGGGATCACTGTACTTCCAAGTTCAGCTGTAGGTGTAAAACTCAAACACTCATTGAAACAAAGTAAAACAGGAAAAACAGTAAGAACAGATTACAATTCCAGTTATTCATTTCTATCTAGCAAGACAATTCCCATCATTAATTAACAAACAATACAAAGGTATACATTTCCTGACAAATCCTGCTACTCAGAGTTACCACTCTAAAACATGCAGGATTTTGCAGAATGAAAAAATCAAGACAGAAATATTTGAAATCTTATTCCAATACTGTCACCATAAGAAACAAACTGCCCAGTTTTGCTCCAACAAGTAATCTCCTTGTCTCAATTTTACATTATAATTCTTGATAAAAGAGACACCACTTAACTTTAACTTTCAAGAGTCCTTCAAGGAAAATCTGACTTAAACATTTCCTAATATATAGTCTGCAAGTTTGCACATGTTATTTATTCAAATGTTTCTTCTAGCTTATTAATCAGTTTACATTTTGCCTAAACTTCCTTATTCTGCTCGGCCTCGGCCCCGGCCCCGCTTTGGCCCCAGCCTGTTAGGTGTACAACTCTGCTGTGTCCTCTCTGGATCAGTTCTGCCATGTTTTCCATCCTTTGTTTTTGCTGAATTGTTGTTGTGGGCTGGACGCTTGTGAGCAGTCATTCCAGCACTCTCACTTTCTCTGTCCTCCCCGTCTCCTCCTTTTTCTTTTTTGCACTGAATAAGTGCAAGTCTGGCAGCAACCTAGATTTCCCAGATTTCTTCCCGTTAACACAGATTCCACCAGTAAAGTCAGCAGCAAGTATACGAGACAATAGGAACAGTCTTTGATACTTGCAGAAAAACGACCTATTAAAAGTGCACCCAGGGGTTGACTCTGGAGCACCGGCAGTCAAGGGCGCAGGCGCAGAGAGTGCTGGGCCGGTACTGCTGTTGGAGCGCGGCGGCCGGCTGCGCTCTCCTTCCCGTTTTCCGGTGCCAGCAGGCGAGCTGCGCGCGGTCCCTGTGGCTAGGGAAAACTGTTGTCACGTAGTCGATGCTGGGAAAAGAGGTTCCTCGCTGCCCGCCCGGCGCACAGAAAAGCCGTGGCGGTTGCCGCGCTGTGTCACCACCGCTGCCGGCTCCACAGCCTCCCACCCCCGGCGCACTGGGATGCCGCCGGAGCCGAGGGCAGGAGCTGAGGGCAGGGGCTGCCGGGCAGGAGCCGCCGCTGACTGCAGCGGCCGCGGGGAGAAATCTGAAACCGCTACGGGGGGGGGGGGTGTGCCGTTGGAGGCTCGCGGGCCGAGCTCTCTAACCTTTTAAACATGTAGAAATTCCTCCAGTACATCACTTTTCTGTTTCTTCTTCCCTGACGAATTGTAGAAGCGAGTCCGATTGCAAAGCTGTTTTCACAGACTCGGGGGCAGCTGTCTGGTTATCTCTGATCGCGTCTCACAGCCGGGTATTTGAAAGGCCACTCTCGCTCTCAGGGTTAGTCTACAGTTTCAAGTCCATTTTAGGAGATTCCGAATAACGGAATTACCACAGTTCAATTCTCTCACAGAGATGATAAGTTGGAAGAGGTCCTGGACTATCAGCTGTCCTTCATCTATCTCCGTCCGTTCCGTCCTCTTCCCCAGACCTGAAGCACCGGGGCTCTCTGCCTAGGCGCGACCCTCCCGTCTCTGCGCTAAGGGCCGGCGTCTGGCAGGGGCTATCATTTCACTTCTTTTGTCTCCCATGGCGGTGACTATTTCTGCTATAAATGCCTGCATTCCCACCGGCACTCGGTTCATCTTTTCTAACATAACCTGAATGGAGGTGTCTGCGGGGAGCGTCTGCTGATTACAATTTCCTAAAACACACTGGCGTAACAGTGCCCCTTGCATCCACCGCGGCACCCCAGCTGTGATAGGTGCGGATACCCTGTCATCCTGCAGGGACTCAAAGAGCACTGGAAACGCCGCTTCTGCTCGGCTTAAAGTTCTAACGTCCTGAGCTAGTTTTTCATCCCCTTCTTCTAAAGCTTTCTGGTGTACTTTCGCCCAGGTGACCCTGCGCCTCCCTCCCCGCACGTTCCCGATTTGCATAGTCTGCCAAAAAGGGACAAAGCCTCTACCCAGCAAGGTGGGGGGTGCCGGCAGCTGGTCCTGGAGAAAAGGGACACAACCCCCTGGCACCGGGGTGGGGCACAGGCGGCTGGTTGGGGCGAGAAGGGATACAGTCACCCGGGGTGGGGGGCAAAGCTGGCTGATCTTCCTACTGGGTTTCGGCCGGTGCACAGGGGAGGGGCGGACACCCCTCCTCCCGCTCCGACGGCACGGGCGCCGGGGCGGCCGATTGCTCCGCGCAAGCAGCGGCCGCCTCCGGGGCAACGCCGTGCTCGTGCGGCGAGCCGTGCACCCCCCGCACCACACACCTCCCTACTGCCGGCAGGCTGGGCTTTTTGTTACCAATGCCGAGCATTCCCGGGATAGGGCGCTCACCTCCCGGAGTCCCCCCGCTCCCTTCCGTGATTCCTTCTAGTTTTGCCGTGGTTACGGCTGCAACTTTTTTCTCTGCCTGGTATCTTTGCAAACAGGTCGTTACCTCCCTCCAGGGCTTCCCTAGCTTAGCGCATACTTTGTTGCTTTCTAGAATTCCCTCAAACAACTGATCACCATATTTCCGCCATTCAGGCAGGTCAAAGATCGTGTTAGGGTCCCCGAAGCAACCCTTTGCCATCCCTAACGTAACTAATCCTGCTACCTGTTTTAAGGTGTCCTTGCTAACTCCCCGCTTTTCTAAAAAGCGTGTTAATAAGTCTACGGCTACCTCTTTATCCATCTTCGTCCAGCTGGTTAACCACTTCTAGCTGATCGCAACGGCCTCTGCGTCCCTCCGCGCCGGCCCCTCCGCATCTTCCCGCGCCGCGTCTATCCGCTGAATCTGCGATCGCCACGCAGCTTGTCAGAGTGCAGCCGTTTCGGGCGGCGGACCTCTCTCCCGAGGTCCGAGCTTTCAGATCTCCCCTTTGTCGCACAAAAGGTATAGATCTTCGCTCCCCGGTCGCTGCTGCCGGTGCTTTCCCGATCCCGCCGGTCCGGTCCCGCACGTCGGGGTCACCATATGTCGGTGGCGAGAGAAGCAAGACGTCGATCCAATGTGAATCATAAATCAAGCTCGTTTATTGTCAGACAGTGCACATACTTATACTACTTTACGTGCTCAAAATATTATTTACTTACAGAAGTTTCACACGGGATCTTTCTCTAATTAGAGCACTACATTATTATCAGAAGGCTACAATAACAGTTTCTTCTGCCAAGTTAATCTTTGGACACCTGCACCTTGTTTACAGCTCTCATGTCTCCCTTTCCCACAGCTGTCTTGAGAATAACCTTGAGCAGAGGCCTAACTCTTGTCTATGGGGCCTGGATTGCTCACTTATACTTTATGTTTGTGCAGCCAGAGATGGTCATTTCCCAACACCGCCCCTCTTAAGAAAGGAAGAGTGTGAATATTGGATGTTTTGAATTTGTAGAGTTTTGATTGTGCATCCCTGATGTGAACTGGCAGGCTATATTTTTTCTCTCTTTTTTTTTTTTTAATTTAATTTTATTTATTTGGCAAATAAGGAGTGCCAGTAATTCGCTCTGACGGTACTGTTTCAAGGTCTCCTCCCTGGGCTGTTCCCTGCATCAGTTGTGCCCTTATGACTGCAGTGGGACCAGGGAAGCTGGGTGCCTCACAAAGGCTGGGTACTTCCAATGGGAAAAAGGGTGAGACCAGGTTCTGCTCCACAAACAGCGGAGTAGGATGGTGAAACATCTCTGCCTGAGCTGAAAGCATGCTAGAAGCAAAGGCCATTGAGCCAGCTCCCGCCCTGTGCAAGCTTCAAGCTTCAGGGTTTCTAAGTGTCCACAATAAATCTGTTGCTAAATAGCATACAATTGACAACTGCATGTATATTGTAGTCCTTCTCGGGCAAGGGACTTGCAGTGTGAGAATACACAAAATGCCTTAGAAATGTTTGAGAATTGATGACTGAAGCTTGTATTAATGAAAACTCAGGTTTTAGCGAAATGAAGTTTTTCTCAGAAATAGTTTGCTTTCCTCTATGTTATATATGAAAGAGTATTTCCCCCCTTTCTTACCTCATTGTCTAAAACTGAGAACTTACTTTGTTTTCTGCCAAAAAATCAAGTTTCCTGTAAGGAACTCTTTCTTACCCCTGCAGTTTCTGACTGGCTTCATGTGCATAACCAGACTGGTTGTAGCATCACACTTCCAGGAAACCAAACCAAATTCACATTTGACACAAATGACTCAGGAACTTAGAAGAATATATTAAAGTATGCTGTCTGTGTAAGAAATGGGAATTGTTAAACCTGTTTTTAAAGGAATACTCTCTGATCTTTTTTCTTCCTGCATCCTCAGACTTCCTTAAACTCTTTTGACATGCCTCAATTTTTTTTTCAATCTTCTATTGCTAACCTCTGTGCAGGCTTTCAGGTGGATGCTGTCCAGAAATCCTGTTACAATAAATTTACTCTATTAAAAAAATCTGAGGAGGAAATAAGATATGGTCATATTATTAAGTCTGACTGTTCACCACTGCCAGCTTTTCATCCAGCCCTTTGTTTATTGTCATCTTATCCTACACTTAATCTCATTTTAAAGCATAGGTGCTTTAGTACAAGGACCTTCCATTTTCTTTATTTTGAGTGCCTTCTGCATATGATACCACATTTAAAGCAGATATTCTCTCTCTTTAAAGTGCTTTCTACATCTATAATGCCGTTAAAATAAATTGTTTCAAAAGCTTAATCAAGGCTTGCAAACCTAACCAAAATGTATTTCTGTGGCTCTTAGTCTCCTTTGTCATAAATGGCAAGGCCAGCTTTCCTGTATTTTAGGAGAGATCAACTACCATATTTATCTAGAAATGCTACTTAAAGGAATGGATTAGATACTAGCAAATCTGAATAAGAAACCAGCAGTATACTAGAGTGCATATCCCTAAAGAAATCTTGAGGATCACTTGCTTTAACATGGATTGTCTTGGGACCTCTAATACCTATTTGGAGAGCTGTAATTTGCAGTCTTGCAGGTTGACAGTCTGCTCAGAGGACACTATGAGAGCAGCTCTCCCCAGAGCTGCAGTGCAGGCTCAGTGCTGACCTGGGGGCAAAGCACTGCAGAGATATTTCACTTTATAACCTTGGAGCCTAAACACAAGGTTGCACTGAGTGAGCTGTGTGGCCACAGCCAAAGGGAACAGTGCCACAATGGCAGCCAGCTAACCTTATTTTTATGGTGTGGTCCTAGCTGTCCACATCACTTCAGCTCCAATTGGGAAAAAAAAGCGTACTTTAAATACTGGAGAAACAGAGAAAAAACAGTTATTAGTAATGGATTTTCATTTTCCTTGCAGGGAGGAGGCAACACTAAGATTCTATTCCAAACACATCCTCCTTCCCCCATTATTCAGAAGAATGTTGTGCAAACCAGAATGAAGTGGGCTCTCCAGACGAGCCCTGTGCTGATAGCCAGCGTGGTGGTGGGGCGGTGGTAGCCTTTTTGCTTACTGCATGGCAGCAGTTCAGCAAAGCACTGTGTTCAGCATTTTTTTGAGACGTTTCCTGTTGCATCAGGTTCCTGCCACCTAGTGGTGACAGTCCCACCGTGTCGAGTCCCTTCGGCAATGCAGACAGTGGTTTTCACATCTTTTCATGAAAATAAACAAAAAAAATCAGAGTATACTTTCTAAAGCACCATGTCCTAGGTTATTAATCAGAACACTGGATCCTCCAGTAAGTTTGGTCTTTCATCTCCAAATCACACATCAGTCCTTAGAAGACTGCAGATGATATCCTTGACTTCGATGATAGAAAACGCCAAAGGCACGTGTTAACATCTGTAAATCTGCCCGCCCACTCCAGCTGGCTCTGCCTGGGTCTTGAAGCCAGAGGCAATGCAGTAATAAAACAGAAGAACAGAGGAGCGCTTCACTCATTCTCACTCATTGCCATTCCTTCATATGCCCAAGTCATCATACAGTTGTCAACAGTCCATGCATTGCCCAGAAACCCTGAAAGGTGTATCTGAATGATGCCTGAAGGATTTTTTCTGCTTTTTCTCTGAATATTTCTTACACTGTTCCCTACATTCACAAGTATTAGCATGCATACTTGTGATGCTTTAGGTGATAGTTTAGCCTGGTTTCATGGTGTTTAGGAGGCCGGTAGACTAAACACCCCTGAAGCCACGTAGAGTTAGGGACCAAACACCCTGTTTTCATGAGCCCTCGAGGTCTCCTAGTAGGACAGATTTTGTAAACTAGAAGTTAGCCCACCCAGGCCCCTTATTGGGCCCTCCTGGTAGATATGCTAATGTGTAGAGTCTTTAATTGTATACTGAATTGGGGGGAAGGGGCTTTTGCGGCGTGTTCTACCTGGACGGCAGAAGCCATGGAATGGGATCCTATTAAAATACTGAGGTAAACAACCCCCAACCCTTTCACTGTGTCTGAGCCTTTATTTCCTAAGACCAGAAAAAAGGCATCAGTCATTGGCGACTCCGCCGGGACCCTAGAGACCCCGAAGAGTTGCAGTTTTGGGCTGAGAATATCTCGCCTAGACCCTTCACCGGCACCTACGGGGTTAAGCGGCAGTCCAAGGCTGTGACTGGGCTCTAGGACCCAGCGCCTGAAAGCACGAAAAAGGTGAGTGAAAGCGGGGGAGACGTACTTCGGTATTGTGCTAGCACCAGGAGGGAGGTTGGGAGGTTGGGCAGGGGGAGGTCTGAGAGGCCCCTAGAAAGGGGGGAATTAACTCCCTTCCTGCAAAATCGTGGTAAGGAGAGGACGCTCTCCAGTTAAACCACGGGAGGTTGGTGGGTGGGGACAACAACAAGTTGGTTCAGTGGCTTAAGGCGCTGAACTGAAAACTACGAAGCTGGGAATCGCAGGTTCGAGTTCCGGTTGAGAAAACTTTAACAAGTTTTCTCGTGTGTGCGGTTTGGCTGTTTAAGGCTCGGTTCTAAGCAGATACCACCAGAGAGAGAGACGGTTTTTTTCCGGCCGATTTCTCTTTTTATAAGTAAAATGGGGTGTAACTTTTCAGAGAATGTACAAGTCCCCGGAGAATCTCCATTAGATCTGGTATTGAAAAACTGGCGATATTTAACAGGAAGGAGAACCCCCCTGGACACACAGGAGCTGATAAGACTCTGTACACGGGTCTGGCCGACGTTAAAATTAGGAGGACAGAAGGTGTGGCCACGCTTTGGGAGTCTAGAAAATGAAATAGTCACAGAGCTGATGGTAGAACTGCGAGCTCTGCGCAGGTTTGATGAGTTAAAATACGCAGAACTTTTTACCATATTACTGAATAGAGAGGAGGCGTATGAAGTGCAGAAAGGCTGTTTGGAGATGGTTGTAAAAGGGAGAGGAAACGTGAGGAGGAGGAGAAGGCAGCTAGTGACTAATGAAACGGAGGAAACAGATGTTATGGACATGGTGGCCCCAGCTCTGCGTACGGGGGGGGGGGGATCGCCCCCCGTGCCACCGCCGCCATTACAGCCGGTGCAGTTGGGGGCGGGCGATGGAGGCGAGCAACCAGCGTCCCCACCCCCACCGGCTCCACAACCGGCACCCCCACCGGCTCCACAGCCGGCACCCCCACCCCCACCGGCTCCGCCGGCGCCAGCGCCACCGCCCCCTCCCCCTCCTCCTCCCGCGCCCGCTCCGAACGCGGGGGCGGGGGTGGAGACCAACCAGCCCCCCGAACATCCAGGGGCTGGGCGTGGGGCTAGGGGGGGGAGGCAAGCAGGCCCTCGCTCCCTGAGCACTCTGGGGGCGGGGAAAGGCGTGGGGAGGGGGCGGGCTGGCCCTCACCTCCTGACCGCCCACGGGGCGGGCACGGGGCAGGGGCAGAGGCCGCCTGGCCCTCGCCACCTGACCGCCCATGGGGCGGGCACGGGGCGGGGGCAGAGGCCGGCTGGACCTTGCCTCCTGACCCCCCATGGGACGGGCAAAGGGCGGGGGCAGAGGCCGGCTGGACCTTGCCTCCTAACCGCCCACGGGGCGGGCACAGACCGAAAGCGGAGGCCGATTGGCCCCTTGACAACACAGGGGGTGGGCGAAGGCATGGAGAGGGTGGAGGGGGGGCTGGCTTGTTGCCGGCTCCTGACCGCCCCTGGGGGGGGCGTGAACCGGGAGCAGAGCCTAACCGGCCCTTGCCACCCGACCTGGCCCGAGCCTGGGATGAGTACCCTCGATCGAGGTACCCTCGATCTCGGCTTCGCCGCTCCTCCAGCGTTGGGGAGAGGGGCAAAGCTACCCTGACCAGAGGCAGGTGGGACGTGCCTGATCCAAGTTACTTTTCCGAAAGGGGGGACAGAGACGACCATCCCGGATTCCCCCTCCGCCGCTCTGCCAGTGCTAGGATTAAAACGGAATGGGATGATGTGGATACAGATGGTTCCCAAGAGGAGGGTGGCAGAAGGAGGGGAAAAATAGCCCAAGAAGCTATAAGTGCTGCTAGTCCAATTGCAGGGCGCACAAGATCAAAAAGAGATGAAAGGGGAAGGGAAGGGCCTGCTCTAGAAGTGCCTCTGAGACAGGCTGTGGGAAATCAGGGAGTGATTTATATAAAGACACCATTCTCTCTTGCAGAGCTGCAGACGTGGAAAGACTCGGTTGGAAAGTATAGTGACAACGCAGAGAAAGTAGCCATACGGGTAGAGAGGGCTATAAGAGCTCAAAACCCTGATTGGGGAGACCTGAATGCGATGCTGGATGAATTACTAGATAGCACAGAAAGGGAAATGGTTAATAAAGCTGCCATAGATGCTATACAGGCCCAAATTGCAGCTGGAACTCTCCAAGGGATGCCTAATGACATATACCCACTCGCTGACCCTGGCTGGGATCCCAATGTCCCTGAGCAAATGGCAAAATTAAAGCAGTTTCAGAAATGGGTGGTTTATGGGTTAAGATGTGGCCTTCCTAAAGTAGTGAATTTTTCTAAATTATTTGAGATCAAACAAAATCCAAATGAGACTCCTACAGAGTTTCTGAATAGACTGAAAGAGGCTGCACGGAAATACACAACTCTGAACTTCGAAGCACCTGATCAGAAGTACCAGTTAGCTTACATTTTTATGGGCCAATCAACAGATGATATAAGGAAAAAACTGCAAAAAAGGGGGGTAATGGATATAAGTGAGATGCTGAAAATAGCCTGGCAAGTATATCAGAACAGGAATTCAGGAGATAAGAACAAATAGAACAAGCCCACCATAAGAAAAACCACAATGAGGGAAAGTCATCCAACTCACCAAAGAGGGGACCCCGTTTTCCTCTAGGTGAGGACCAATGTGCCATTTGCAAGCAGAAGGGACACTGGAAAAATGAGTGTCCAGCACGAACCAAAAAGACACCCCCAGCTCCGGAACTAGCTGTGGATTATGATAGACAGCAATCAAGGGCATCACCCCCACCGGAGGCTTCAGTTACAGTTAGGCTGGGAAATGAGGATGTTGAATTTCTGGTGGACACCGGGGCGACCTATTCTGTATTAAATACTTTAAAAGGTAAACTGAGCCAAGAGACTGTGGATGTGGTAGGAGCCACCGGGGTAAGTGAAACACGGCCTTTTTTCCAACCTTTAAAATTCAAATTGGGAAAACACTGGGTGACACACCAATTCCTGTATATGCCAAATTCACCAATGCCATTATTGGGCAGAGATTTATTACAGAAATTAGAGGCAGAAATTAAATTCTCCAGAGATGGGGGGGTAAAAGTCATAATTCCTGAATCTAAATTCATAGAAGCAGCAGCTGTTCTTATTCAGGAATGCCATGGAGAAATTCCCAAAGAAATAGAAGATGCTGTCAGTCCTATAGTATGGGCCAATGATATCCCTGGGAGATCCAAAAGAGCTGAACCTGTAAGTATTACACTCAAAGCAGGAGCTACACCGGTAAGGCAAAAACAATACCCTTTGAAATTAGCAGGTCTCAAAGGACTAGCACCCATAATTGAGAGGTTTCTCAAATTTGGGTTGCTAGTGGAATGTGAATCCAAGTATAACACCCCAATTATACCAGTGAAGAAAGCAGATGGTAAGAGTTATCGATTAGTGCAGGATCTAAGAGAGATTAACAAAATAACAGAGGACATACATCCAGTTGTAGCCAATCCCTACACACTTTTGACTACACTAACAGACGAATTGGGGTGGTTCACTGTTTTAGATCTTAAAGATGCCTTTTTCTGCATTCCTGTGCATAAGGACAGCCAAGAAATTTTTGCCTTTGAGTGGGAAAACCCTGAAACAGGAAGGAAGACCCAGCTCACCTGGACAGTATTGGTTCAAGGCTACAAGAATAGTCCCACGCTATTTGGAAACCAGCTGGCAAAGGAACTGGAGGACTGGAGGAAACAGGAGCCAGGAGGAGTTGTTCTTCAGTATGTTGATGACATCCTAGTAGCAACCAGAACGCGAGATGAGTGTATCCAGCTAACCGTAAGTCTGTTGAACTTCTTGGGCGAGAGTGGTTATCGGGTCTCGAGAGAGAAGGCCCAGATTGCCAGGGAAACAGTAGTTTACCTGGGGCTGGAAATTTTCCATGAACACCGACAACTCAGCAAAGAATGGAAGGAAGCTATCTGTCGCCTTCCAGAGCCCCACACTGTGAGAGAAATGCAAGCCTTCCTGGGAATGGTAGGTTGGTGTCGCCTATGGATATCAAACTATGGACTGCTGGTAAAACCTCTGTATGAGGTCCTTAAGGCAGCCAAAAAGGGATCAATCATGTGGACAGAAAGTGCAAGGGCTGCCTTCAAACAGCTGAAACGTTCCCTAATGTCTGCCCCAGCCTTGGGGCTGCCAGATTTGACTAAGCCTTTTGAACTCTTTACATATGAGCGACTGAATGCTGCTCTGGGGGTACTAGAACAGCACCTTGGGGACCAGCGAAGAGCTGTAGCCTACTTTCCAAAACAGCTAGACGATGTTAGTCAAGGGTGGCCTGGATGCCTGAAAGCTGTGGCAGCAACTGTCCTCCTAATACAGGAGGCCCGTAAATTCACCCTTGGGCAGCACATTGTCGTGTATGTACCCCATGCAGTAATAACCGTGCTAGAACAGAAGGGGAATCACTGGCTATCCCCTAGCAGAATGCTGAAGTATCAGTCTGTGTTGCTGGAACAGGATGATGTTACTCTGAAAACAACATCTGTGGTAAACCCTGCAATGTTTTTGTCATCCACATTACTTGACAGCATGCCTGAACATGATTGTCTACAGACAATAGAGGAGACTTATTCTAGCAGACCAGACCTGAAGGACATTCCCCTGAAGAGCCCAGACTGGGAGCTGTATACCGATGGAAGCAGCTTCATGAGAAATGGTAAGAGAATGACAGGCTATGCTGTAACCACCACAGATAAAGTCATAGAGGCAAAAGCTTTGCCTCCAGATGTATCTTCACAGAAAGCTGAACTCATTGCACTAACAAGAGCTCTAGAGCTGAGTGAGGGGAAGAAAGTAAACATCTGGACTGATTCCAAATATGCCTTCAGTGTTGTCCATGCCCATGGAGCTATCTGGAAGGAACGTGGCCTGCGGACTGCACAAGGTAATGAGATTAAGCATGCTGAACAGATTCTTGCACTTCTGCAGAGTATCTGGAAGCCAACAGAAGTAGCTGTCATGCATTGCAAAGGCCATCAAAAAGGGAAGAAAGCCCCTGAACTGGGAAATTGCTTCGCTGATGAAGCAGCAAGAGGGGTTGCAGAAAAAGGCATTTTTGCAGTGATACCACAGAAAGAAATAGATTTGTCAGAGTTTACCCCAAAATACGATCAGGGGGATCACAAATTAATTAAACACCTTAAGGCTGAGATCAAAGAAGGGGGGTGGGCCGTTACCTCAACAGGACAGGTTGTAGTTCCACCCTTCCTCCTTCGAGAAATAGCCCAGCGAGAGCATGAAAGTACTCACTGGGGAACAGAAAATCTTTTAAAACATCTTAGAAAGGTGGTAATAGGGAGAGGGATGACAGATATCGTGCAGTCTATAACCAGCAAGTGCGATACCTGTCGTAAAAACAACCCTGACAGGAGCAAACGGGTTGTGTTAGGAGTGACAAAAACAGGAGATCTCCCGGGAGATTATTGGCAGATCGATTTTGCTGAGATGCCACGCAAAGAGGGATGTAAGTATATACTGGTACTGGTTGACACCTTCAGTGGATGGCCTGAAGCTTACCCCTGTCGCTCAAACACAGCAAGAGAAGTAGTGAAAGCCTTGCTGAACCATATAATTCCAAGGTTTGGGGTTCCTCTGGGAATGTCATCGGACAGGGGAACGCACTTTGTTGCAATGGTAGTTGGGGAAGTCAGCAGGGTTCTGGGAATTGCCTGGGACCTGCACACACCATACAGGCCCCAGGCAAGTGGCAAAGTTGAGTGTATGAATGGAACCCTCAAAACCCAGATTTGTAAAATTTGTCAAGAAACATCCATGACCTGGGTTCAAGCCCTGCCAATAGCCTTGCTGAGAACCCGCATACAGCCAAGGTGAAGGGACAATATAAGTCCCTATGAAATATTATATGGCAGGCCTTATCAGGCTCCACATATCCCGGGAGAGATTCATATGAAAGGTAAAGCTGATTTGCAGAAATACTTAATGGCTTTGAGTTCCACTTTGCAGAAGCTCCAGAGATTTGTCGTGTTGTCCAGGCCAATAGGACTGGACATACCTGCTCATCAGTTCCAGCCCGGAGATTGGGTCTACATCAAGTGGTGGGACGGTGACCCCTTGCAAGCCAAGTGGAAGGGACCGTTCCAAGTTTTGCTGACCACCCTCACTGCAGTCAAAGTTGCCGGCAAGGGACCGTGGATCCACTATTCCAGAGTGAAGAAGGCTCCGGCTCCCGAGACCATCAAGAAAGCAAAGACTGATACAGATCAGGAGGATGGAGTTTAAACTGTTCTTTACGCGTCTGTTATCTGCCCAAATGGTAACTATGACTCAGGGTTTGTCCCATGATTTACACAAGGCTGTAGTCCAAAATGTGGACCGAAGTGGAAGGGTTAGAAAAGATGTGAATGAAATTTGGAGGAGAACTCAAATTTTGCATGAAATAGCTTCCAAAAATAACACCTTAAAATTTGACCAGATCTTTGACACCCTTACCTCATGGTTTCGAAACTGGGCCTGGATAAGAGAAACATTTATAGTAGTTGTAATTGTAGTTGTTATCTGTATAGTAGCCTGCATGTCGGCCAGTTGTGTAAACCGATACTGTGGGTAATGTAGAATAGAGTAAGGTAGAGTAGAGACTAGACAAAGTGGAATCTTGTTAGTCTCTAAAAGGGGGGAAATGATGCCTGAGGGATTTTTTCTGCTTTTTCTCCTGAATATGTCGTACCCTGTTCCCTATATTCACAAGTATTAGCATGCATACTTGTGATGCTTTAGGTGATAGTTTAGCCTGGTTTCATGGTGTTTAGGAGGCCGGTAGACTAAACACCCCAGAAGCCACGTAGAGCTAGAGACCAAACACCCTGTTTTCGTGAGCCCTCAAGGTGTCCTAGTAGGATAGATTTTGTAAACTAGAAGTTAGCCCACCCAGGCCCCTTATTGGGCCCTCCTGGTAGATATGCTAATGTGTAGAGTCTTTAATTGTATACTGAACTGGGGGGTGTCACGATCCGCTCGTAGGAGCGGGGGTCGTGATGGTTCGTTACTTTGAATCTCAGAGTGCAAAAGAAAACAGGGACAAGTATTTTTGCTTCAATTAAAATCAAAAGCACTTTATTGAGTGCCAACACGCTTATGCGATATAGGAGAGAGAGAGAGAAGAAAGAGAGAAAGAGAAAAGGAGGGGCATAGCTACCACGGCACGACGAGATCCTCGTTGTCCGGATCCGATGGATTCGTCTCGTCCGTAGGGAGTACTCGTAGGGGCACTTTTTGAGAGTCTCTTTATAGTCTTTTTGAAAGCGGGGGGGCAGGTAACCAAGAGATGAGGCAATCCCTCCAGAGACGAGGGGCAAGTAGCCAGCAGGTGGGGAGTAAGGCCCATTGTTTTAGAGTACAGGTGCAGCTGTACCGGACATATAGTTCGGTTCTTTCCATCCCGGTAGCTGGGAGAATGCGGTTCCCACAGGCATGTACCAACACGCCTCTGCAGCACAGCTCAGCAGCACAGCTCTGCTGTACACCTGGGCACCTGGCAGGCACCCCATCAAGATCTGGCTGGACTTCTATTGTGCAAAAGTCCTTTTCCCCTCTTAGGGTCTCTGGGTTTTCGGCCTCTGCTTCTGTCGATGGTCGTGAGGCAGATAGGGATTTCCGTCCAGACTCTTACAGGGGGAAGGGGCTTTTGCGGCGTGTTCTACCTGGACGGCAGAAGCCATCGAACGGGATCCTATTAAAATACCGAGGTAAACAACCCCCAACCCTTTCACTGTGTCTGAGCCTTTATTTCCTAAGACCAGAAAAAAGGCATCACCTCCCACACCAGTAGCCTTCCCACAGCCACTACGGTGGGTTATGAACAGTCCATGGGGTACCTGTTTTAAGGATGCCCCGTTCAATTGCAGCAATAAAGAAAATCCTTTCTTCTGTGCTGAGCAACACAGGCTCTCCTTAAAACTCAGGTTCTCTGGCATTCCCCCCGGGACCAGGGCTCTGGGTCACAGCCTCTCCTCTGTCTTGGTTCAAGTTTCTCATTAGGCTGTACTTTTTCAACACCTACTTGTCTTTACCCAGGTGTTTCAGTTCATTGGCTGCAATTAGAACCTCACATCCCCCTTTTGGACTATATCTTCATATATTACAGGGAATTTATTAGCTCGGTCCCCAACCATGGTTCTTCAAAAGAATTTTCAGCTTCATTCTGGAAGCACTTCTCATGCACCTCCCTGTAGGTATCCGTTCTGTCTTAGGTTACAATGGTATGTATTCTATCACCATCTTCATGGGATGTTGGGGCCGGGCGTGGCAGTGTTCCTGATGGCCGCAGAACGGTTTGCTAATGGGCCGGTCGTTAGGGCCGGATGGAGCACTTTACTCACCCCCAACATTGCAGATAGTGTCTCATCATCCCACTGTGAGATGCCGCACCCAGGGGGAGGAACCAATGTATCCCGATCTGCATATAAACTAAGATTTGAAGCACCAGGGGCAGCTTTTTCCACGGGATTCCCAGAGGAAGACCAAATCCTTCTACACCACCACTAGACCTTCAGAGGAGAACTACACCTTTCACAGGATCATTGCTTCAACAGAATCACATTTATCACTCCCAGAGGACTGCAACCACCTTCTAAGTGGACTACTACCAACACCCTGACCGACAGGGTGTCAGGTTGTATTCTGACTCTGTCAGTGGTTTTTGTATTATTACATTTTTCCTATTAAATTGTAGTTCTGACTTTGAGCCTCTCACTGATTTGCTTTGAAACTACCACACTCACTGACTGTAAAGTCTCTATGCTGCATTTATGTTGATGTCCTCACTCATTCCTCTCTCTGCGAGGAAGGATGGGAGTCTGTACGTTTAGTCCAGGCATAGATAGAGTTAATCTCTCTCTCTCTCTCTCTGGCAGTGTGACGATCACGTGGTCTCTTCAGGGATGTTTGAAAAGGTCCGAGCTGGATGCCAGACGCTCTCAAAAGTCTCTGTGGCCTGGCTCTGCGGAGCTGGCTCGGCCTGGTGGGGCCATCTGGGCCCGGGGTGACAGGGCAGGGCCTGGCCCGAGCTGGATGGAGTCTGGCCTGGTCCTTGCCTGGCCCGGAGCCGGGGCCTGGCCCTGTCTCATGTAGCTGACACACCGGCTGAGCTGTATCTGCTGAACATTCTAGCTGTTTCCTCCTCCATTCCCGGCTGCAGCGGCACGGCTGCTCTAAACCTCCCTTCTCCCCCCCCCCCCCCTTTGGAAGGAGTGGGGGGGCTGGGGCCTTACCAGTGAGAGAAGCAGGAGATGCTCCTCTCTACACAGCAGCAAGTCCAAATAGGAAGAGCCTCAGAGGGTCTCTGCTTATATATGTTTTTTTCCCCGAAGGCAGATCAGCTTTTTAATTGGTTCACCTACACATCAATCATTAAAACTACCTAGCTACTGGCTCTCTCTTCTAGGAAGGAAGTTATATCCCTTCCTGCAGCATAGGTCACTTCCTAGATTTTGACCCCTCCTGACTAACCCAGGACAGACCATCAACTTTCCATATCCTGCTGTGTATGTTTCACCTGATAGCTTTCAAAATCTCATAGAATCAAGAGAGAAAGATGTGTAATAGCAAAAATACTGATCTCTTAAATAGTTAAAAGCAACTAAATAGTTCTTCCTTAAATAAAGAATAAATACCTATTATTTGTTTTGTCTTAGAAAGCTATGACTTATTCTAGGTTGGTTCTTCAGAGTCAACTGAAACACACATACTTAGCAATAGGTATAAAATTGCCAAATGTACATGATGATTTTGGCATTCATGTAATCCTTGTAATCTGCGCCTAGTGAGAATCTCGTCAGGATGGTGTGTTTAGATACCTGCAAACTGACATCATGTGCTTCCTTCTGCTGGGATATAACTTCTCTGGAGCTTCCCTTGTCATGACTTTGTCTCACAGGAAACATTCTCTGAGTCTGCGCCTGCACAAACCCTTTGCCAGACTCCCATCATTCAAGCAACTTGTCCTCAGGCTCAGCTATTTGGGACAGGTAGGTTTCAGTCAAATAATTATCTTAAGGTATTTCCAGTTGAATAGGTTATTACTTCAGTTAATGACCCAGTCTTGCCCTACCTGGTAGATCCATGGCAGGCCCTGCCAATTTTTGGTATCTTTCTACATATTGTGGTGATTCCCAAAACAGCAGTTCTTTACTATGACCCACAAAATAAGCAGAGGCCCAATCTATGACTGATTTAAAACTGGCTTTCTATGAACCTGATGTCACTGCATCCATTTATAACATGTCAGAATTTACTTCACACTCTTCTCTTCATAATTCATTAGCTCCTGTCCATGGGTCGCTATCTAGAAATCTATTAGAACATCTTTTAACAGTAGCATTAAATACCCTCTCTATAACTTGCAATGGGATATTCCATAAAGCAAGATCTCAGATTTAGAGGAAAGGAGTCGCAGAGGTAATACAACTCTCCTGAAATACTGGTGTGGAGATGTCAAGATCCATATAGCAGGATAGGCATGTCTGCTTAGGGTTTTCTTTTTTTAGGGTTGCAAAGCCTGGGGTACAGATCCACGAAAGTGTTTCCACTGCAAACACAGAACATTGCAGTGCCTGGCTTTCAAACCCTTCATTCCTGATTCAGTGACACTTCGGAGGGTTGTGTGCTAAGGAACAGAATTCACTAGAGCCAGCATGCTGAGAAGAGAGCTGTGGCAGTGGTGCAGGTTACCCCAGAAGAAGAATTTCCAATGAGAAAGCCCTGGGGGGAGGAGGAGGGCTCCCCCGAGGTAGAGCAAACAATAGTTTAGCCCAGAAGAGGCTGAGCTCGAGACAGGTTAATACCCCCAGGGCTCATTGGGGAGCACCACCTGCCCATCTGAGTTAGTCACCCCCAGTTTCCTAGAGAATTCTCAGTTACTCGGTTGTTCATTGTATCCCTCCCCTGTCTGTAACCCTCTCTCATCCCCCTTCTATCCCTGGTTCGCTCCCTGTCCCCTGCTCCTCCCCAGTTCCTCCCCTCTGCTACCCGGTGATTGGTCACCGGGGGAACAATAAAAGATCGTGTCCCAGGGGAATCGGGGTCCTCCGATCCCCGGTGCCACAGAGTGCAGAACCTCGTGTCTGTGTCTCTTCTTTCCTGGGTTGGAGGAACCCCCTGAGGTGTGGGAGAGTTCGCCTACCGAGCAGCTAGCAGGGAGCAAGGGCAAGAGTCGCTCGGCGATTGGGAACGAGGCTGGCCCCCGAGGACCCAAGTCGCATCCGCCTTTGCTAGTAGCCACCTCCACTCCACCGAGGAGGCAGGCGGACGGCCACAGCGGGCGCCCAACGTGCGGCATTTGGTCAGCTTGACCACTTGCCTCATCGGAGCGACCTTCGCCAGAAGCGCGCCGTTGCAACGTCGGCCGCCCTTCCTGAAGATCTCCGCGTTTTAGTGGACTTTTCGGGAGGGGAGATCGAGCAACCTCTCTCCCGACGGAGTGTGGAGAGAGCCTCGGTCACCACACCACCCTAGCCAGAGGACTGTGACCGGCGGTCAGGGACGGGAGAGGTGCCAGGGATCCGGGACCTGGCACGTGGAGCAAAATCGCTGCGCAGCGTCCGGAAAGTGAGTTTAAGAATTTCCCCTGACCCCACCGCGTTAGCTTTCCTGTTTGCCTCGGCTAGGAGTTGCTGCCGTTATGGGTGCCCGGCTTTCCAGGCAGCAAAAGGAGTTTTACTCCCAAATTAAGGGAGTTTTAACTGCGGAGGGGAAGCGTTTTTCGAAACCTCTTTTAAGGGAATTCGTTAGATGGGTTTTTATTCAGTTTCCCTCGGTTTCTTGAGATTTAGTTCGAGATCTGGGCTTTTGGGACAAAGTGGGGGATTTAGTAACTAAAAAGGTTCGGGAGGGAGATGTTAGCGTTACTCGTTTTTATTCGGTTTTGATTTTAATTTGCGATTCTTTGAGGGGACTTAGTAAGGGGAAAGTTGAAACCCCAGTTCCTCCTACCCCACTTTCCCTGCCGCCCCACTCTCCTCACCCCCCTTCCCTGGGGCGTCGAGACTCGCGTCGGGTGTCGTTTGCCCTCGATCCCCCGCGATCTCCGGCGCTCCCTGGCCGGTGGGGAGGGGGCTCCTCCGCGCCGGACCTTCCCTTGGATGTTTTGCCTGTGCCCGGGTGCCCGGTTGCGCCCGTTGTGCCCCCCCTTATCGTGGTTATGGAGGAGAGGATAGCCGCGGTGAGGAGCGGGATGGCGCCGGCTGCGCGGCCAGCGTGCCTTCCACCCCCCGTTTTGGCGCAAAAAGCCGTTTTGCGCAGGATCCCCCCCCTTCCCCGGACTCCCCCCCTGAGCCTGCCCACGGAGTCCTCCGCCCCTGGGGCTGTCCCTCCCCCTGCGTCGCGTCGGGGCGTGGTATCGCGTCGGGCCCCTCCCATCCCCTCGGGACCTCCAGCCGGCCCCGCGCGGCATCCGTCCCCTCGCGCGCCGCCCTCTCCGGCTCCGATTCCCACGCCCCCCCTTCCGGGCCTCGAAGCCTAGAACCCGGAAGGGAGGGGGCCAAGGCCTGCCGGCACCCCGGGCCCCGGAGCCCAGAACCCGGGAGGGGGGAAGCCGAGGCCTG